>OZ020510.1:94326139-94391139 GCA_963971375.1 Platycheirus rosarum
ACAACAACAACAACAACAACAACAACAACAACAACAACAACAACAACAACAACAACAACAACAACAACAACAACAACAACAACAACAACAACAACAACAACAACAACAACAACAACAACAACAACAACAACAACAACAACAACAACAACAACAACAACAACAACAACAACAACAACAACAACAACAACAACAACAACAACAACAACAACAACAACAACAACAACAACAACAACAACAACAACAACAACAACAACAACAACAACAACAACAACAACAACAACAACAACAACAACAACAACAACAACAACAACAACAACAACAACAACAACAACAACAACAACAACAACAACAACAACAACAACAACAACAACAACAACAACAACAACAACAACAACAACAACAACAACAACAACAACAACAACAACAACAACAACAACAACAACAACAACAACAACAACAACAACAACAACAACAACAACAACAACAACAACAACAACAACAACAACAACAACAACAACAACAACAACAACAACAACAACAACAACAACAACAACAACAACAACAACAACAACAACAACAACAACAACAACAACAACAACAACAACAACAACAACAACAACAACAACAACAACAACAACAACAACAACAACAACAACAACAACAACAACAACAACAACAACAACAACAACAACAACAACAACAACAACAACAACAACAACAACAACAACAACAACAACAACAACAACAACAACAACAACAACAACAACAACAACAACAACAACAACAACAACAACAACAACAACAACAACAACAACAACAACAACAACAACAACAACAACAACAACAACAACAACAACAACAACAACAACAACAACAACAACAACAACAACAACAACAACAACAACAACAACAACAACAACAACAACAACAACAACAACAACAACAACAACAACAACAACAACAACAACAACAACAACAACAACAACAACAACAACAACAACAACAACAACAACAACAACAACAACAACAACAACAACAACAACAACAACAACAACAACAACAACAACAACAACAACAACAACAACAACAACAACAACAACAACAACAACAACAACAACAACAACAACAACAACAACAACAACAACAACAACAACAACAACAACAACAACAACAACAACAACAACAACAACAACAACAACAACAACAACAACAACAACAACAACAACAACAACAACAACAACAACAACAACAACAACAACAACAACAACAACAACAACAACAACAACAACAACAACAACAACAACAACAACAACAACAACAACAACAACAACAACAACAACAACAACAACAACAACAACAACAACAACAACAACAACAACAACAACAACAACAACAACAACAACAACAACAACAACAACAACAACAACAACAACAACAACAACAACAACAACAACAACAACAACAACAACAACAACAACAACAACAACAACAACAACAACAACAACAACAACAACAACAACAACAACAACAACAACAACAACAACAACAACAACAACAACAACAACAACAACAACAACAACAACAACAACAACAACAACAACAACAACAACAACAACAACAACAACAACAACAACAACAACAACAACAACAACAACAACAACAACAACAACAACAACAACAACAACAACAACAACAACAACAACAACAACAACAACAACAACAACAACAACAACAACAACAACAACAACAACAACAACAACAACAACAACAACAACAACAACAACAACAACAACAACAACAACAACAACAACAACAACAACAACAACAACAACAACAACAACAACAACAACAACAACAACAACAACAACAACAACAACAACAACAACAACAACAACAACAACAACAACAACAACAACAACAACAACAACAACAACAACAACAACAACAACAACAACAACAACAACAACAACAACAACAACAACAACAACAACAACAACAACAACAACAACAACAACAACAACAACAACAACAACAACAACAACAACAACAACAACAACAACAACAACAACAACAACAACAACAACAACAACAACAACAACAACAACAACAACAACAACAACAACAACAACAACAACAACAACAACAACAACAACAACAACAACAACAACAACAACAACAACAACAACAACAACAACAACAACAACAACAACAACAACAACAACAACAACAACAACAACAACAACAACAACAACAACAACAACAACAACAACAACAACAACAACAACAACAACAACAACAACAACAACAACAACAACAACAACAACAACAACAACAACAACAACAACAACAACAACAACAACAACAACAACAACAACAACAACAACAACAACAACAACAACAACAACAACAACAACAACAACAACAACAACAACAACAACAACAACAACAACAACAACAACAACAACAACAACAACAACAACAACAACAACAACAACAACAACAACAACAACAACAACAACAACAACAACAACAACAACAACAACAACAACAACAACAACAACAACAACAACAACAACAACAACAACAACAACAACAACAACAACAACAACAACAACAACAACAACAACAACAACAACAACAACAACAACAACAACAACAACAACAACAACAACAACAACAACAACAACAACAACAACAACAACAACAACAACAACAACAACAACAACAACAACAACAACAACAACAACAACAACAACAACAACAACAACAACAACAACAACAACAACAACAACAACAACAACAACAACAACAACAACAACAACAACAACAACAACAACAACAACAACAACAACAACAACAACAACAACAACAACAACAACAACAACAACAACAACAACAACAACAACAACAACAACAACAACAACAACAACAACAACAACAACAACAACAACAACAGCAACAGCAACAACAACAACAACAACAACAACAACAACAACAACAACAACAACAACAACAACAACAACAACAACAACAACAACAACAACAACAACAACAACAACAACAACAACAACAACAACAACAACAACAACAACAACAACAACAACAACAACAACAACAACAACAACAACAACAACAACAACAACAACAACAACAACAACAACAACAACAACAACAACAACAACAACAACAACAACAACAACAACAACAACAACAACAACAACAACAACAACAACAACAACAACAACAACAACAACAACAACAACAACAACAACAACAACAACAACAACAACAACAACAACAACAACAACAACAACAACAACAACAACAACAACAACAACAACAACAACAACAACAACAACAACAACAACAACAACAACAACAACAACAACAACAACAACAACAACAACAACAACAACAACAACAACAACAACAACAACAACAACAACAACAACAACAACAACAACAACAACAACAACAACAACAACAACAACAACAACAACAACAACAACAACAACAACAACAACAACAACAACAACAACAACAACAACAACAACAACAACAACAACAACAACAACAACAACAACAACAACAACAACAACAACAACAACAACAACAACAACAACAACAACAACAACAACAACAACAACAACAACAACAACAACAACAACAACAACAACAACAACAACAACAACAACAACAACAACAACAACAACAACAACAACAACAACAACAACAACAACAACAACAACAACAACAACAACAACAACAACAACAACAACAACAACAACAACAACAACAACAACAACAACAACAACAACAACAACAACAACAACAACAACAACAACAACAACAACAACAACAACAACAACAACAACAACAACAACAACAACAACAACAACAACAACAACAACAACAACAACAACAACAACAACAACAACAACAACAACAACAACAACAACAACAACAACAACAACAACAACAACAACAACAACAACAACAACAACAACAACAACAACAACAACAACAACAACAACAACAACAACAACAACAACAACAACAACAACAACAACAACAACAACAACAACAACAACAACAACAACAACAACAACAACAACAACAACAACAACAACAACAACAACAACAACAGCAACAGCAACAGCAACAGCAACAGCAACAGCAACAGCAACAGCAACAGCAACAGCAACAGCAACAGCAACAGCAACAGCAACAGCAACAGCAACAGCAACAGCAACAGCAACAGCAACAGCAACAGCAACAGCAACAGCAACAGCAACAGCAACAGCAACAGCAACAGCAACAGCAACAGCAACAGCAACAGCAACAGCAACAGCAACAGCAACAGCAACAGCAACAGCAACAGCAACAGCAACAGCAACAGCAACAGCAACAGCAACAGCAACAGCAACAGCAACAGCAACAGCAACAGCAACAGCAACAGCAACAGCAACAGCAACAGCAACAGCAACAGCAACAGCAACAGCAACAGCAACAGCAACAGCAACAGCAACAGCAACAGCAACAGCAACAGCAACAACAACAACAACAACAACAACAACAACAACAACAACAACAACAACAACAACAACAACAACAACAACAACAACAACAACAACAACAACAACAACAACAACAACAACAACAACAACAACAACAACAACAACAACAACAACAACAACAACAACAACAACAACAACAACAACAACAACAACAACAACAACAACAACAACAACAACAACAACAACAACAACAACAACAACAACAACAACAACAACAACAACAACAACAACAACAACAACAACAACAACAACAACAACAACAACAACAACAACAACAACAACAACAACAACAACAACAACAACAACAACAACAACAACAACAACAACAACAACAACAACAACAACAACAACAACAACAACAACAACAACAACAACAACAACAACAACAACAACAACAACAACAACAACAACAACAACAACAACAACAACAACAACAACAACAACAACAACAACAACAACAACAACAACAACAACAACAACAACAACAACAACAACAACAACAACAACAACAACAACAACAACAACAACAACAACAACAACAACAACAACAACAACAACAACAACAACAACAACAACAACAACAACAACAACAACAACAACAACAACAACAACAACAACAACAACAACAACAACAACAACAACAACAACAACAACAACAACAACAACAACAACAACAACAACAACAACAACAACAACAACAACAACAGCAACAGCAACAGCAACAGCAACAGCAACAGCAACAGCAACAGCAACAGCAACAGCAACAGCAACAGCAACAGCAACAGCAACAGCAACAGCAACAGCAACAGCAACAGCAACAGCAACAGCAACAGCAACAGCAACAGCAACAGCAACAGCAACAGCAACAGCAACAGCAACAGCAACAGCAACAGCAACAGCAACAGCAACAGCAACAGCAACAGCAACAGCAACAGCAACAGCAACAGCAACAGCAACAGCAACAGCAACAGCAACAGCAACAGCAACAGCAACAGCAACAGCAACAGCAACAGCAACAGCAACAGCAACAGCAACAGCAACAGCAACAGCAACAGCAACAGCAACAACAACAGCAACAACAACAACAACAACAACAACAACAACAACAACAACAACAACAACAACAACAACAACAACAACAACAACAACAACAACAACAACAACAACAACAACAACAACAACAACAACAACAACAACAACAACAACAACAACAACAACAACAACAACAACAACAACAACAACAACAACAACAACAACAACAACAACAACAACAACAACAACAACAACAACAACAACAACAACAACAACAACAACAACAACAACAACAACAACAACAACAACAACAACAACAGCAACAGCAACAGCAACAGCAACAGCAACAGCAACAGCAACAGCAACAGCAACAGCAACAGCAACAGCAACAGCAACAGCAACAGCAACAGCAACAGCAACAGCAACAGCAACAGCAACAGCAACAGCAACAGCAACAGCAACAGCAACAGCAACAGCAACAGCAACAGCAACAGCAACAGCAACAGCAACAGCAACAGCAACAGCAACAGCAACAGCAACAGCAACAGCAACAGCAACAGCAACAGCAACAGCAACAGCAACAGCAACAGCAACAGCAACAGCAACAGCAACAGCAACAGCAACAGCAACAGCAACAGCAACAGCAACAGCAACAGCAACAGCAACAGCAACAGCAACAGCAACAGCAACAGCAACAGCAACAGCAACAGCAACAGCAACAGCAACAGCAACAGCAACAGCAACAGCAACAGCAACAGCAACAGCAACAGCAACAGCAACAGCAACAGCAACAGCAACAGCAACAGCAACAGCAACAGCAACAGCAACAGCAAACAGCAACAGCAACAGCAACAGCAACAGCAACAGCAACAGCAACAGCAACAGCAACAGCAACAGCAACAGCAACAGCAACAGCAACAGCAACAGCAACAGCAACAGCAACAGCAACAGCAACAGCAACAGCAACAGCAACAGCAACAGCAACAGCAACAGCAACAGCAACAGCAACAGCAACAGCAACAGCAACAGCAACAGCAACAGCAACAGCAACAGCAACAGCAACAGCAACAGCAACAGCAACAGCAACAGCAACAGCAACAGCAACAGCAACAGCAACAACAACAACAACAACAACAACAACAACAACAACAACAACAACAACAACAACAACAACAACAACAACAACAACAACAACAACAACAACAACAACAACAACAACAACAACAACAACAACAACAACAACAACAACAACAACAACAACAACAACAACAACAACAACAACAACAACAACAACAACAACAACAACAACAACAACAACAACAACAACAACAACAACAACAACAACAACAACAACAACAACAACAACAACAACAACAACAACAACAACAACAACAACAACAACAACAACAACAACAACAACAACAACAACAACAACAACAACAACAACAACAACAACAACAACAACAACAACAACAACAACAACAACAACAACAACAACAACAACAACAACAACAACAACAACAACAACAACAACAACAACAACAACAACAACAACAACAACAACAACAACAACAACAACAACAACAACAACAACAACAACAACAACAACAACAACAACAACAACAACAACAACAACAACAACAACAACAACAACAACAACAACAACAACAACAACAACAACAACAACAACAACAACAACAACAACAACAACAACAACAACAACAACAACAACAACAACAACAACAACAACAACAACAACAACAACAACAACAACAACAACAACAACAACAACAACAACAACAACAACAACAACAACAACAACAACAACAACAACAACAACAACAACAACAACAACAACAACAACAACAACAACAACAACAACAACAACAACAACAACAACAACAACAACAACAACAACAACAACAACAACAACAACAACAACAACAACAACAACAACAACAACAACAACAACAACAACAACAACAACAACAACAACAACAACAACAACAACAACAACAACAACAACAACAACAACAACAACAACAACAACAACAACAACAACAACAACAACAACAACAACAACAACAACAACAACAACAACAACAACAACAACAACAACAACAACAACAACAACAACAACAACAACAACAACAACAACAACAACAACAACAACAACAACAACAACAACAACAACAACAACAACAACAACAACAACAACAACAACAACAACAACAACAACAACAACAACAACAACAACAACAACAACAACAACAACAACAACAACAACAACAACAACAACAACAACAACAACAACAACAACAACAACAACAACAACAACAACAACAACAACAACAACAACAACAACAACAACAACAACAACAACAACAACAACAACAACAACAACAACAACAACAACAACAACAACAACAACAACAACAACAACAACAACAACAACAACAACAACAACAACAACAACAACAACAACAACAACAACAACAACAACAACAACAACAACAACAACAACAACAACAACAACAACAACAACAACAACAACAACAACAACAACAACAACAACAACAACAACAACAACAACAACAACAACAACAACAACAACAACAACAACAACAACAACAACAACAACAACAACAACAACAACAACAACAACAACAACAACAACAACAACAACAACAACAACAACAACAACAACAACAACAACAACAACAACAACAACAACAACAACAACAACAACAACAACAACAACAACAACAACAACAACAACAACAACAACAACAACAACAACAACAACAACAACAACAACAACAACAACAACAACAACAACAACAACAACAACAACAACAACAACAACAACAACAACAACAACAACAACAACAACAACAACAACAACAACAACAACAACAACAACAACAACAACAACAACAACAACAACAACAACAACAACAACAACAACAACAACAACAACAACAACAACAACAACAACAACAACAACAACAACAACAACAACAACAACAACAACAACAACAACAACAACAACAACAACAACAACAACAACAACAACAACAACAACAACAACAACAACAACAACAACAACAACAACAACAACAACAACAACAACAACAACAACAACAACAACAACAACAACAACAACAACAACAACAACAACAACAACAACAACAACAACAACAACAACAACAACAACAACAACAACAACAACAACAACAACAACAACAACAACAACAACAACAACAACAACAACAACAACAACAACAACAACAACAACAACAACAACAACAACAACAACAACAACAACAACAACAACAACAACAACAACAACAACAACAACAACAACAACAACAACAACAACAACAACAACAACAACAACAACAACAACAACAACAACAACAACAACAACAACAACAACAACAACAACAACAACAACAACAACAACAACAACAACAACAACAACAACAACAACAACAACAACAACAACAACAACAACAACAACAACAACAACAACAACAACAACAACAACAACAACAACAACAACAACAACAACAACAACAACAACAACAACAACAACAACAACAACAACAACAACAACAACAACAACAACAACAACAACAACAACAACAACAACAACAACAACAACAACAACAACAACAACAACAACAACAACAACAACAACAACAACAACAACAACAACAACAACAACAACAACAACAACAACAACAACAACAACAACAACAACAACAACAACAACAACAACAACAACAACAACAACAACAACAACAACAACAACAACAACAACAACAACAACAACAACAACAACAACAACAACAACAACAACAACAACAACAACAACAACAACAACAACAACAACAACAACAACAACAACAACAACAACAACAACAACAACAACAACAACAACAACAACAACAACAACAACAACAACAACAACAACAACAACAACAACAACAACAACAACAACAACAACAACAACAACAACAACAACAACAACAACAACAACAACAACAACAACAACAACAACAACAACAACAACAACAACAACAACAACAACAACAACAACAACAACAACAACAACAACAACAACAACAACAACAACAACAACAACAACAACAACAACAACAACAACAACAACAACAACAACAACAACAACAACAACAACAACAACAACAACAACAACAACAACAACAACAACAACAACAACAACAACAACAACAACAACAACAACAACAACAACAACAACAACAACAACAACAACAACAACAACAACAACAACAACAACAACAACAACAACAACAACAACAACAACAACAACAACAACAACAACAACAACAACAACAACAACAACAACAACAACAACAACAACAACAACAACAACAACAACAACAACAACAACAACAACAACAACAACAACAACAACAACAACAACAACAACAACAACAACAACAACAACAACAACAACAACAACAACAACAACAACAACAACAACAACAACAACAACAACAACAACAACAACAACAACAACAACAACAACAACAACAACAACAACAACAACAACAACAACAACAACAACAACAACAACAACAACAACAACAACAACAACAACAACAACAACAACAACAACAACAACAACAACAACAACAACAACAACAACAACAACAACAACAACAACAACAACAACAACAACAACAACAACAACAACAACAACAACAACAACAACAACAACAACAACAACAACAACAACAACAACAACAACAACAACAACAACAACAACAACAACAACAACAACAACAACAACAACAACAACAACAACAACAACAACAACAACAACAACAACAACAACAACAACAACAACAACAACAACAACAACAACAACAACAACAACAACAACAACAACAACAACAACAACAACAACAACAACAACAACAACAACAACAACAACAACAACAACAACAACAACAACAACAACAACAACAACAACAACAACAACAACAACAACAACAACAACAACAACAACAACAACAACAACAACAACAACAACAACAACAACAACAACAACAACAACAACAACAACAACAACAACAACAACAACAACAACAACAACAACAACAACAACAACAACAACAACAACAACAACAACAACAACAACAACAACAACAACAACAACAACAACAACAACAACAACAACAACAACAACAACAACAACAACAACAACAACAACAACAACAACAACAACAACAACAACAACAACAACAACAACAACAACAACAACAACAACAACAACAACAACAACAACAACAACAACAACAACAACAACAACAACAACAACAACAACAACAACAACAACAACAACAACAACAACAACAACAACAACAACAACAACAACAACAACAACAACAACAACAACAACAACAACAACAACAACAACAACAACAACAACAACAACAACAACAACAACAACAACAACAACAACAACAACAACAACAACAACAACAACAACAACAACAACAACAACAACAACAACAACAACAACAACAACAACAACAACAACAACAACAACAACAACAACAACAACAACAACAACAACAACAACAACAACAACAACAACAACAACAACAACAACAACAACAACAACAACAACAACAACAACAACAACAACAACAACAACAACAACAACAACAACAACAACAACAACAACAACAACAACAACAACAACAACAACAACAACAACAACAACAACAACAACAACAACAACAACAACAACAACAACAACAACAACAACAACAACAACAACAACAACAACAACAACAACAACAACAACAACAACAACAACAACAACAACAACAACAACAACAACAACAACAACAACAACAACAACAACAACAACAACACCAACAACAACACCAACAACAACAACACCAACAACAACACCAACAACAACACCAACAACAACACCAACAACAACACCAACAACAACACCAACAACAACACCAACAACAACACCAACAACAACACCAACAACAACACCAACAACAACACCAACAACAACACCAACAACAACACCAACAACAACACCAACAACAACACCAACAACAACACCAACAACAACACCAACAACAACACCAACAACAACACCAACAACAACACCAACAACAACACCAACAACAACACCAACAACAACACCAACAACAACACCAACAACAACACCAACAACAACACCAACAACAACACCAACAACAACACCAACAACAACACCAACAACAACACCAACAACAACACCAACAACAACACCAACAACAACACCAACAACAACACCAACAACAACACCAACAACAACACCAACAACAACACCAACAACAACACCAACAACAACACCAACAACAACACCAACAACAACACCAACAACAACACCAACAACAACACCAACAACAACACCAACAACAACACCAACAACAACACCAACAACAACACCAACAACAACACCAACAACAACACCAACAACAACACCAACAACAACACCAACAACAACACCAACAACAACACCAACAACAACACCAACAACAACACCAACAACAACACCAACAACAACACCAACAACAACACCAACAACAACACCAACAACAACACCAACAACAACACCAACAACAACACCAACAACAACACCAACAACAACACCAACAACAACACCAACAACAACACCAACAACAACACCAACAACAACACCAACAACAACACCAACAACAACACCAACAACAACACCAACAACAACACCAACAACAACACCAACAACAACACCAACAACAACACCAACAACAACACCAACAACAACACCAACAACAACACCAACAACAACACCAACAACAACACCAACAACAACACCAACAACAACACCAACAACAACACCAACAACAACACCAACAACAACACCAACAACAACACCAACAACAACACCAACAACAACACCAACAACAACACCAACAACAACACCAACAACAACACCAACAACAACACCAACAACAACACCAACAACAACACCAACAACAACACCAACAACAACACCAACAACAACACCAACAACAACACCAACAACAACACCAACAACAACACCAACAACAACACCAACAACAACACCAACAACAACACCAACAACAACACCAACAACAACACCAACAACAACAACAACAACAACAACAACAACAACAACAACAACAACAACAACAACAACAACAACAACAACAACAACAACAACAACAACAACAACAACAACAACAACAACAACAACAACAACAACAACAACAACAACAACAACAACAACAACAACAACAACAACAACAACAACAACAACAACAACAACAACAACAACAACAACAACAACAACAACAACAACAACAACAACAACAACAACAACAACAACAACAACAACAACAACAACAACAACAACAACAACAACAACAACAACAACAACAACAACAACAACAACAACAACAACAACAACAACAACAACAACAACAACAACAACAACAACAACAACAACAACAACAACAACAACAACAACAACAACAACAACAACAACAACAACAACAACAACAACAACAACAACAACAACAACAACAACAACAACAACAACAACAACAACAACAACAACAACAACAACAACAACAACAACAACAACAACAACAACAACAACAACAACAACAACAACAACAACAACAACAACAACAACAACAACAACAACAACAACAACAACAACAACAACAACAACAACAACAACAACAACAACAACAACAACAACAACAACAACAACAACAACAACAACAACAACAACAACAACAACAACAACAACAACAACAACAACAACAACAACAACAACAACAACAACAACAACAACAACAACAACAACAACAACAACAACAACAACAACAACAACAACAACAACAACAACAACAACAACAACAACAACAACAACAACAACAACAACAACAACAACAACAACAACAACAACAACAACAACAACAACAACAACAACAACAACAACAACAACAACAACATCCATCAGGTCCTTCGTCAAAAAAGGCTTCAACACCAGACACCGTCGTCAATGACCCTCCAACTCAGACCTCTGCGCTCAAGTGGAGGACGACCTTGGAGTGGAGTGCGAAACTGGAGGCAGCTAGCCAAAAACCGAGCTGGCTGGAGAGGCATTTTGGTTGAGGCCCAGGTTCGTCCCGAACTGTAGCGCCCCGAAATGAATTTGGTATCAAATGAAAGATATTTTTTTACCTTTTCATCGTAAAGTGGTGCCCGTTCCGAAGAAAATCAACAGGACTAGTTCGATGAATATCGGCCGAGAGAAAGCAGACTTGTTCGCTATAAATATAAATATAAATATTAATATAAATATAAATATAAATCAACCGCACATTTTTTATTTGCATATTTAAAAAAAAAATAACGGAAACACTTAAAATAATGTGCTATGCCTTTTTTAAAGTAAATCTAGTACTAAATATAGTACGAAAACTACGATAGTTCTAAATTCTAGTACTAAGTATTAAAAATCTAGTACGAAATATACTATTGTACCGACAACATAGTACCAATTAAAACCAATTACCAATTACCAATTAAACATTAAAACTTTAAACAGTCAAATCCGAATATGGCAACACTGGTAATTGATTTCGGTATAAGAAATACAGAAATAACAAAATTTCTTTAAAAATGCAAAATCCCAAAAATTATTGAAGGCGCACAATCTTGGTTTGTTTACGAAAAATCAAAGGCAAATCCATTAATTTTTGTTTCACTTACTCTGCCATACCATATGGTCTAGTGTCACTTTTTGAACCTTTCACTCGTACTTATTATTCATTATTCCTGCAAATGCTTGTAGTCATTCTAACTCATACGTTTCTGAAAATATAACATACAACCTACTCTTTCATCACTGTATTTCTTTCTACTCTCCAAAACCCATACAAATGCATATCAAGAACTACTGCAGCGCTATAACGGCAGTATCTCGCTAAACTAGATGCTGCCTGATGGTAGTACTATAGTTTTTATATACAATGCTTTCACTCCAAATGGCTACTAATAAATACAACAATTATTATGAGGAAAAAATCATAACCGATGACTTCCTTTTAAGAATTATAATACCTTTCAACAAAATTATAAATAACTTTACGAAGATTTTGTGGATTTTTGTTAATTTAAATTGCTAAATTTTCGACCTTTCTTTTTTTCCTACGTTAAAAGCTTATATTTTGTAGATTATAATAATTCCGACAATATTAACGATTCAAATATGTGTGTTTGCACGGTGCTTCGAAAAAAGGTAATTTTTTTTCAAATTTCCCTAAAAATGCCAAAAACTGCAGATTAGGTAACTGGACTTGATACCTATCTGACAGTCAAAAAAATATTCAGCTAGAACTTCTACACAACGGGATATAAGCATGTGATAATAACATAATAATTTCCTGACATGCGACCCTTCTATCCGCTCCTGGAGACGCAGTATTTTTTCGGGAGATTTGTTGTATGTGAAAGCTTGAATGAAAAAAATATATTTTCTGACACGCGACCCTCCACATCTTTCTAGGAAGCGGCGCAGTTATTTCGTCAAGAGATTTTTTGTATATCGATCGGGTAGACATTAAGTATATCTACTTGATCCATGCATCGTACATTACACCAAAAATCTTCCAAAAAAATAACTTTGTCTCCAGGAGCGGTTTTTAGGGTCGCAAATCAGAAAATACATTTTTTCACTAAAGCTTTCACATGCCTACATCTCGTTATGTAGAGGCATTGGCTGAGTATGTTTTCATTGTCAGATAGTTATTGAGTGCAACTACCCGATCCATATACAATACAGCTCCCGAACAATTAAATTCGTCTCCAGGAGCAGATTCAAGGGTCACGTGTCAATTTTTTTTTGTTCACTCAAGCCTTCACATGCCTATATCTCGATATCTAGAGGACCTAGCTAAGTATGTTTTACATTGTGTAAGTTGATCAGAGCGAATATTAAAAAGACAAGTTTAAACTTAAAGCCCTTTATTGCAACTGCCTCACTTAATTCGAAAACCTAGCTTAACATATTTGGGTTTAACATTGGAACAGTAATATGGCACGATAGCATATGTTTTACATAGTCAGATAAAAGGGTCGCGGTTAGAAAATACAGTTTTCACTCACGCCTTCACACGCCTATATCTTGTTATTTTTTCCTTTCCCTTGTTGTTGTTTTTGTATTGTTAATTACATTAATATTTCCGTGATATTGTCCGTCATAATTATGTAGTGGTGGAGGGGGAAACCGACCCGAAAAGTAACTAAAATTAATGCCAACATGATGTGAATGTGGTTGGCTTTCATTTGAGAAGAAAATTAGTTTTTGTTAATTTTGGTTGGTGGGGGAGGGAAAGGGTTTCGGGGTAAATTTTAAGAGTGTCAAAAGTTTGTGGTTTTATTCAAGAATCTTAATAACAAAAACAAATGATCATAATTCGAGTATAAAAGATGAAATGAGGGGAAAATCTGCAGTTTTGGGCATTTTTTAGATAAATTTTTTTGACGTAGGATGTAAACAAAACAAGTTATTAATGAAAAACCAAAGAAAGGTCGAAAATTTTGCAGTTTTCCCCTCCCAAATTTTTTGCACAGGGTCCACGAATTCCAAAACTTGAGAACGTTAATTTCCCATCTTTAAACATTATCTTAAAGTTTCAAACTGCAAATATTCTCTATGAACAGAAAGAGATGGGAAGTTTAGCAGCCTAAAATTTTTGAATTCATGGTGGAGGTAATTTTATTCTATCTGACCAAGAAAATAAATTGCACGGCTGGATCGCACGTACTTGCTCTACAGCGTCAAAAAAAATTTGATAAGCATTTCTGAGATATTATTTACTAGATCTGCGAGCGAAAATGCTAAAATGTATACATAAGTTAAAAAACAGTTGTTTATGAGTAATTGAAATCACTTACGTAATATTCTCATAGGAGGTGTAGTAGCTTGTAGCGTACTTGAATTTTGCTTCTATATAGTATTTTTTTTTTTTTTTTTAATTAACGCGCGCACAAGGGACTATTTGTTTCCCTTTTAATGTAACACACTGCGCGGGCATTAGGTAGATAGGGAGGGGAGAGATAGGAGGTGTCGATTAACATTGGTTTTGAATGTTTGCACATTGAAATGGCAAGAAAAAATCTCGCCGGGTAAACCATTCCAAAGTCGTGTTGTACGGCTAAAAAAATAATCTCTATATTTCACGGTACGTCCGAAATTGAGCTCAAAGGTGAACTGATGGGCATTCCTAGCAAGACGAGTATTACGGGCGAAACTTTTAAGGGGAGGAATTATTATTAAGGGGAGTATATTATTTGTTCTGTTTGCTGATGGTCCGGATGCCGTGAATTTTAAGATAACTACTCGAATTTCAAAGTTTTTTATTCGATTTTTATGACTTTTGATTGTTTGAAAAAAGTACGTAAAAGACTTTTCAGCAGAAAAATTTTAACGCCATTTTATTTTTATAAAAAAATGGGAAACAGTGTAATTTTTTTTTTAAATCGTAGGAACGGTTTTTATTTAACAACTTTTGTTAAAAGATCAAAAATAAATAAATAAAGAATGCAAACTTTGGTGTTCGAACATTTTAAATTGATATAATCGGTTAACCAGTTCACGAGAAAGCCGAATAAATAAACAACGTTCCTATGGGAGGTACCGTTTTTAGCCCAACATCTTTATTTTTTTCAGCAAAACATAATGCTTACCAATAGCACCTGATTTTTTTCAAAACATAACGGTAATATGACAGGTACCGTTGATATTTGAGTTAAAAAAAAAATTCAAAAAAACTTCTGTAGGATGTCAAAACAACCGTATTTTCCAAATATGAAGACTATTGGCCTTACCGTTCAGGCTGTAGTCCAAAATACATACGTACAGACAGACATACGGAATTTCGGCAGTAACACAAATATGTTTCTCTATCATCATAATGTAATGTATAGTACCTATAATCGCAAGTAAAAATGAAGGGGAGACCTTAAAAATCATGGTGACATTCTTTCTATCGAAAGGGGCACTATGACGGCCTACTACGCGTCGGCTTTTAAGGACTCACATTATAAACATAAGGAGTTCTTTTATCAACTAATGGATCACAAAAATCAGGTGTTTGTTTAGACAAAACCAAGCGTTTGTTTTGCTTTTATTAATATCTTGTGATCAATCTTGTTTCTTATTTGAAATCTATATATTAATACGTGAACATGAATTTTGTCGTACGCTTTTCTCCGTAGGTACATAATAGTCCGATAAATGAAGACATTGAAGACGGAAAATAGGGGGTTACCCTGCAAAAGGTCGGGAAGTTGTGAATATTTGATATGTTTGTTTGGGATGCCCTGTAGATACCAAAAACAAAATTTCACCACGCCCCTTCCAATCGCCGAAAAATGGGAGAAGATTGACACTTTTTTCACTCTTTCCACTAGTACCTATAATCGCAAGTAATAAGATATACGCTACTAAGCCAAGAACCTATTGCATTATATAATGATAATATATATTAATTTTAATATATATTATAATATTAATATATAATATTTTAAATATAAATCAGAAAGAAACATTACATATACAAAAAACAATCAATTTTTCCGAAGTAAACAGAAATAATATTGTGTCCACAACCAAATAAAAAGAGCGAAATAAACAAGGCGAAACCAAATAAATTATATTTTTCATAATTTTTAAGGAACCAAAAATAAAGCTAAATGCTAAACTGTCATGCTGTCATACAATCATGAGTGATCACACATTTCTCAGAAGCATTTAAAAAATGGCCATGAACTTCTTAAATTTAGGTCTGGACATTTAATAAATTAATGAGAACAATCCATGCTTTGTGTACCCATTAAATGTAAATAATTTATTCTAAATTTAATATACTCTTAAATACTTTATTGAACTTTTTAAAGATTTTTTTTAAAGAATCTGCACTTCATTTCTTTCAAAATGTATTTAAAAAAAAATAAATATCTACCTCTTACCAACACTAAATTTCTAGTGTTGCAATAATTAAAATAAAAAAACCGCCTCTGAATTTAATTTATCGTTATGGCAATGAGAAATGGTCGACACAAACATAACTTGAGTATACGAAAGCGTCATCTAATCTTGTTGCTTGTCAAGATTCTTCTTCTTTAACTATAATTTATTATAATAATATAATGTGAACAAGTCACAATAGAAGAGCTTAGTAGTAAATTATCTATTAATTAAAAGTTTTATCTTGATTGAGAGCGGTTGAAATTAGTTTGAATTTCAGATCTTTTATATTAATGCCTAGTCAAATCTCTAAGTTGTCAGCAATAATTTCTATAAAAACAAAGTGAAATTTTTTTTAAGAAAACAAATTATCTTATAAAAACCACATACACCAACACATTTTTTTTGATTTTTTATTTCTATTGAAGATTATAAATTCTTCTGTGGTGTCAAATTTAATAGAGTATTGCTTGGGTTTTTTTTTTTTAATAAAGAGATGAACAGAAAAGTTAATTTCAGAAACAAAAAATAAAATAAAAATTCAAAAGCCATATTTTGCATAAATTAAACACTAATACTTTGCTGAAATTCATTTCACTTGATTAAATTTAAGATATAGATATACGGGCCATAAATAAAATTTAAATAATTTATTTTATTTTTGAATTAGTATAATAGATATTTTGTTCTTAAAATCAAAATTTTCTCTATGACCGAGAAGGCGCTAAACGAAATATTGTTACTTTGCCATTTCAAACTGTTAGTAGGCGTTTTATATTAGTATGTTGTGTTTTTTATTTATGATTAGAATGTACAGGGTGTCCCTATCAGCTCCGCAAACGAAAATCATGGGTTACTGAGCTCATTTTTTTTTCCAAAAAACGTATCGTAAAAGGAGAAAATAAGAACAAAGATGTTTCTCCATTAAATTGTGATTGTTTGAAAATGTATTATCACAAATGTATTGGAACTCGTACGAAAACCTCTGCGCTTTACTTTGTTACATGTAATGTTGACTACGATTTAATCATAATTATTGAATCTTAGCTTTGGAGTAGAATTTCAGATTCCGAAATTTTGTTCAGTAATTCTCATGTGGTTTTCCGGAGAGATCTGCTGAAGATCGTGGAGATATACTTCTTGTTGGTGTTCGGTCATACTTGTTATGTCAATTAATTAATCTACCCAGCGCCGATATTGAACAAATTTGTATTTCCATCAGTCTTGAACCTGGTATCTTAATGTATGTTATCGTAAGTTATATTCCTCCAAAGAGTAATATTGAGCTTTATAAAAAAAATCTTGCAAATATTGATTTTGTTGAAAATTTAAACAATAACTTACATACAATTTTTGTTATTGGTGAATTAACCTTAGCTGATATAAATTGGTCTTATTCTTCCAGTGAAAATATGCTTATTCCATGTAACTTAAAAAAGAGATTTCGAAATAACTTTTATAGATCATCTTTTTTCTCTGAACTTGTATCAAATTAATAGTATTGTTAATAATTCAGATAAAATTCTCGATCTAGTTTTTATTTCACAAGATGAACTAAATGTTTCAATCACGGATATCGTTCCATATAAATTGTTAAACATTTCAATTTTACATATTGAATTCTATAGCTATCATCTAACTTTTTAAAGTATTTCATTGAACTTGATAATTATCTTGTAACTGTTGACTGGATAACGGAATTTCTAAATCTAAATTTGAAGGACATGCTTAACCATTTCACAAGTATCTTAAATACTGCTTTTAATTTATGTGTGCCTTATAGGATAAAAAAGAATGTCTTAAAACCTCCTTGGTACAATAGAAGGTTGACTAATTACAAAAATTAAGAAATATATCATTCGCTTAGTATAAAATGTCAAACACATTAGATGACAAACGAGTATTTTGTCATCTTCGTAAAGAATTCATTGTTCTCACGACCCTAAACAATTCTGTAATTTTATTTATTATAAACGGAAACCGCTTGGGATTCCAACTTCAATAAATTTTAAAGGGGATTATTCTACGGATATTAACAAAATCTAGAACTCTTTACTTAATTCTTTGAATCTGTTAACTCAAACTCTCAAGGAAACCCTGTTTCAATCACATTGCTGGTGTCGTTGGTATTCATGCCCTTGTCTTAAAAAATGCTCTAATTCTATCTGTTTTTCATTGCTTATTACTTTTAACTTATCTTTGTCGTCCGGATTATTTTTGGATGAATGGAAATCATGTCTCCAAATCCCAATCTACAAATCCGGCTCAAAAAACAATGTTATAAATTACAGAGGAATTTGTAAGTTGTCAGCAATTCCTAAATTGCTCGAACGTTTAGTGAAGAAAAAACTGGATTTCCTCGTGAAAGAACATTTGAATGACGTACAACATGGGTTTATTTCGGGTAGATCAACTATCAATAATCTGGCATGCTTTTCCTCTTTCGCAATTAATTGTATCAAAACCCAAAGTCAAGTAGATCCCATCTACACGGATTTTAGCAAGGCTTTTGATTCAGTTTGCACAACATACTGATTAACAAACTTAAAAGTTTTGGGATTCACTCAAATCTCCCTCAGTGTATATCCTCCTTTCTAACTGATAGGGTCCAAAAAAGTCATAATTGACAATCAAACCTCAAGATCTATTAGATGCACCTCAGGAGTTCCCTAGGGTAATCATCTTAGTCCGCTTTTATTTATAATTTTTATTTACGATATTTGTAAAATATAAAATTCAGCCAATGTGTCTCATATAAGCTGATGATCTTAAATTATTTTTCAAAAGTGACTTCCAATTTATGACTGCTTTAAACTTCAATCGGACCTTGTTAGTTTATCTTCCTGGTGTAAAGTAAACTGCTTAAAACTTAATGTTAAGAAATGCTATGTTATCTCTGTATCTAGGACTCTATATCATTTGACTCCAAGTTTTCATTTACTCCGCATATTGATGCAATTGTTTTAAATGTTTACCCCGATGGGACCATTGAGAGAGAGACATTTTCTTTGTCAGCCTAAACAAAGAACAAAATAATGGTATGAATTAACCAATTCCCAGGTCAATTAGGGAGTTCAATGAAATTAACGATTATATTGATATAGCACTTCCCAGAAATAAATTAAAAATTATTTGTATTATTTATTTTTAAGAATTTAAGAATATATTGTAATTTTTTTGTTTATAATCTTAGCATCTCTTGGAGTCTGAAATAAATATTAAATAAATAAATGTTCACGTTTCGGATTTCAATGAATTTGTGGGTAACTTTATACTCTAATATATAGTGCTTTGTTTGAGCTAGTAATTATTTTATGATTAACACATTTTGTAGGTGTCAAGTCTATCTTGCTTAAAGGTTTTCTAAATGAGAAGTTTAGAAATCACCGGTGGACACATCACTTAGACCGACCATGCTGTTCTATATTTATTGAGTACACTAACAAAAAAATATTTATTTGCATTAGGGTGGTCTAGGCTCATATACCTAGTGAAAAAAAAAATTGAATTATAGTCGTCGCCACTTTGGTACACCTACCATTCCTATTACATATGTGTGTCTTATATACAAGGGGGTGGTCATCGAAACAGAAGTTTCTGACAAACAGTTCAGAGTTTTAAACAAAACACGTAATATTATTTGCAATCTTTCAAAATTATGTTTATCCTTTTTCGATTTTTCAGTAGAAAGGATTTTTCTGTTTTATTCAACGATTTGAAGAAAAATTGTTTTTTGTGCCGATTAACATTGGTTTTAAATGCATTCAAATTGTAATGGCAAGGAAAAACCTCGTAAAGTAAAGTATTAAAAATTCGTATTGTTCGGCTAACAAAAGAATCTCTATATTTCACGGTACGTACGGAATTCGAATCAATGTTGAACTGATGAGTATTCCTTCAGACACGGGTATTGTCCGAGAAACTTTTAAGGGGAAGAATATGCAACTGGCTATGTACTTCGACTGAATATTTTTTACTTGCGATTTAGGTACTAAAATGCAAGTTATGGATTCGTGCAAAAAAATTTTGTTTTCTAACAATCAAACATGACATTACGATAATAGAGAAGTTGAAAAAAGTGGGTCCAGAAATTCCGTCCGTCTGTCTGTCTGTTCACGCCTCTACAGCCTAAGCGAATGGGCCGATTTGCTTCAAACTTGGTATTTAGTATTTATTAGATAGTATCTCTGGGGAGGTGTTTTTTCATTTTTGCTCTAGGTCGAAAAATAACGGTACCTGCCATACAATTTTGAACAAAAAGTTTGATTTTCTCGACAACAGCTCTAACGATTTTGATAAAACTTTCAGGGTGCTAATTTTTTTTACAATAATACATCTTTCAGTTAGAATACATTTTTCGAAATTTGTTCTATAACGGTACCTCTCATATAACCGGTTATTTTAAAATGCGGTTTTATCGTAAACTATTATCCCGATTTCAATAAAATTTTGCACACACGAAATCATTTTTAATTCAATTAATATCGCATTTAAAAATTTTCAAAAATTTTTTTTTTCGATTTTAAATTTTTTTTTTTTTATATTTGGTTTTCGAAATATTTTGAAATGCGTAAATTGAATTTTTTTAAATAATTTTACCAGATGAAAACTACGGATTGCCTTATTTGACATTGACATATTTTTTTCGAAAAGTTTAAAAAAACGACTTTTTAAAAAAACTGGTCGAATGATTTTAAAATTTTTTTTTCTTCGATATACATTTAGTTTTCAAATTTTATTGCATACTAAGTTTTTCCAAGAAAACTCTGAAACTAATTAAAAAAAAAATAAAAAATTAAAAAAAAAAAAACATTTTTTTATTTTAATAGACGTGTGGTTTTCAATCTGGCAATACTTTTTTCGGAGTTGGTCTTTTTGACAGCTATCTCTAGATTTATGCTCAGTTTGGTTTGGGATTTCATAATGAATAGACGTACATACTCCTGAACAAAGTCTGCAAATTGTGCAAATTTATTACCAAAATAGTGGTTCGTTTCGGTGGAGCAGAGTATCGAAGAAGACCCAAATGAGTCCACCCGCCATCGCGCGCGGAAGGATCTTGGTTTGCAGGCTTACAAAATCCAACGCGTTCAAGAATTGAAGCCGAACGCCCATCAAGGGCGTCACACGTTCGGTGAATGGGCCCAAAAAGAAATGGCCACCGATCCCGTGCGACCCAGTCGTGCATTTTTTTTCATTTATTCGACCATGTGACCGCACATATGAGCAAGTACGTGCGATCCAGTCGTGCAATTTATTTATAAAAGAAACGATAAAATAAGGAAAGACATAAAACATTACGTTGGTGTTCTGTTTCTTATCAATCTAAACGCTCTGTTTTGTGTTCTATCCAGCAGGTGTAGCGATGTTTGAGAAGCACCTGTCCAGAGGTTGCAGTTATACTCGAGTCTTGGCCGTCCAAAACCCTTCAATATTTTTTAGGCAGATCAGAAGGGGAAAACACTTCTTGCATCGATCAGAAACACTAAGCACTAAGCAGCATTTTTAGTGGTCGTTCCAACGGGGCTCGTCGTTGACACACATCCCGAGTACTGAAAGCTTTTCGGTTTCTTCGATGCAAGTGCCATTCATGGACAATGGCATAGGGGGTATGTTAAGCTTTAACGGCAGAAGGCAGCATTAAGTTTTCGAAGCATTAAACCCCACACGATTTCTATTGCCCCATTTGACAATGCTGTGTAAATCGGAGTTTAATGAGCTTATCATACGGTACCGCTGCGAATGCACATCCGAAGGCGAAGGACGTGAATCGTCGAACCCTTATGAAAAGATGAGAGTAGAGTCGTCAGCAAAACAGTTTAGTGGATTAGAAGTAACAAACAGAAGATCATTTATACAACTTGTATTGAACGGTCCAGAAGATAGCTTCTAATCCAACGAATAGGAATATCATCGACCTCAAAAGCACGCATTTTCGATAAAAGAGCTTCATGCCAAACTCTATCAAATGAATTGAAAATAACAAGCGCCTTACTTTCGCCAAAGCGATGCAAGGATTTGTTCCACTGTGAGATATGCCATCAGATCACCTGTGGAATGATGACTTCGAATCCCATACTGACGATCATTGAGAAGCTTTCGGTCTTCCAGATATTCCATAAGCTGACGGTTAATCAGCGTTTCCATGAACTTAGAAAGAAGGGACGTAAGTGCTATGGGTCGATAGGAGAAGGGGGAGGATGGGTCACCTCCCTTAGGGACAGGCTGGACAAATGCTGTTTTCCATCTTCTAGGAAAGATTACCGAGGAGTAGGAGCGATTTTAAAGTTTACGCAGTAGTTTTGGCCAGTGTGGAAGAACACCTCTTCAGAAGAATCAGGGGTATACCATCCGGGCCAGCTGATTTGTGTATATCGAGATCTTTGACAACTCTTGCTACTGTACAAGTGCGGAAAAAGATATGTCCTATGGAAAAAAATACATTCTCAAGGGGCAACGTTGCTGTGAGGCAGGTTAGAGCTAGCAGCGAAATGGTCTGCGGGCAAGTTTGTCTTCTCAGAAGAGTAGACAATAGGTTTGTCATTAGCCAGGAGCGTTGGAACCGGTGTTGTTGATGAGTTTTTAATATTTTTTACAAATGACCAGACATTTTTACTGTCTTTAGGACATTGCAGAATATTTTGCCGTAATTTTTGGTCATGCAAAAATTTGGTTCTTTTAATAACGGAATTGCATGAGTTCCTAGCTTATTTGTGCTTTTTCGGATTTTCGCCTGTAGGAAACTTACTTCTTTTCAGTTGGCTTTCTCGTATTGCCAAACGGTCCTGGTAGGAAGTTTTTCTTTAACTGGATGAGTGGAGCACGAAAAATTTACCGAAATGACACAGTGGTTCAAAGTGCCAAATGCAGAAGTTACACTAATGGTATACATAGGGTGGGTGAAAAATAAGAAACAAGGAACTAGAAGCGCTAGTGATAGTTTTTGGTACAGCCACTAGACTAGCCACTTTGGACTTATTCTCTAATATGCTAGCATTATTAGAAGTGCTACTAAAGCTGCATTTAAGTTAACATTTAGTAGCCATTTTTCTTAATATTTTAGATCTCTGTTCCCGTTTGAGAGAAAGTTATTTGAACTTCATCTTAAATTCTCCTCTTTGGTCAATGAAAAACGCTCTGTCTTCTCCAATTTTGTATCATTTTCATAGCGCTTGCATTGGCAATATAAAAAAGATTGTCTATTTATTTTGTAAACAAATGCTCTCTTTTTCTTTCTGCTTCAGAATTTCTTTCTCTCTTTTTCTGCAATGCAGTGATTTTTTTGCCTGGTCGGTATACTAGATTTATTTATTCATTCATTTATTTATGTTAAGCTCATTATACTCAGATTTACACAGCATTGTCAATAGGATAATAAGAATCGTGTGGAGTTTAATGCTTCGAAAACCATATTCTGTCTTCTAGCACTAAAGCTAATCATAGCCCCACTCCATTGTTCATAAATGGCACTTGCATCAAAGAAACCGAAAAGCTTTTAGTACTCGGTTTCGGTATCTATGTATGTAAACGACAATCTCCGTTGGAAGGACCATATACTTGAGATCGCCAAAAAATGCTGCTAAGTGCTAAGGTTTTCTGAATCGATGAAGTTTTTTCCCCTTCTGATCTGGCTATAGCCCAGTCAAGTTAGCCCGAATATAAGGTGTAACCTTGCACAAATTTCCAGAAAGCTGAAAAGTTGCATGAACGTTAAGAACAGCATTGTAATGAAACTGTGAAAAGTCCGCATCGATGTGTGCGAAAAATTGTATTCAAGGTCAAAGGTCACAAAACTGTTTTTTTTTTGGATTTTTAGCGAAACGGTTAGTTCTATGTCAAAAGTAGCTGAGATAAAAGTGTAGGTCATGCAATTATCTATTAAAAGTGTCCATACACTTTTTTTTCCAAGATTCACCATTTCTGAGAAAAAGCGAGAAGCCACGTGGCAGTCATGATAGTACTATAAACTGTTATATAATGCTCTGGTATAAGCTCGAAAACATTAGGTCTATGTAGAAAGTTCATGATTCTCGTCTCCAATTTTTTTAGCAGTCGTCAGTTGCCTATTTAGTGGAAGAAAATTAACCATCTCCCAATCTACAAGGGAAATTTGACACACGAAATGGCGATAGCTACCGTTCCTCCAGTTGATATACGACTTTTCGACAACCTTTGCCGGCTTTTTTTTGGGAAAACAACCACAATGCAACCTTAAATAAAATGATCAAAACAAAAACATATAGGGATTCTTTAAAAGTGTTGCACGTTGTGTTGGTACATTTTGAAAAAGAATTCGATAGACAACCATGAAATCTAATACAGGTGGCCAATAGGCAATGCGGAGTATCAATATCTACTTGCGCAAAATAATAGGCATGGAAAGTTGGCGGGACCGAAAGTTAATCTATACTTCCCAGCTCTTGCTCCATATAGGCCATTCAAACTTTTCAAATATGTATATATTGAGTCAATGATCAATAACAAAGGATCTTAAGGATCTTGTGAAGGTGATATCAAGCATAGTGGCATTGCAGCATGATCAATAAAGATCGAATAAGAAGCTTGAAAATTCGAGAAAGTTTCCACATATGAACCAACATACAAAATACAGCTTGACCAAGTTAATTGGTACAAAGTACATAGAAAATACCCAACAAACTTAAACTAAACTAGTTTAGTTCCTAGACTATTATTGAAGAAAGCAGGGTAAATAACGCCTGGATGAAACATTACATTTTCTGAGGTCAATCGGCCGAATATATTTATTTTTATTTTTTTTTTATTTATTTATATAATTACATCTATTAATCATATAATAGTAGTATTACTGATTCAATACAATCGGGGGTAATCAAAATTTCGAGGATGTTTTGGAAAATGTTGATTATTAAAATCTATCGGTTAATTTAATCCAGATGCCTGCTTTCTTATTACAATATTTCGTATGTGTAGTAAATTGTGTCTTATGCCGGTAATTTTGCCTTTCAACACTTCTGAAATTCTTATGTTATGTATATGTGTATGTTTTCATTAAAAAAAGTTTTTAACCTACATTCAACGTCTATTCTCGCAATTTTAAGTAGGATTATAGAATCCATTGATTTCAAATTCTATTCTAGAGAATTTGGATGTTTTCCTTTAAGGAATCATCGAAATTGATGTGTGTATTGTTTTGTCTTCCAAAGTGAATTTTTGAGATAAAGGATCAAAGACAATCCATGGCTGAAACAATGTGATGTGAAGATGGCCTTCTTGCTCCTTAAGATAAATTCATTAGAAGTTTTGAATAACTGTAAAATTGGCATATGGAACACAAAGTATCAACAAAAGGCCACAACACGTTGTATCTCGCCATAAACGAAAAATGAGTTTTAATGTTGCATTATTTCTTGAACTCTTCTATTTTTTTTTTTTTTTTAATTAAGATTTTTTTTAAAAGAACAAATTGGGCTTTGATAATAAAAAATGATACTTAAATTTGACATTATGAACCTATGCATTTCATTTGCGGCAGTGAATGTGTGCACATTTAAAAAAAAAGTTCAAGGACCATTAGGAAGGATGGAAGATGAAATTGGTCAGTAGTCAGGAGGTTAAAAATAAACTCACCACGGAATGGGTTCCACAATCGTCAAGTGGAAATGATCCAGGAATGCAATGCCCTGACATCATGTAGTTATTATCTATATGCATTATTTGATTACTGTTCTGCTGAAATTAGTGTGGCAAAGTAGAAGAACATTATAAAATTAAAAACCAAAAGATTATATATTTTATGAGGATATATTATTTAAAATAAGTATTAAAAACAAAAAAAGGAATTATCCCAACAAAAATCAGGGTCAATCAAATGTAAGTTACAAGTGGTCTCAAACGCAACCGATTTGAAATAAGTTTGGATGGTTCTTAACACGCAGCTGTAATTGCAGTTTGTGCAGGAATTTAGTTCCCTGGTTTCGTGCATACTCTTGTTTATATCTCATATGTATATTCACTTAATTAGCTAACTCTGGGGATATTTGGAATTTTCTTTGTCCCTTTGATGTAGCAGAAAAATTAACCTGAATCTAAGCACCCATATAGAAGAACATTTCATCTCTTTCATAATCTCAGCGTTGACTATTACAAATTAAAATTGGGTAAGCGAATCCAAAATACTCAGAACTAAATCCATTTTGTTAAACGAAAGTTGATTTTTTCCTAATAAATGTTGTTCAATATGGATTTCAAATTCTATTTATTTGTTTTCATTTTTTATACCTGATCTCTCACCTGTCATCATAAACACTTTTTTTAATTAGTACATCGTTTAAGAGGTGTAGCTATTTATCAATTAGTTTTATCAAGAAGACGGGTTTTTCCTTTACGATACCATAGAAGTGCCACACAGTTTAGAATAAATAATAAAATATCACATTATTATTGAGGATGTGCCAACAAAATCGTTACATTTTTACATTAAAAACTGACGTCTGCACTTAAAATTCTGTTAAGGAAATGCATTCGCAACAATTTCATTAGCTTCAGATCTCGAATGCTGTTTAAAGAGGGAATGTTGTACAAATAAATAAGACGAGTGCACAGGAAAGATTTTGACGTAAATATTTGACAGTGGGCGATAAGTAACGATCTTGCTGTCAAATAAATTTGCACGCCATTAACATAATATTGCTGGCAAAGAAATGCAATGTAGCTGCGCCAGCCGTGCTCCATGCTGATTTTTTTGCGTTGCATCGTGAAAAAAACAAACGCATATCGACTGCTTCACCGTCGAAATAATGCTGATGCTGGGTGAAAGTCTTAATTTAGTTAATTTATTTATGGTGATCCCTGCTTACTGGATTTTTCATGGAGTCACCATTTTATAATAGATATTAAGAAGCAATTGTTTGGTTTGAAATTCATTACCCACCCATGACGTGCAAATATATTTAATAAAAAATGGGCACGACTGGGTCGCACGTATTTGCTCTTATGTGCCTAATTACATTGGACGGCAAGATCTTTGAAAAAAAAAACAAATAACATTTACGTTGAAAATAACAGTTTGAACTTGTAAAAGCTATTAAAATCACAATACTTAACAATTTTTAATAAAAATGAAGCACGCAACCACACGTCTAAAAGAACAAAGAATTTATGAAAAAAGTATTTCGAAAATTGTAGGACGGATTTTGATAAAATCCTGTTTTTTATTTTTAGTTTTTTGAAAAATATTTTTTTTTTTTTTGGTATGCAGTTTTTTAGAGTTTATTAATATACATGTGATTATAAAATTAAAAATTATTGATTTTTCAAAATAAAAAAATTCAAAAATTAATTTTTATTAGATAAAAAAGTTATTTAAAATGATGATATGCAGAATCTAGATCTCTTCATATATAAAATTTGTCAGAAATCCATAAAGCCGTTACCGAGCAAGCCAAAAATTTAAAAAACCGTTATATGAAAGGTCCCGTTAATAGACTTTTGCCGTATACGGGTTCTGATCAAATGATAGCCAATACCAACAAAAAAATCTCAAAATTTTTCATCAAAATCGTTGGAGCCGTTTTCAAGAAAAATAAGCTTTTCCTAAACGGTCGTATGGCAAGTACCGTTATTTTTAGCCCTAAACATAAAATTTCAATGTCCCCTCTGAGGAATACCAAAAGATAAACACATAAAAAATTTGAAGGCAATCGCTTAACCCGTTAAGGCTGCAGCTCGATATACTCCCGGACAGACAGACAGACAGATGGACATTTTCTGCCGATGACTTTTTAGGCTAATGTCATGTTTGATTGTTATCTAAATTTTTTTTATATTCACGAATCCTAAACTTGCCTTATAGTCCCTATAATCGCAAGTAAAAATGGGTGCAATTTTAATCCTAATAGTAAGTAATTAAAGAGTATTTTCAAGGAGTTTCCAGATGACAATAAACCTCCAAAACCTTCTCTTTTTCTTTAACTTTTTAGCAAATTTACCTAACTCCAAATATGTACCACGTTACAAAAAAAATCAAGGAAGAAAAGATAGTAAAGGCTTGGGGTATCCGTATCCTCTGTCTCTCTGATAGAATTTTGTTTGTTTTTGTTTACGTTTTTCAGATTTGATAGTCTGCTTCGATGTTAATAAAGAACACATAACTCGACCATTGGCTAGGGAGTGTTTTTAACCAAATCCAAGTCATGACCCATTTTATTTTTATTGCGAGTATAGGGACTATGAGGCCAGTTATGCATCCGTAAAAAAGATTTAAAGATTCTAACAATCAAACATGACATTACGATCATAGAGAAGACTAAAAAAGTGATCGACACGAAATGTCTGTCTGTCACGTCTGTTTGTCTGTATGTATAATGAGCTGCAGCCTAAATGGCTTAAGCGATTACCTTCAAATTTGGTGTGTGATTCTTTTGCCATTCCTCAGAGGAAAAATTGATATTTTACTTTTAGGGCTAAAAATAACAGTATCTGCCATATAACCGTTAAAAGCTTATTTTTCTTCAAAACGGCTCCAATTTGATTAGAACCAAACTTAAGGGAAAAGTCTATTAACGGTACGTTTTATATAACGGTTTTTTTTAAATCTATGGCTTTCTCGGTAACGGCTTCTTTGATTTCTGTCAAATTTTAAATTTGAGAAGATCTAGATCTATGTAGCCAAATTGATTCTGCATATCAATATTTTGAATAATTTTTTTTCTAATTAAAATTAATTTTTGATTTTTTTTTTGAAATATCAAAATTTTTAAAACTAGATAAATAAAATTATTTTAAATTTTATAATCATATGAATATTATTATAAACTGAAAAAAACTGCATACTAAATAAAAAAAAATAAAAAAATAAAACAGGATTTTATCAAAATCAGTCGAACAATTTTTTAAATACTGCACCACAAAAAAATAATTATAAGCAAAATACTCGCGAGCTGATCAAATAAAATAAATTGTACGACTGAATCGCACATACTCTCTCATATTTGCGGTCATATCGTCGAATATAATTTAAAAAATAAGTAACATCAGGTAGAGAATAACACTATCTGAACTTATAAACACTGTCAAAACCACAACACTTAACGGTTTTTAGAAAATGGAGTACGCCATCACACGTACGTTTCTAGGAGACTTTATTCTTCCTCATATTGAGTGGGTTCCTTTTGAAGATGGATGTCATTAAGAAGCTTTTCTAACTTCCTCAGAGCAAGAACTTATTTTATATTTTGATGGCAATATTTCCACTGATTTAGAGCAAGTAAGCTGTATAATGAACTTCAAAAAATAGAATTATCGATTTGGTTTTTTTATCTGACGCAATAAGTAATGTAGTTCTTGAATTTAGTTCAGACGTTACTAATATAGATAATTATCATCCATCCCTGTATACGTTTTTTGACTTGAGCAGTCATCTTTTTAACCCACAGGACTGTTCATATACATATTCTTGATTTCAAGAGAGCCAACTTTCAGTTGCTCTCAGCAAGCAGTTGCTAAATTCTATACGATTTTAAGAAATTGCATAAGAAATACAAAACTAAAACAACAAAAAACTTGAATTTTTGCCATCCTTGGTACATAGGTACATGCAAGAACCTAAACTTAAATCTTTGAAATAAGGCTTGGAAGACATTGTTATCATCTTATTACAACATCTACATTTCATTTAAATTTAAATTAAAAAAAAATTTAAAACCTTCTCTAATATTTAATATACAAATCACTTAAATGATATAGGATGCTGTCTGAAACACGACCTCAAGAGCTTTTGGAATTTTATTAACATCAAGAAAAAATCGGATGGCTACTCAACAAAGTTCATGTATGCTAACTGCTTATTACAAAACTCAACTGACATATTCAATGCATTTGCTAACAGTTTTTACACTCATCTCTAAATGATGATTATTGTTCTGCACCGGATGGTATTCCACCAGTGATATAAACAAAAATATACCAATGTTTTAGCCAAACCTCTCGCATATTTGTTCAGGCTTTCTCTTCCGTCTCTTCCATAAGGAAGAAAATTTATCATTCCTGTCTTTAAAAATGAACTACAGACCAATTTTCAAACTTTCCTCTATTTCTAAGCTTTTTGAACAAGTCATTTGTGAAAGCCTGTCTTTCCTTTCAAAGAACATAATAGAAGATAAACAAATTGAATATTTTATAAAATACTCTTCGAAAACTCTAGTTTGAAAAATAGCCCTTACCAGCACTGCATTATCACAAAATATGTATTGTTAATTTTTTGCACAAATGTTCAAATGCTCTAGAAAATGGAAATGAAATGGATTTCATAAACACTGATTTTTCTAAAGCATTTGACCAACTTAGCCATAACATTGTTTTGCTTAAGCTTAGAGCATATGGGTTTCCACATTTTCTTATTACATGGATCGCATCCTGCCTAGGGTTACCATTCGTCCCCCTTTTTGAGGGACTGTCCGTTTTTTTTATCTCAAGATTTGTTTTGTTCCCCAAAACCAATAATTAGAAAGGGGAACACAAATGTCCCCCTTTTTTACACATATGTAAAATCCGTTGAAAATTAATTGATGGTAAAACAAAAATACAAGCTGTATCGTAAGGAGCTTTATTCAAAATGATAGCTTTGTTAAAAAAAAATCAAGTTAAGCGAAAAGTTTGTATGAATCGTATACATCGTTTGTATAATCGTTTAGTCTTTTAATTTCTGTGATTGTCTTTAGTAGTGTAGTAGTGTCCCGTGGCTTAGTGGTTAGTGTGTCGGACTGCTAAGCGAATGAGCCTTGGTTCAAATCCAGCTCATAGCCACCTTTTTTCCGGGGTACTGCCTCTTGCGAGGAACTGACAAAACCTCCAAAAGTTGAATTTGTCTCGAAAAAGTGCATCCCATGCCGTTCGGACTCGGCGGTAAACTGTAGGTCCCTTCCAATCTTGCAGTTTAACAACACACACACAGGAATAATTGAGAGTATAATTCACTAGGCCTTGGCTCCTTAAGGAGCTGTCGCGCCAATAAATTTATTTTATTTATTTATTTATGATTGTCTTTATAAGATAAAAAAATAGAATGAAATTTTTGTTACTTCACTTTTTCTCGCTCTGTTGTTATATTTTTCAAAAACATATTTTGTCCCCTTTTTTGAACACTTGTCACCTTAAAAACTCGCTATGTCACTCTTTTCTACATTTACAATATGGTAATCCTAGTCCTACCTAATGAACAGATCTTATCAGTTGAAACTTCGAAATTCTTTTTCCAATTATTTTAATGTTCACTCTGGTGTACTCCAAGGAAGCCATCTAGGTCCTTTTCTATTTATTCTTGCAAGTAATGATGTAACATCGTGTATTCATCATAGTGAGATTCTTGTGTTTGCTGACGATATGAAGATCATAAAAACAACTAAATCTACAAATGATAATGTTCTTGCAAACCGATATTGACAGGTCCGGTACTTGGTGTTGCAAAATTAGTTTATATCTTAATGCTATTAAATGTCAAACTATGACATTTTCCAAAAAAAAAAAAAGCAACAGGTTCTTTTGACTATTCGATTTCTGAATACATTCTTTGTCAATTCTTTACTTTTAAAAACCTAGGTGTTTACTTTAGTCAGTGCCAATCTTAAGTTTATAGAACCAATTAATTCCATAGTGAAACAGACTAATTCCATTCTTTGGTTCATTAACCAACGGGTCAAAGAAATCTCTCTCTGTATAATTGTTATGTGCGCCCTCAACTTAAATTCGCCTTACAAGTCTGGACTCCTTACTGTGAAATTCATAGTACTCGTATTGAGGTCGTTCAACACAACTTAATTCGTTTTGCTTTAAAGGGGCTACCATGGGCTGATCCTTATGAACATCGGATATAACTCTTGCAGATCCAAACTTTATTTTAAACATGGGTTAGCAATCACTTGGTATCTATTCACCAACTTATCAAGGGCTTTATTGATGCCTCGAAATTGTTATGTGATATTGGTCTGAACTACCGCGCTGGTTCTCATAAGTTGCAAAATTTTTTTTAATAATTAGCGGGCACACAAGGGACTATTTATTTCCCTTTTAATGTATGTAAGTACACTGTGCGAGCATTGGGATAATAGGGAGGGGAAGGACAGAAGGCGTCGATTAACATTGGTTTTTAATGCTTGCACATCAAAATGGCAAGGGAAATATCACTTGGTAAACTTTTACGTGTTGTTCCGCTAAATTAAGAATCCCCATATTCTTCGGTGCAAGTGCAATTCAAGGACAATGGCATTAGCGGTATGTTTAGTTTAAACGACAGATGATAGCATTGAGTTTTCGAAGCATTAAACTCCACACGATTATTGTTAACCTATTTGACAATGCTGTATAAATCGGAGTTTAATAAGCTTATCATGCGGTACCGTTGCGATTGTACGCCCGAAGATGAAGAGCGTGAATCCTCGAACGAATATTAAAAGCTGAGGGTAGAGTCGTCAGCAAAACAGTTAAGTGGATTCGAAGTTACAGACAGAAGATAATTTATAAAAAAATGAGGAAAAAAGTTGGAGACAAAACGGAGCCCTGGGGCGCACCAGTATTTATTTTGTTGGAATCAGACTTGAAACCATCCAATACAACTTGTTTTTAAGAATGGAGATAGTTTCAGATCCAAAGGACAAGAGTATTATCGATCCAAAAGCACACATCTTCGCATCATGCCAAACTCTATCAAATGCCTTCGAAAGCGATGTAAGGATTTGTTCCACTGTTCGGTGAGATATGCCATCAGATCACCAGTGGAACGATTACTGCGAAAGCCATACTGACGGTCATGGAGAAGCTTTCGGTCTTGGAGATATTCCTTAAGCTAACGATTAACCAGCGTTTCCATGGCCTTAGTGAGAGAGGAAGTAAGTGCTATGAGTCGGTAGGAGGAGGGAGAAGATGGGTCTGCTTTCTTAGGGACAGGCTGGACAAATGCTGTTTTCCATCTTCTAGGAAAGATTACAGAAGAGTAGGAGCGATGGAAAAGCTTACGCAGTGGATTTGCCAGTCTGGAAGAACACCTCTTCAGAAGAATGGGAGGTATACCATCCGAGCCAGCGGATTTGCGTATATCAAGATATTTGAGAACTCTTGCTGTCCATGTCCCTGGAAAAATTTACATTCTCATCTTCCATTAATTCATGTTGCTCAGCGCAGAATCAACTATGGATTAAATGAACATCTCAAAAGAATGAGTCAGCTTGCCAATATTAATGCCAGTTTACCGATCGATCCCAGCGCTACCTAGTGAGTAATTTGAATAGCCTAGCAACTTCTAATTCAACAAATTGTTTCGCTGATGGTAATACCCTTTCAAGGCTCACCTTCCTGATCTTCAGATGTAGAAATGCAACGGCAAAATATAGTAAGCTCATTAAGGTCTGATTTAGACAGTATTGTACAATGGGGTATAAAAAACTGCATAGAATTTAATGTTTTGGAAACTCAATGCTTTATTGTTTCGTTAAAGCGTGCTGTGTAAGATTACTAGCATGTTTTTATGTTTTGCAGAACAAATTTGGAAATGTAGGATTGTTTAATGTTTAGCCTTAAACCACTGTTAATTTGCAATTATCTTAACGCACGGGCTTTAAAGAACGTGAAGGAAAAGAATCTTCCAGTTATTTGGAGGACTAACAACAAAGCTGGATAACTGGATAACATCATCTATATGGTTCAAGAACGAACTTTGTCCAACTGCTAAGAAATACTGCTCTTAGAACAATCCGTTAGAAAGGATACTTCTTATCCTGAACAATGCCCCCAGCAACCCTCACTGTTTCGACGATATTGATCAAAATGTCAAAGTAATTTTTCTTTCTTCGAATACTACTTCAATACTGCAATCCATGGACAAGGTAGATTTTGTTTTTAAGGCTTTTTATTTGCGCCGAACGTTTTAATAGAGCTTATATTCATGTTCAAAATACGTCATTCGAAAATGAAGAAAAAACAACGCTACGTGAAGGAAATTTGGCAAAAGTATAACATTCAGCAAGCTATTCAAAGCATAGCCGACATTTGGGAAGATGTAACAAATTCAAATTTCAAAACGCTTTAGAACCGACTTCGTCCCATTACGTATATAAAGCTTTAGAGCGCTGTCCTGTCATCGTGAATGTGAAAATATTGAGAACCTACTGTAAAAATAAAAAAAAATCCAATTTGAACGTATTCATTGAAAAAATGTCAAAAAGCGTCAGTCAATTCGAACTTTTTTGTAGATCACTCGCTTTGTAACGTTATCCTTACGTACGTCAAACAAAGCTTTGTAGAAAAAGTAGTATTGTGATAAACTTTTACCATTTCCCTATATTTGAACTCTACTCTTTCAAATTGTCAAAGTCGGTTGTAAAGCGTGATTGTGTTTCTACTTTAAAGAATGGCGGCAAATCTGGCCAGAATGTTTCAATGTCATTGCGTTAAACAACGAAACAGAAATTCTGTCGGAAATACTTCATCTAGTGAGGGAAATTGGATTTTCTGAACTAAATGCAGGCGATATAACTGATTTAATTCACATCCAAGAGGAACCACTTTCGAATGACGAGTTGATTAGTATCATAGAAGATACAGCAGAGGATGTTCCGGGGGGGGGGGGGGGGGGGGGATCCAGATAGAGAAAGAAGCGAGAAGATCTCATTCTTAATCTCATTTTCATTTGTTTTCTTCTCGAATACTGTAGGACCATCAGCACAAGTTGATACTATGTACTGTCAAGCGATGAAGATGTCAATTATTATAAATGTCATTAGGATTTATGGAATTATAAACCTGGAATTTCTTATTTAGCTTTACTTTTGTTCCACTGTTATTATTATCCCTTCATTGGCTTATTATAAATTACGATGATAGAAAAGTCTAAAAAAGTGGGTCCGGAAATTCCATCCGTCTGTCTGTCTGTCTGTTCGCACCTCTACAGCCTAAACGGAAGGGCCGATTTGCTTCAAACTTGGTATTTAGTATTTTTGGTAGTATCTCGGGGGGTGTTTTTCATGTTTGCTCTAGGTCGAAAAATAACGGTACCTGTCATACAATATTTAGCAAAAAGTTTGAGGACATACTTTAGAATTTGAATTTAATAAATTGCACGACTGGATCGCACGTACTTGTTCATATGTGCGGTCACATCGTCGAATAAATTTAAAAAAATGCACGACTGGGTCTCACGAACTTGTTCTTATGTTAGATAATTGTTTTAGACGTGTGGTTTGCAAGAAGAAATAAAACGCATATAAATAAAAAAAAATTCGGCTTTATAACATCAGATGCTGTATATCCAGTTCATGTTATAAATAAGACTCTTATACCGACAGATATCTGGGTAGTATATGTATGTTCTCACAACTCTGAGAGTTTTATTCAAGCTAAGATAAACGTCTAGGAGGAGTATATTGGTTCCTACTGATGAGCTAAACCAGTATACTTTAGCGAAACGTTTATAATTGTACAATGTTTGAACAATTCAACTTTTAAATTTTATTATTTAAAAGTTATTTTCTATATATTCATATATGTGTACAATGGATCATATTAATGATTTAGAGTAATAAAAATTACCTAAAATTTTTATATATTTCGTAATCGTAAAAAAAAATTTTAGTACCTAAATCGCAAGTAAAAATGTATTTATTTTTTAAGAAGGTTAGAAGGCAGTTTTTACTTTACTATAAGTCTTTGATCGAAAATCAATCGCCTGTACCAACAAATTGTCAATAATATAAAATATAAAATAATATAATATAAATATAAAAAAAAATGTTAGTACCTAAATCGCAAGTAAAAATGTATTTATTTTTTAAGAAGGTTAGAAGGCAGTTTTTACTTTACTATAAGTCTTTGATCGAAAATCAATCGCCTGTACCAACAAATTGTCAATAATATACCGACAAGTATGCAAATTGTGTAAATATTGACTACAAATTTGTCAGTAAATTCGGGGAAATTCTTGGAAAAATTCCTTTTTACTTGCATATAGAGACTATAAAGCAAGTTTGGGGTTCGTGAATATAAAAAAACAACATATCAAACATGACATTACGATCATAGAGAAGCCTAAAAAATTTAGTGAAAAAAAAATGTCTGTCTGTCAGTTTGCTGCCTGTCCGTCTGTTTGTACAGGTTGGTGTCCACCGGGAAGGTATACTACTTTGTTTATTTATAATTTTTGATTTAATGAAAGAGAATGGATCTTATATTGATAAATGTTTTATTAAGGTATAGAATACAATATCAGGTAAATGACCGCCTCTGTTAGTCTCACAAATGCGAGCCCTTTTGAGCACATTTTTCATTACATTCTCACACAGTTCACGCGGTATTTCATTAATTTCATCACGAATATTTTGTGTCGAATTGCTCAAGCGTTTCTGGTTTGTTTGCATAAACCTTGCTTTTCAAATATCCCCACAAAAAGAAGTCCGGAGCAGTCAAATCAGGCGACCGTGGAGGTCAATCAACATCACCATTTCTTGAAATAACTTCTTGTGGAAAGAGGTCTCGCAGTAATTCCATTGTAATCCATGCTGTATGCTATGTGGCACCGTCTTGTTGATACCACATGTTAATCAAGCCCAAAGCACGCAGTTATAACGTAAAAAGTTTTCAATCATATCACGATATCGCTCCCCATTCACAGTTACCGATACGCCCTTTTTATTTTCAAAGAAGTAAGGTCCAATGATTCCTCCTGACCAAATTGCACACCAGACTGTAACTTATAATGGATGCAAAGGTGACTGATGAATAATTTGAGGGTTTTCCATTTGCCCAGAACCGACTATTCTGTTTATTCACATATTCATTGATTCAAATGAAAATGTGCCTCGTCACTCATTATGAATTTTTCTTGAAAATCGGGGTTGTTATGGGCTAGCTGTCCTATTGGCATATGTACGGCGGCGTAAATGGTCTTGTGGAAGAAGCTCTTGTGTCAACTGAATCTTAAATGGAAACAAATGCAAATCCTTGTGCAAAATTGTGGCCAAAGTTGTTCTTTGAAGACCAAGCTCCTGAGCACGGCGTCGAATTGAGGTTGATGGATTGTTTTGAACACTTCCTTGAGCAGCAGTAATGTTGTCCGCCGATCTTGCAGTACGTTGTGGTCCATGCTTGGGCCTATCACCACAGACCCCCTCTTCGAAATCATTCACTACACGATAAATAGTGCGTTTTGTTGGCACTTTGTTTGATTGATTTTGATAAAATGTTTTAACGATTAAAACACGTTTTGGTTTATCAAATATTGTTTTATAATAAATTTGCCACGTGCCTACTTCACGAATGCCAAATATGAACTGTCAAGACTAATGTTTATCAAAATGGCGGCAAAACAAAGTAGTATACCTTCCCGGCGGACACCCTGTATAATGAGCTGCAGCCTAAACGGCTTAAGCGATTACCTTCAAATTCGGTATTCTTTTGGCGTTCCTCAGAGGGAAAATTCAAATTTTATTTTAAGGGCTAAAAATAACAGTATGACCGTTAAGTTTCCTTAAGCTAAAATTTCTCGAAAATGGCTCCAACGATTTTGATGAACATTTTATAGATTTTTTTTTTGTTTGGAGGTATTGGGTATCATTAAAAAGAAACCAAATTAAGCGGAAAAATCTATTAACGGTACCTTTCATATAACTTTTTTTTTTTTAATTTTCGACTATCTCTGTAACGGCTTGTTGAATTTCTACAAAATTTTATATTTGAAAAGATCTAAAAAGCCCAATAAATTCTGCATAAAAAATTTATGTGTATTAATAAACTTAAAAAAAATAAATTGCACGACTGGATCGCACGTACTTGCTCATAGGTTGGGTCACATCGTCGAATAAGATTTAAATAAAATGCACGACTGGGTCGCATGAACTGTGTAGTTCTTATGCTAGATAATTGCTTAGTGGCTGCATATGTATGTATATAAAGGGTGTTTTTTTTAGACGTGTGGTTTTCAAAAAGAAATAAACTATAGTTTAATAATATAGCCAAGAATCTAGCTTTATAATAAAGATAAGGGTTTGCATTATGTTCTTAAAATGATTTCGGGGAAGTGGCCGCCTCGGATAAATTCCAGCCGAGGCCCAATTTTCCCAATTTTGTGAAAACCAAGATCAGTGGCCATTTCGTTTTGGGCCCAGAGTTGGATTTTGTAAGCCTGCAGACCAAGATCCTTCCGCGCGCGATGACGGATGGACTCATTTGGGTATTCTTCGATACTCTGCTCCACCGAAACGAACCATTATTTTGGTAATAAATTTGCACTATTTGCAAACTTTGTTCAGGAGTAAGTCTATTCATTATGAAATCGCAAACCAAACTGAGCATAAATCAAGAGACAGCTGTCAAAAAGACCAACTCTGAAAAAAGTATTGCCAGATTGAAAACCACGCGTCTATAAAAATAAAAAAAATAAATTCTTTATTTTTATTTAATTAGTTTCAGAGTTTTCTTGGAAAAACTAAGTATGTAAAAAAATTTGAAAACTAAATGTCTATCGAAGAAAAAAAATTTGAAAATCGTTCGACCAGTTTTTTTTAAAAAGTCGTTTTTTTGAAAAACTTTTCGAAAAAATATTTTAAATTTTTTTCTAGTATGTCATTATAAGGCAATGTGTAGTTTTCACCTGGGAAAATTATTTAAAAAAATTCAATCCACCATTTCCATTTTCGATTTTCAAAATATTTCGAAAACCAATTTTTTTTTTAATTTTAAAAAAATCGAAAAAAAAAGTTTTTGAAAATTTTGAAATGCGAAATTAATTGAATTATAAATGACTTCCTGTGTGTAAAATTTTATTGAAATCGGGAAAATAGTTTAAGATAAAACCGCATTTGAAAAAACCGGTTATATGAGAGGTACCGTTATAGAACAAATTTCGAAAAATTTATTCTAACTGAAAGATGTATTATTATAAAAAATTAGCACCCTGAAAGTTTTATCAAAATTGTTAGAGCCGTTTTCGAGAAAATTTAACTTTTTGTTCAAAATTGTATGGCAGGTACCATTATTTTTCGACCTAGAGCAAAAATGAAAAACACCCCCCGAGATAATACCTAATAAATACTAAATACCAAGTTTGGCCCATCCGTTTAGGCTGTAGAGGCGCGAACAGACAGACAGACAGTAGGACGGAATTTCCGGACCCACTTTTTTCAACTTCTCTATTATCGTAATGTCATGTTTGATTGTTAGATTTTTTTTTGCACGAATCCATAACTTGCATTTTAGTACCCAAATCGCAAGTAAAAACTGCATACTAAAATCAAAAAAAAAAAATTCAAAATACTAAAAATAAAAAACAGGATTTCGATATTCGAAATACTTTTTCCATAAATTCTGTGTCAATTAAGACGTGTGATGGCGGATATCCCTTCCATTTATGGAAAAACTTTCCTTATGAACCAAAAGGTTTACTGGGAGAGATTTCTTATATAAACTTATACATCAAACGCAATCTTAATACTCATGCAGTTCGATACACCTGCTAAAACTGATACGTCCACCACCAGCGCGTTACGGTAAGGTGACGCACTGCCGTGCAGCTGTTTCCAAATTGTGTTTTAAAAGATAGTACGGAACCCATAGTCCACAAGGACTATCTTTTCATGGATTCAGCAGCAAGCAGAATGAGACTGGAAATAAACGAGAGCAAAACGGAGTTATGCTTTCATCAACAAAAGTCCGATCCCACCACGCACCGACTAGGCAGACTTGACGATTGACAGCTATAACTTCGTAAGAAAAGATTTATGGTCCTGTTTACGATCCGGTTAACAACGAGTGGCGAAGAAAAAAGATACACCAATGAGATGTACGTACGTGCTGTACAACAACATAAGCCGGGCCATAAAAATGGATTATAAAACGGGGTGACCGATTTTGTTGAAATTCTCAGGCCCAGCGAGTGATCCTGTAAGGTTTGGAACATATATTATCGAAAATTTATTTTTCTTTGTGTATATGTATTTTCATATCAAATATTCAATGCTTTGAAAATTAGTTACGCATAAGGAACCTGGGGACAATGATCCCCTGGGAGACTTGATCCCTAGCTATTATCTCCATGATCTTAGTACTTTTTTAAACTTCAAAGTGGGCAACACTATATTTACCTCTGTGTTCAAACTTTAGTCGTGATTTTTACCGTTGCGAACAGACATGCTACAGTAGGCACTGAGTTTTGTGTTTTTACTTGAGAAATTGTTTTTTGAGCATATTTTATTTGTGTATTGTATTGTGATTTGTGAGTGAGAGTCATAAATAAATATATTTCGTTCGTTTCAAATTTCTTTTAATAAAATATTACGTTTTTCATAAAAATAAAAAAAAATCATAAAAATTACCGAATGGGAGATTTGATCTCCCAGAGTTCAATAATTATTTTAAAGAAATTTGTTTCATCATATTTTCTTATGTTATAGACAATGCCTAGAGTCTACAAGCCAAAGGAGGGCGTGAAAAAACGTGACCCGGTAGACCCTGACTAACTGAGGGACGCCTTGGAGACCATCATGGAAGGAAATTCTATAAAAGGAAGCGCAAAATTATTTGGAGTTCCAGTTATGACTAAAAAGATATTACCGTAAACGCCAGCAAGCAAATGAGTGACATTATTTATAAGCCTGATTATGCACAGTCTCGAGTCTTCTCGGTAATTGAAGAAACATTGCTCGTTGCTTATCTAGCAAAAGCAAGTAAACTTAATCATGGCTTATCTTCACATTCTGTACGCAAACCAACATACGAATTTGCTGTGCAAAATAATAAACCCCCGCAAAAATACAGTAAGTGGCAAAATGAAACCGCAACCCACGATTGGTTTTATGGGTTTATGAGAAGAAACTCCCAGTTGTCACTGCGAGTACCTGAAGCCACAAGCTTCAGCAGGCTAACCAGCTTTAATAAGCACATTTCCCAGTTTTTTGAAAACTTGCGAATTTTAATGACAACACATAACTTTGGGGCAAAATCAATATGGAATATAAATGAGACAGGGTTGACTACGGTTCGCAAGCCAAAAAAAGTTGTTGCTACTAAGGGCTTGAAACAAGTAGGCAAAGTGACTTTTGGTGAGCGCGGTGAACTTGTAACTGCATGCTGTGCCAATAATGCTATGGTAATCATTAAAGTCTTCCCGCTCAAAAATTGGCAGGACCGTATGATTAAAGGTGCACCTACAGGAACAGAGGGTAACACTTTCCCTTCAGGTAGGGTTACCATTCGTCCCCCTTTTTGAGGGACTGTCCGTTTTTTTATCTCAAGATTTGTTTTGTTCCCCAAAACAATAATTAGATAGGGGAACACAAATGTCCCCCTTTTTTTAACATATGTAAAATCCGTTGAAAATTAATTGATGGTAAAACAAAAATACAAGCTTATTGTAAGGAGCTTTGGAAATTTATAATTCAAAATGATAGCTTTGTTAAAAAAAATCAAGTTAAGCGAAAAGTTTGTATGAATCGTATATATCGTTTGTATAATCGTTTAGTCTTTTGATTTCTATGATTGTCTTTATATGATAAAAAAATCGAATGAAATTTTTGTTACTTCACTTTTTCTCGCTCTGTTGTTATATTTTTCAAAAACATATTTTGTCCCCTTTTTTGAACACATGTCACCTTAGAAAACTCGCTATGTTCCTCTTTTCTACATTTACAATATGGTAATCCTACCTTCAGGTTGGATGACTGCTGTTAATTTTGTAAATTTTTTGAAACACTTCAAAAAAAATTCCAAGTGCTCCTTGGATCTCAGTGTTTGATAATAATGTACAATCATAACAGCCACATAAGCATTGAATCGTTAAATTTTGCAAAGGAAAATGGAATTCATCTTCTCACCATACCTCCTCATACATCTCACAAGACCCAACCACTAGACTGAACTGTTTTTGGACCACTAAAAGCCAACTACAACACCGCTTGCGACAACTGGATGCTTCAAAATGCTGGCAAGCCTTTAACTATTTATGACATTTCGGAATGTTTTGGAAATGCTTGTGTACGAGCATTCACTCCGGAAAATATACAAAGTGGCTTTCGGGTTACAGGAATTTTCCCTTTCAACTGCAACATTTTTACTGACGACGATTTCCTTTCATCATATGTGTCTGATCGACCTGAACAAGAAGTAACGGCTGAAACCGTAGGCAGACAAACCTCAAAAGACCAACCAGTTGTTCCACAGGTTCAAAATTTTTCGCAAGCTCAGGTTAATCGCGATTCAAATCCCGATGAAACAAATATAGCTTTGCTTTCACCAATCCAGCAATTAATATTTCAAACACAAATATTAAAGGGCCAAATTCAGTGGTGGCACCAACACACCATCTCAGCCTACAACATCTAAGGTATATCTTAAAACTCCTGAAGAAATTCGACCATGTCCAAAAGCAGCTCCAAGGAAACTAACAACAAAAGGGCGTAAAAAGGGATCAACAAAAATTTTAACATTTACACCAGAAAAAAATAAAATTGAAGAGGAAATTCTACTAAGAAAAGAGAAAAAAGACAAAAAGATTCGAAGTAAAACTAATAAGGCCAATCGCAATATGAAAGCGTTTGTTTCATCTTCATCAGAAGATGAGGACAAGTTGCCGGCATCCCCGGAATCGACGTTCAATGTTTCAGAAGATTCGTTTAATTCATCTAGCTGTGAGTCTGAGAACCAAAATCAACCTTCTTCGTTGTTAAATCTTCACGACTGGGTAGTGTCCTTACTTTCTTTAAAAAATGCCGTACACCGTTATGTTGCACAGATAAGATCATTAACCGAACATGGTTATTTTGTGCGTTTTGCAAAAAAAAAAAATAAATAACCACACATTTAAGTGGCCAGTTAAAGATGATATTTCTGAAATTGGACGGTATCAAATCGTAAAAAAATCAACTCTCCAACTATCAACTCCAACACTAAACGCGTCGTTTTATATAAATTCAGAAAATCGTTGCGGAAGTTTAATGTGGACTAAGGAATCAATGCAACCGGGGAGAGTTGATCCCCCAATAACCAAGTCTTCCTTATACCCGGATCAAGTCTCCCTGAATAGGGGACACTTGGTTACTTTGGATCCTTTTAGAAAAACATCAAAAAATATATTTCATAAACTTTTGGTATAACTATGCAACATGATAAACAATAAAGTGATTAATATGACATGAAATTTAGAGGGCCTAATATCTTTTATTATTCAAGATAATTAAAGATTTATAAAGTGGGGATCAAGTGTCCCCAGGTTCCTACAGTTGACAATTTAAGATCAACATTTTTGTTCAGGGCACCGTAATCCAACGAATGAGCATCGGCATTTTCGATTGAAGTGGCAAGTGCTGAAAACCGATCTTGCGTCTTCGAAATCCTCAAGTAAGTTTTAATAATTATTGTAAGCCTCGAAAAAACTTCTTTCCAACAAGTAACAGTCACAGAACTGCTCTTATATTCGGGCTTGGAGTAAACTTCAGTCTAGTGTTTGCCGTTAATGCAAATAAGGCTAAGAATCCAATAAAATGTACTTCAATTTCACTTGCATTTTTATTAACAAACCATATAACAATAGATAGTTACTTAACACGGGACACATCACGATTACAATCAAGAATAATTGTGTAATATTTGGTGTGTATTATTTTTCAACAATTTTGGTCTTAATATGTCTTGCAACCAAATGTATAAGCTCATTTTGAATATTCTTTCCGAGATGATCATTTATCGTAATACAGTACCATGTTTTATATCAAATAAAATGATACTTCGTGTTTGAATATTAGGAGCTTAGTTCAAGAAACAACTTCATGCAATCCACAACTACGGGTAAGGCCTCTTGCTACCGACAACGATCAACGAACCTTTTTTTGCAATGGGCCGTCGCGTCGTCCGTCCTCCATTATTGTGAAAATTTAGGTGCATTTTTTTAACGCACTTGACAATCATCCGTTGGCCGCTCAGGCAACGTTGACAGTAAGTTCGCTCTCGGTACGACGGTTGACGGCCTGTTGCAGTAAACAATATTATTCAATGTAAATTTGTTGTCGACGCCGGACTTCTAACGTTTTTTTTTTTTTATTTTGTTTTGCGTTGTGAAATTGAAGAATACAAATGGCATTTTCTATTGATGTTGACTTTGATTGAAAGTAGAACAGTGCTTTAGGATAAGATTAGAGAAGATTATGAGAATAAACAATACAATTTTTCTACGTTTTAAAGGATATGTTTAATTTCAAAAGGTAAAATGATAGGATAAAATAGGATGTGTCTAAATCTTTTTATTTTTTTTGCAGATTTGTATGCAAATAATACGCCACAATAACAATTTTTTTCTTTCTAGTTAAAATACCCACTCATACATTATTTGATACTAATGACAATTTAAACAACGTAACGTACATTTTATGTCTCAAACACAATCACGCTTCAGCTTTGGCTTCTTCACGTTACATTCTAACGGGTGATTTTTTTGAGGTTAGGATTTTCATGCATTAGTATTTGACAGATCACGCGGGATTTCAGACATGGTGTCAAAGAGAAAGATGCTCAGTATGCTTTGACATTTCATCATGAATAGACTTACTAACGAGCAACGCTTGCAAATTATTGAATTTTATTACCAAAATCAGTGTTCGGTTCGAAATGAAATGAAAAAATGAAAAATGAAAAAAATGAAAAGATGAGGCTCATTTCTGGTTGAATGGCTACGTAAATAAGCAAAATTGCCGCATTTGGAGTGAAGAGCAACCAGAAGCCGTTCAAGAACTGCCCATGCATCCCGAATTTTGCTTATTTACGTAGCCATTCAACCAGAAATGAGCCTCATCTTTTCATTTTTTTCATTTTCATTTTTCATTTTTTCATTTCATTTCGAACCGAACACTGATTTTGGTAATAAAATTCAATAATTTGCAAGCGTTGCTCGTTAGTAAGTCTATTCATGATGAAATGTCAAAGCATACTGAGCATCTTTCTCTTTGACACCATGTCTGAAATCCCGCGTGATCTGTCAAATACTAATGCATGAAAATCCTAACCTCAAAAAAAACACCCGTTATATGCTTTGTGTTCCCCTTTTGTGACATTTTCAAAATTTCGGTTGTTGTTTTTGCTTTTTCTGTCAAAGCGGGCAAAAGTTCAACCAGTTTCTACTTCAGCTTTGAGTTTGAGTCACGTTACCTTATCTTGTATACGAACCAAACGTAACGTCAAAGCCAAAGCGGCATTGTGATAAGATGTATTCATTTCCTATGGTTGAACTTGTAAACGTCAGTCGAAACCGAAAAACGGTCGTTAACAAGAGCCCTAAAGGAAAGACATTAACCACGGAGGAAAAAAGCCAAATTCATCCGTTTAATAGCTAGCAAGATTCGAAGAGGTGCCACAGTTTAACACAGCTTTATTAAGGACCCGAAGAAGTATGAAAAGAACTGAAAAGGAAGAGTCAGCAAAGCATCAACATGTTAGGAAAGGCGGGCGATATGGAGAGCTACTTCAAATTAAAGGCATCTTCAAAGGTGGCACATAAAGAAAGGTAGTCTTATGATAGGGGGAGCAATAAGCTATTACGGAACTGTAGAGCTGGGTTTCCAAAGTTCCAAAATGACGACAATCACCTCCAAATCGATACTGGAAAGAGCTTTTCTGTAGTTTTGGAGATATTTGGTGGACAGCGATGGAATTTCCAACAAGACATTGCACCTGGATTCAGCCTACTTGACTTGCATGGCCGCCATATCCACCGACCTGAAAATCATGGAAAACGTGTCGGGTTGGCTTTCAAGAAAAGTCTACGAAGGAGGAGCGCAATAAAATGTCACGGAAGGGATTAGCGTCATAAAAGTTGCATTTATCAAAGTAATCCCAATTTTTTTTACAATATACAATATACATATCTATTCATTGTGAAATAGGTTTTTTCCAGATTAGCGATGGATTTGAAAAACATATATCGTACAAAACAAAAAACTGCCTGTTCGTAATCATGAAGTGAGACGGAGTGTTTGATGGGTTAGATTATCAAATCATTATTTGTTTTTCTGTGGTTTTCCTTTTTGAATAAGAAATTAAATTGTTAATTAAAATTTAAATGAGTAGAATAGAGTTATATTTTAGCGAACATGACGAAGAAAATGTCGAAATGGCCAGAAAAACAAGACATTTTAGAGACACCTCTAATTCTTTGGGGCTGGAAGAAACTATGTAAGATTTATGGAAAGCTTTTACTTTCTATATACCTATATTATGTATGTATGTACGTATTTCTTAGAGCTTTTTAAAATTCTTTCACTTATCCAAAGAAAGTTTCATAGAACTTCTAAGTTAAATTCACCCAAAACTTAGGCCAGCAATATGACTTCGATTCCCAATACAATAAAACTTGCAACTGCTTTGAGATTCTGTGCTCATGGATCAAATTACGCATATTGCTCCAAATGGACTACATTTAATTACTTTGAAGCAGAAAAGCGTGGAAAAGTGTGATACCAGGTTTGATAGGGGGTATTGACGGTAATTGCTTGCGGCAATCGAAATGAAAAAAAAAAAACGTGAAATCGAAAAGTGACAACTTTTACTACATAACTACATAATACTGGGGTTGTAGCCAGACAAAATACAAAAAATGCGCACTTTTCTTCACTTTACGTAAGATGAACGATATCAACGAGGCCCTTACAAAGGACGAGGCCCCACCTCGCCATTTCCAAAGACCGACTCTGAGTAGGTAATTAATGAAGTTAAGAAGGCAAGAAAAAGTGTGTCTTATTTTTTTCTGTAACCTGCTTTTGACTATGATAAATTATTTAAATTAACAGCGAAGTTTATGCTTTATTAATTAATATTGTCAGCTGTCGCAACCATATTCCTTTTTTACCTACGTTTGTGAAAAATCACATAACTTACCGTTGTCGGTGTAAGATAATCCGGCCGCAGGTACTGGTTGCTGGATGTCAGCATTTTGTTATAATTTGTTAAATCCACTTTGGCTTTTGTAGAGGAATATCCTCTTTTTTATTGGCTGCTTGTTTATAAAAAATATTCGTAATCCTTAAGACTGCGTCCAATAATCCATATCATACAACACTGTTTCAAACATTGGCTGATGGTTTAAATGTAGAAAATACCGCCGCCGGCACCGATTATAAACCCTAATGCGGATCCACAGTTGTCAGATTAAAAATTTCACTCGATAATTAATTACGAATTTATGGTACCCTGTTTAGTAGCTCTTTACAAGAAATAACAAATAAATAATTAACTATTCATCACTGCCGGAGCACGCACTTAGGCAGAAATAAATTACACAGCCTTTGACAAAATGAGCATCTTCGTAACAATTTTGTTGTTATGTTATATTGTTCTAATCATTCATTCAAAAAAATGTAAATTTATTTCGTAAATGTTAATACATATGTACGTACGTATACACAAAAATAATTTATAATGTTTTTTATTGAAGCTTTTGTACCGACGCCATACGAACAAATAAATAAATAAACATTTGTTATTGTCAGGTCCAATAACCGGCTTTTTAATTCGTTTAGTTTGTTGAGAAGATGCGAGGGTATTTGCCCGAAGAAAAACCGTGGATACACACGGACGACACGACACACGAGCTCTATCAACAAAGAGTATCTGAATACGACTAAAAAGTAGTGAATAAAAGTTTGGATTGCTTTCAACGTGGTGGTGAGTGTGAAGTATTATATTGTTCTCAGTATTTTTGTATGAAAGTGTAAATCGAGATACTCTGGTCCAGTGTTGCCACTAAGAATTTTGAAAAAGGTCTTATAAATGATAAAAAGAAAAAAGTTTAGCTTTAGGAAAATTTTGTAAGATTTAAACAAACACAAAAAGTTAGAAGCTTAACAATTTATTCGGCTTACTTTAGCTTTGACCTTTAAACCTTCATATATAATCAACAGTATAAATTTATTTATTGCATGGAAAATTTAGCCTTTTATGAAAATAAAAAATAACAGGTAATTTTCATTTCTTTCTAGCTAGGATATAAAGAGTACCGATCAAAATTATGTAATGTTGTCAATGGTTCAGTAAATCAAATTTGGTGACATTGATAGCAGCACCATCTAACAGGCGCGTACACAATTTTATCCAATTCGGTCGATGTGATATTCTTTTATTACAATTTTGTTAAATATCTTTTAAGCGATATGATCAAATGATTTATTTTTTTAAATCAATTTCTTCATTATTCAAACTTTGAAAGTTTATTATGATGATCTTAAATATATTGTAATGAATTGGAAACAAAGGCATCTAACAAAAAAAAAGAAGCTGCAGGATCTAAAAGCAACAGCTTTAAATGAAAACTACCTTGTTGAACTATGTTTAAGGAAAGTTTATAATGTCCTTAAGGTTAGGTTAGTGGGCTGATGGATGATGTGGTGTCCATCACACTTAGATCAATGTAGATCCATTGTGATACCCTGGGGGGTTTGGGCACAATGAAAAACCTTTACATTCTCAAGCCATTTTGAGTTATTAATAAACTCAGAATTTCAGGTTTGTAGTTTGTACTCGTATGTCAGATAGTTCTTTTAAGTCCTGGAAGAAATGACTTCCTAGAACTTAATTTCTTAAGCGGCATAGTGCTGGGAAGTGACAGAGAAAATGAGGAGTGTCCTCATGCACATCTATGTCGCCACAACCTCTGCACAAGTCGTCCGTGCTGAGGCTTCAATTTTTTTTGTGGTAACCCAGCATGTTATGCCCGGTCAATATGCTCACAAGGGATCGTAGCGACTTCTTGTTGAGCTGTAGAATATAATGTTCTTTACTCAGTATGAGCTTCGCTCAAGCATGGATGGTCTCCCATCAGTTTTGCAGCTGTTGCTGTTCTAGGTCGATCTTTACCGACTCTGTATAAAACCCATTGCATAGAGCAAAACGGTATTATATTTTTAAGGAACTTTCCTCGCATACTAGCTGACCAATAAAATTATTTAAAGTAACAATAACTTTTACTAATTTTTGTTATTGTTTAAAGTGGAGCTTATTGAATGAAATTAAAATGAAATGAAATGGTCAAATAGAGACACACACGGAGTAACTGATATTTAATTCTTTAAACAAATATATTATTTTTATTGGCGGAACAGCTCTTTGCAGCCAAGGCCTAGTGACTTATACTCTCAACCATTCCTATGAGCTGTGTATGTGTTGTGAATCTTCAAGGATGGAAGGGACCTCCAATTTACCGCCGAGTAAAAACGGCTGCATGAGATGCACTTTTTCGAAACAAATTTTGCTCATGGAGGTTTTCTCAGTTCCTGTTGAGAGATAGTACACCCGGAAAAAGGTGGCTCTGACGGGAAGTCGAACCCCGACCTTTCGCTTAGCAGTCCGACACACTAACCACTAAGCCACGGCGCACTACTATTCTATAATTTATTAAAAAAAATAATTTTAATTTAAGTTTAAGGAGCTCTTTTTATTAGTTAGTCGGAAATCTTTATAAATTAATAATTAAAGCATGACAAAAATTATACATTACCTATGCATATTTTTGCTCTCTCTATCTCTATGTGATTTTCTTCAAATTTAAAATGTAAAATATATTATTCTAGCCCATGCATATTTTTTTTAACGAACAAAACAAACAAGTCTTGACTCGAGAGAGTCACGCTTAAAAGCCCCAATTTATAAAAAATCATATCATAGTCACATGGGACTAAAAAGCGGTCAAATGCGATTAAAGTCGCACACCGGCAACAGTGCTCTGGTCTCTGGTCTGGTGCTGGTCTAGTGTAGTTTGAACTGTAATTGTGCAGTGTTAGTGGATTACAGCAGTGTCTCGTGTGTTGGTGTTTGCTTTTGGCGTATATGCTTCTCCTCTTGTCATGCGTGGTACTTCGTGCTTGGTGTAGTGTGTAGAGAGTAGAGTGTAGAGCGTAGAGCAGAGATGAGAATGCTGAGCCCAGAAAATGAAGCAGATCGCCCCAAAAAATGAAGTAGATTTGCAAAATTATGTAGCAGATAATTAAAACAAAAATAATAGCAAAAAAAAGTAATTTATTTTAATCTTATTTAATACTAGCTGACCCACCCGGCATTGCTCAGGTCTACCATCGGTTTCTAGATACAAAATGATAGCACTCTTAAGTTCCTATCACATCCAAGTATATCTGAAATCTACCAAGATAAACATGTTAATACAACACAATTTTTTTTAGATTTAAATGAAATAAAATAAATTGTTGAAATGGGAATTATAAAGGTCTACAGGGAAGACTACATTTTCATAGATATATGTATCTGCACTTTCGGGTTAAAATTTTGCCAAAACATTCTAAAAATATAAAAATTCGTAAAGACCCCAGCGCTACCTAAGGGGTAATTACACTACACATAAGCCTAAGTTACTCCTTACAACATCAGCTATCTGCTAAATAGGTTTAGCTAATTCCGAAATAAGCTGGCACAAATATCCAGAGACCAAAAGTGACTTTTTCGATTTGCAAAAATAAATCAATTTTATCATTTCATTAAACCAAGTTAAACGAAGTAGAAATAAGTTGCTACGTAGCAGATGCATAAAAATAAACAAATGAAGTAAAGTAAATTGGCGGCCCGGCCCTGGCGTAGAGTAGAGCGTAGTTATTCGGAAACGTAGGTGTAGTAGTAGTTGTCTTCTTGGCACTTTACCTTTGATACTTTAAAGTTTACACACATCGTTTTCGCTGTTATTTTTGTTCCTCTATCAGTCTATCCTCTCTTGAACATGCTTTATTTGTATAAGTGAGGGATTGATGCTCTTTTTTATTTTTTATTTTTTGTGTCATTAAATTAACATAAAGATAAAGAAGGCCATTTGGTGATGTGAGAATTACAATGTTTTTATAGTGATTGAGATCTTGAGTGTTTGGCTTTTGAAAAGTTTAAATATAATAATTGAGTACTGCCGTCTGCCGTGATAAGTGTTGCGGAACATGCATAAATGATAACTTCAAATCACATGAATAGAAAATAGAACAGTACAGAGTAGGTACATACTTAGTATGAAATGAATTCGATACAAGAAGATCTTATAATAATCTTATATTGAAATTAATTTAATCTCGTTATTTTGAGATTTATTCTTCTTGAATGCTAAGATGGTAAAGCAGTAGATATATACATATTATATCTTGAATAAACATCTTTTGTCATGACCTTTAATGTTAAATAATACGGTAATGGAACGGACTCAGCGAATTACATTTACAAAATTTTATTGAAAAAATAAATCCCCAACAACTTCATCTTTTTCAAAAGCGAAACAAATCAATTTTCTGACATTTTCTTGTTAATACTATAATACTTACTTTAAGGTTGTGAACGAATACCAATAAGTATCATTCATATAATAAGAGCTGAAATAAATGACGCAGTCGTACATGTAAAATTGTTCCTTCTCATTGCTTTATTTCGGCATTTAAGTTAACTTGTTAACGTTCACCTGAAATAATACATTTATCAGTGTTTAGTTTTTTTCTACAAGCGTTTAAACTTTTGTTTTATAAGCATCTACTTCCGTCATACTACAACCATTTACAACACTAGCAGTTCCCTTTGATGTTTCATTAAACATATTGTTGGTGTTGAGTGTTGCAGCGTGTAGTGTGTAGGTGTTTACTTTTTGTTCAATTTTACACTTCTCTCTTTCAACACAAATGTTTTCTCTTTTCATTTGAAGCTTACGCATACGGTCACAGTAGAATCAGCTGTTCAACAATTCGTATATGTTTATGAACCTTGATGTTTTATTTATTATTTTTGATGTTTACCACTACAGACTTGATAAAGTGAACCTTTGCTGAGAAAATTTGTTCTCTCTTTCTCATTTGTAATTGTACAGGCACAGGGTTAAGAAAGTAACAAGTAAAACTAAAAAGTTAAGAAGTAAGACAAGTGAACTGACAAGTGTTAAGATAAAGTATTAGGCTAAGGCTTAAGCTTTTTAAGGTAACCTCAAAGGACCTAATTCTCAAACCTCATGCTTACTTAGTTATTATATAAATGTTTTAATCACACCTCCAAAGAAAATCAGCTGTTGGCTGTTGGTGTGCTTTTATTATAGTATTTGCATTTTGCATTTGGTTTCGGTTATACGAAATAGCATGGGATCGGTGGAGTTTTGGCTAATCGTAGTTTTAGTGAGTGAAATTGAAATGTGTTTTTCAATGCCTCTCTGAATTTCTGTGATGTGTATTATGTATGTAAGCTTTAGTTGATTCAATTTGAATTGGAGTTGTGTTGGGTTGGGGAGCTTGACACCGCTAAGTGTAGTATTAGGCTTTCACAAAATTTTTTGAGATTGAGTTGCTACTCTTCTTGGAATTTGTCTTTCATTTTTCTATCCTTGGGGCACCAGAAAATCGCTCTTATTCCTTATTTTTTTTAAGAAGCAAAGTTTCGTTTTTTAAAGTCAGAATGTTTTTTTAGTGGTGGTTTACCAATTCCTTAATTAAAACACCAACATTTCTGTCGGACTTAGATTCCAAGATACGATCTACTAAACCAGATGTCATCTGAGATTTGACACAGTAATTGTTAACATATTGAATAATTTGATTTATGGATGAGGAAGTGTATATTTATATGCATTGGTGTTTTAAACACTGGCAAGAAACGCAAATAATAATATTACCAGGATTGCCAGGTGTGACGATGGCAATACCAATATTCCACAAAGGCGATATAATTTTTATACATATGCCGATTTAATTTTTTTTATATACAAACTTTTTCCTTGGTGTTTGCTAAACTGTCTTATAACCGTTAAGTAAAAGCTTATTTTTCTGGGAAACGGCTTGAAGAAATTTTATGAAAAAAATAAGTGTACTATTGTAGGTGTAGGTTATGTTTTGGTGGAAAAAAATACAATATGGTGAACTAAAAACGGCACCTCCCATAGAACCGTTTTAGTTCTCTTCGACTTTCTCGAAAACTGGTCATCCGATTTCAATCAAAATTGATATTCAGGAAGATGTTAGTAGCCTAAGTAATTTTATTTTAAAATATTTTCGAAAACTTTTTTTGTAATAAACGGATTTAAAAAAAAAATTTAAATGAATAAATAATTTTTTTTTATTTTTATTTTTTATTTTTAAAAAAAGTTAATAAAATAAAATCTTTTTATTTAAAAGTCGCTCAAACGATTTTGGAAAAAAATCAAACTATTTCATATATTTTAAAGTCACAAAATGGCGTTTAAATTTTTCCGCTGAAACCTAATTTACGTACTTTTTCAAACAATAAAATGTCAGAAAATCGAAAAAAAAACTTTGAAGTTCCCCTAATATTTTTCAAATTTTATTATTTATTATTAGAAGCTGTGTGTGTGATTGCAGTCGTGCAATTTATTTCTGCATGAATTTTAGGTGTAATAAGTGATAAGAGATAAGGAGACAGGATGGTTTCAAACCCCGCAAAAAAATTATGAAAACAATTCATAGCCGCAAAGATGAAACTTTTCTACGCAATATTTGAAACATAAGAATTTAAAAAAATAAAGTCTTCCACATGTATCCCACAACAAAATACGTCTTCTATCCAAGCGAAACCACCGAAAAATTGTCAAAAAAATTCATTTCGCAAAGATGAAATTTTTAGGAACGCTAATTCTGTTTGTAATAAACATTAACAAATAAGTCTTCCACCTATAACCTACAACAAAGGTCGTCTTCCAAGGTCATAAAATTGGGCGCAGCACTTTGGTCTTTTTGCATATGTATTAAACCAATAAACAAAGCCTTAAAAAGTTCGGGTAGTTTTGAACCTTGTTATGATAAGTAGTATTTTACCAAAAATTGATTATTTCTAGATTTACGACACGCGACCTGTGGTGTTATTTCAAAATTCTCCTTTCTGCTAACTTTTGTTCACAACATACTTTTTGCTACCGTCTGTTTAGTGTAATGAAAAAAGGGTACTTAAAATTGTAAACAAACACGAAACCGGTGAGGAGTGTCGGTACATATTGTCAGTAAATATACTTTGGTAGACCAGGCACCTTTAACCGATAACGTTATCATTTAAATCATTAGTCATTACTCACTTGCCGGTTTTTTCAACATTCAACTAAATTAAATTGAGCGAAAGTGCAACAAATAATGGACACCACTGGGGTGCAAGTTGTTGCTCTTATGTGCCTATTCTTTAAAATGAAATAAGAGTTATGTAAAAAACAAACTCTAAAGTTTCATAAACTACTTAAAGAAAGTTGATGTCAAAAATCTCACCACAAAAAAAAACACGTTTTCTAGCTAGCGGAGAGCCTTGATTGCTGTAAGGCAGATATAACCGCCATCCAAGATGCCCGGGCAAAAGAAAAATGAAAAACTGCGATAATTACTACGGCAACTGCTATGCCCAACAAAAACAGCGCTTATTTGGATGTGGATTCGTCGTTGGAGGCATACTCAGGTAAGAGATTATGAGCTACAAATGTGTCAACGAACGCCTCAAGACAATCCACATCAAGGCTAAATTCGCCAATATAAGCCTTATATGCGCGCATGACCCCATAGAGGAAAAAAATGATGACACCAAATAAATCTTTTTTGACAAAACATGAGAAGTGCCCTAGCTATGGCATTAAAATTGTCCTAGGCGACTTAAACAGCTAGGGAGAGAAGATGTCTTTGGTGGTAAAATCGGAAAACGCAGCTTGCACGACACAGCCGCCGATAACGGATTCAGGATAATTCACTTTTGCTGCGTGGCGAACAACATTCACAAAGGGACATGGAGATTGGAGATCCCCTGACCAATCAACTGTCGACCAGATTAACCATATTGCGATCGATGCAAGGCACTACTCCAATATGATGGATGTCCGAACTTTCCGAGGGGCAAACATTGACTCGGATCACTACCTCGTTGTAGCCAAGGTACGACTGAGGATATCAACACCAACGCCAGAAAGAGGTAATACTGTGAGGAAGTTTAACGTGGGACGGTTGCAATAACAAGAAATCTCCAGGTCCATTTCCAAATGAATCTCAAATAACCTCCAAAGGAATCTTTTACCGCCAACATCAAGTATTGCAAACCAGTGGCAACATTGCCAAAATGCCATCAGGAAAACAACCATAGAGTAAATATATTATATAGAGGAAAAACTTTCGTACGTTCCACGCCTCAAAACCCTCAATTTTCGTTGTTACTTTGGTATATCATTCATTGTGTTTCGTGTTTTCTTTTGTATATCATTCATTGTCCGCGTAAAAAAATGATGTGGTGAGTTTTCTTCATTTTGACATTTCATTTTGTTCTTGTTGACAACAACTGTAAGTAAATTGCTTTTGTTTACACAAACAAAATTTAAAATATTAAAGTTAAAATAATTTTTTTTAGTTCCACAATCGATACATTCTATATGAACAACCAGATTTGCTGGGTCATCTTTCTGAAAAGGTTTCACGTCGCTCTCGTAGTTCGGAAGGAAGTATCTGAGGATCATGAAAACAAAGTTGTGACATGTTGCCATATAAATCTATAATAAGCGGCACATCATTTCGACCAAAAAACTAGTGTACAGAAGACATTTCGTTTTCCAATTCTGGTTTTTCAATAAAAAAAAACAGGAAATAAATGTATACATTTTATTTTATTACTTGATATATGTATGTACATACATATTACATATGTATCACAAAAAACAAAACAAATTTGCAGATTTACTAACGCACTGGGCCATCAACAAGACGGTCTTAAGACCAGTCTGCATAGGTTCGCGCACAAATACAAGTGGAATGACACCGGGTGCCTTGAATCCGACACGGAAACGACCTTTAGTATTGATCGCTCACTTGCCATCGAAATCATTGTCCAAAGCATCAACGATACGGCCCAAAAGCTCATCAACGACTGGAACGTTCACAATATCACCGGTACGCTTGACAATATCTTCTTGTTTGATCAGCTTGTCGTTACTGAATATGACAACACCGACATTGTCGGGTTCCAAATACAAGGCCATACCATGTGGAATAAAAAAGTCGAATAAATATATTGTATCAAGAATAATATTTACCTTCAATCGGCCTTTGTAAGCAGCCTGTGTGGCAGCCTGTGTGGCAGCCTTAGGAAGAGTGCGAGCCACAGAACAGGCCAAACATGCAACGCAATCGATATCATTCTTGGTGGGCGAGAAATAACACACAATTGTTGAGGTTGGGAATGCAATTCCTTTTTTTAAGTTTTTTTTCCTTTTTTCCAACTAATGTCGAATTCGTTTTTAATTTCCAAATTTGATCTTATTATCATTAATAAAACGGATAAGTGGTTTAATTTTGTAAAAAGGACACAATAATTCAGGGAGTTCCTTCATTTCAAACAATTTGTGAGATTTTCACAAAATACCATCAACGACGACGACGTGCCTGATGAGAATACTTGAACAAGATACAATTCTCATCAGGCACGTCGTCGTCGTCTTTCGATAGTGGTATTTTGTGAAATTTTCACAAATTGTTCGAAGTGAAGGAACTCCGTGAATTATTGTGTCCTTTTAACAAAATTAAACATATTAATGATAATAAGATCAAATTCAGATCACTACACTACACAATATTCATATTCCCTAAACAATTTGTTGTTGACGTTTTAGAAATTCACCTCCACCATACTCCTTCATATCGAGAAGGCTGTGTTCGAAATGTATTCCTTAAAGGTTAAGGTGATTTTCTTCGGTCTTAGAGCTTGTTTACATGATTCCTTTTTTCGGATGTTTCTTCATTCTTTCTTTTTGCAATTGGTAAGGGGAAGAAACTATCGAACTAACTAATGGAAGAATGAAAATTTTAAGATTTTTTTGTGATTGAGCTTTGAAGTTTCTCGTTTGAGAAAGAAAATGGTATGTACGGAGTAAAAATAAGAACCTTTGAAATTGAAAACAATTTCCAATTATGGTTTTTAGTGGTAATGGATGGTTTTAATTGTTTTTTTTTAATTTTGCAAATTTCTTTAGAATAAAACAGTACAGTTTGTAGGAAAGCATTGGATATATTCAGGGTAATCCAAATCAGTGTACACATCAATGTACGTGCCTGTCCACACACTGTCTAATTAGTACGGAAAAATATAGTGTTTACAATTTTCTAACATAAACCAATATAATGCAATGTTTTTCTTTTTTAAGTTTGTAGGATTAATAATTTGTTGAGATTATTTTAACACAGCATTCTAAACACGGCGTTAGAGAAGGTCAGTCAGAGAGCTATCCACAGCGCGTTTAATATTTGAACCTTGATTTTCATTTTCTCACTAAATGCTTATTAGGTTATTTTTTCCATTTAAACAATACAATATTAAATGACACAAAATAAGTCAACAAAATAATTTAATAAAATAAATTTCTACAACAAAATCAGAATGACTTAATTACCAAACACAAAATATTGAAAACAAATTTTTTTTGGAACGCCGCGTCAAAGTTATCTCAATGCAGCGTAAAATAATCTCTACGCCGCGTTAAAAATGCGTTCTGTTTACCAAAGACTTAAAAAACAAACAATTTGTAAATTATCACAACGCGACGTTTTGACACCGTGTGAAACTTGACGCGGCGTTAAAAACGCGCTCTATGTGACTTGGGATATGTTTGTTTTACTGTATATTACAACGCGGCGTCAGAACGCGCTATGTTTGACTAGGCTTCTACTCCTGTGTAATCGAATATAATAGGTGTGAAGAGAGATAATTAAACTTTAAAAAAGTACACTTTTATTGCTACTTTGTATAATACAATCTGAACTGGAACGGAACTGAAAAGAAAAGGTCAATTATTTGACTACTACACTCTCAATCGGCGTCAATTTTTTGACAGTTCAACACTACTACACTCTCAATCGGCGTCAATTTTTTGACAGTTCAGCACTACTACATTCTCAATTGGCGTCAATTTTTTGACAGTTCTACACCAATACTTATTTGACCAGCTTGTAGGCCTTGTCAAAAGAAGGCAGTAGATTTCCCTCTTTATGGTATAGTTACTTATAGTTATAGAGGAAAAAAAGAACACCATCTCCTCAGAAAGAAAAAAAAGATCATGAGAAGCATGCGATGGAGGAAATGGAGAGCAGTTATTGCAGGAATGAAGCTAGAAAGTTTTACCAAAAGGTAAAAAGAAACTCTCAAAGCTACAGACCTCGAACTGAAGCTTGCAAAGACAATCAAGAAAACATCGTAGTGAATGCTGAGAATATGGAAAAACCATCTCTGCAGACTGTATAACGGCGATGACGAAACGAATACCGCTGTCAGGCAGAATGGTCCATTTCATCTCTGCGAAGTAGACTAACAATTCCGCCCACCGCATCTGGATGAAGTTAAGCTAGCTATATCTTAACTAAAGAGCTACAAAGCCCTCAGAGCCGATGGCCAAGCTGTTCAAAGCTGCAGAGGATGACTTAGCTATAAGTATGCACCAACTCATAAGCAAGATATGGTTAGAAGAAAGCATGCCCGATGGTGGATATGGTTTCTCAGCATTATTTGCATTATTTGTCTCTTCAACATCGCCTACAAGATCTTTTCTGCCGTATTGTGTGAACGCCTAAAGCCATTCGTTAACAACCTGATAGGTCCATATCAAATCGGTTTTAGGCCAGGAAAGTCCACTATCGACCAAATAATCACAGTACGGCAGATCTTGGAAAAAAAACCCAAGAACTTCAAATCGATACCCACCACCTTTTCATCGATTTCAAAGCTGCGTACGACAACATTTATAGAGACGAGTTGTATAGAGCAATGTGCAGTTTTAACATCCCTGCCACACTCGTCCGCCTGAGTAAAATGACGATGGAAAACGCACGCTGTTCCGTCAAGGTCGGTAAAGAACTCACCGACTCAAAAAAGGATTTAGACAAGGCGATGCGTTGCCGTGCGACTTTTTTAACATCATAATTGAAAAAATAGAGTAGAACTCTCACGCCAACACGCACGATCTTTCAAAAGTTCACCCAATGCATACGCCGACGATATTGACATAATTGGACGAACACAACGTGATTTCAGTAGCGCTTTTGTGAGTATTGAAACGAAAGCGGCGAAGATGGGTTAAACAGTCAATGAGGGCAAAACCAAGTATATGCTGTTATGAAGAAGAGTACCCAACATCGACGTCTTTGTCTACCTGGGCTCCACTTTTAGTTCAGAAAACAACACCAGCGCTGAAATCCCGGCTGTACAGCGGCACAGACCTAGCCAAAAGAGTAAAAATGCAACGTCTCAGATGGCTGGGTCATATAGAGCGGATGGACATCAATGCTCCAGCCTGAAAAATCTTCGAATCCACCCAGAGGGACGGCGTAGTAGAGGAAAACCGAGACACAGGTAGTGGCGCACACAAGTGCAAGAGGACCTCAACCGACCCCACGTGCGTAACTGGAGGCAGCTAGCTAGGGACCGAGCTGGCTAGAGAAGCTTGTTGGTTGAGGCCAGGTCCACCCGGACTGTAACGCCACCAAAGGTAAGGTAGGAATTGTTTGCTTTTGTTTTTAAAATTCTTAAAAAGTGGCACAGAAAGAAAAGTGTTGTCTTGGTGGCATCACTTGAAGAAAGGTGGCAAATGACACTAAGTGTCACAGCGGTAACGCTGCCGCCCGCATATTTCTTCCTCCATAGTATTATCGGCTGCTACTTTTGACTTGAGTAGTTAACGGATTGCCCCAGGTTTTGTGCGGCCTGGGGCTGCTCGATCTGGATAAAGAAGCCCTGTACAGCTTGCTGACTTCTACCGATGATGGCGATGTCATCTGCGTAAGCCAATATTTTGCTGGACCTGGGGCCTATAACACAATACATAAAGTGCTTGTTGACCAAGTGAAATTCAACAACTTTTTAAAATTTGTGTAAGACGGAATAACAAGTCTAGGAGAACTATAACAATTGGTTTGGCTTCTTTCAAAAAGTGAGAAATTTCTCAAAAATCATAGTTTTTGTAACTGGAAACAACAAGTGTTTAGAAAAAGAGAATAAACTTGTTAAATTGTTGATACATTTCAACCGACGCAACGGTCAGAGACTTGTTGGAAGTCAACAAGTTATGAATAAGCACTTGCAGTAGTATTTATCAAGTGATAGATTTGGAAAGATCGCCGAATTTATTAAGTAGTCAAGAGTTTGAGGAATAAAATCAGACAAAAGTGTTTAAAAAAGGATTAATTTTGTAATAGAAATCGATGTGTTTATTGAAAAATTTCGTGTGGCCGTAGAAATGGCTGATAATCTTACCGAAAGTCTACAACAAATTACGTTCCCTAACTAATAAAAGTAGGGCACTAACTGTAAGTCAGAAAATATTGAAAGCCTTGCATTTGTTGGGAATTGGATCTCAAATCTCAATATGGGAAAATGTATTAGGTGCATTCACGGCGTTCATAAAACGACGTGGTTCAAAAACAAGTTTATTGGCCTGAAACTAACATAGTTGAACTTACCATACAAGACTTTTACGAGAAAGGTGGAATGCCGGAAGTTTGCGGTGGTATTGATAATATTTTGATTAATTTTGATGTACCTTCAAACAATGAAGTCACTTTTGTGGTTTGACATGGTAAGCATTCCCGGAACTGTATGGCAGTATGTGGACCAGACCTATGATTTTACTTTTGATATAGTTCTAACTTACAATTTTGTCAAAAAAACATTTCTAATATTTGTCCAATTTTTTCCTACAAAAACTATTTTTTTTTTATAATTAACGCTTGTTTAATGGACTATTTGTTTAATTTAGAGCACACTGCGAGAGCATTAGGAAGATATGGAGGGGAAGGATAGGATTAACATTGGTTTTGAATGCTTGCAGATCAAAATGGTAGGGGAAAATCTCGCCGGGTAAACTTTACCAAATTCGTGTTGTTCTTCTAAAAAAGAATCTCTATATATCACGGGCATTCCTTGCGAGGCGAGTATTACGGGAGACACTTTTAAGTGGAGAAATGCAGCTGGCTACTTCGAGTGAACATTTTTTATTTACGATAAAATATTATTGTACGATAAAATAAGGACGGCATGAAACATTGCGTCGGTATTCGAGAGGGCAATTATTTCAGCGGCAGTTCTTTTTTTTTTTTTTTTTTTTTTTTTATATAATTAACGCGCGCACAAGGGATTATGTGTTTCCCTTTTAATGTAGAACACACGGCGCAGGCATTACGAAGATAGGGATGGGAGAGATAGGAGGTGCCGATTAACATTGGTTTTGAATGTAAGCAGATCAAAATGGCAAGGGAAAATATCGCCGGGTAAACCATTCCAAATTCGTGTTTGTTGTTCGGCTAAAAAGAATCCCTATATTTCACGGTACGTCCGAAATTGGGCTCAAGGGTGAACTGATGAGCATTCCTTGCGAGACGAGTATTACGGGAGAAACTTTTAGGGGGAAGAATGCAACTGGCTACTTCGAGTGAACATTTTTTGTAAAAGAAACGATAAAATAAGGAAAGACATGAAACATTGCGTAGGTGTTCGAGTGGGGCAATTGTTTCAGCGGCAGTTCTTTTTCCTGTCAATCTTAACGCTCGATTTTGTATTCTATCAAACAGATGAAGCGATGTTTGCGAAACACCTGCCCAGAGGTGGAAGTTTGTAATGAACCGAGATGTTATCGGTGAGGATTCCCGTACTGGCTTTGGATGAAAAGGTACTTCCGCCCAGTAGATCAGTCCAGCACCGAGAATCCTCAAACCTCTCTTTCCTATACCTATACAACCCCATGTCTACAGGTACATGAGGCTGATCCTGGTGGCAGAAAAGAGAGGGTGTTCAGCCTACGAGATCCCGGCATGCTTGCATTCAGCTCGACCTAGCTCGTCTCGTAGGCCTGAACAAGGTGTTACGACTTCATGCCGATTAACCAAAAAAAACACAAATTTTAAAAAGGTCGCTTTTAAAACAAAATAACTATGAAACCCGATTGTCCCTGCAATGGAGGGGCTGTGATTTCTGTAGAGGGTGTGGGAGGGACAGTATGTTGATGCCCTCCGGAGGTATTAGCCCACCCAATGTATCCCAGTGATACCACCATGGCTACTGCTTCCTCCTTGTTGTGCAGCAACCCCGTTCGCTAAAGTACACTAAAGCTTACCTCAGTCTTCACCACATTATCCCGGCTGGTTTCGTGTATCACTTCCACCTATGACCTTCGTTATTAATATGCCATTCTAAAAATTCAAAAATAAAGAAAAAAAGAATTCAAAACAGATGTGGGAAACCCGATCTTCTCACTGCGGACCAAAGTATAAAAAAACAGAAAATTCACTTTACCATCCAAATTTCTTTTTTTTTTT
>OZ020510.1:94413639-94416139 GCA_963971375.1 Platycheirus rosarum
CGAGACGTCGACATACTATGACCGCAATCCAACAGGAAAAAATATAGTAGCCCCGGGAGTGGCAACCTTGGCTCCCGAGGATCGTAATGCTACAAGTGAAACAACAAATTCAAAGAGAAATGACGCGAGGGGAGTGGAAAGCTTGGCTCCCACGGATCAAAATGCTACAAGCGAGACCAGTGGTGACCCTTTCAAAAGAGTACCAAAAATTCTTTGGACTCCTCCTCTGAAGAAGGGTACTCCTACAGGCCGTAAACCTTATGAAGGGCCGAAGTCTGCAAGGCGTGGGATTTTTTCGATTTTTGTAACCGAAACGGAAAAATCGAAAGATGAAGCATACTCTGCTGCGCCGACGAGAGTAATTGCCCCTTCTGCCTCCAAAGAAACGAATGAGGGAAATTCAAACGTCGTTTTTCTTACGGAGATGCAGAAATGCCTTAGTACTCTCAAGGTAATGAAGACGGCGTGCCTGAGACAAAAAAATATCAGCGTAGATATTAAAAACGAAATCGCGTCATTGGAGGAGTCTCTTGACAAAATAAAATGGTCTAAAAGAGAAGAAAATAAGACCGATGGTTGCTGCTCAGCTTCAAAGCCGTCTACCACGAGCACAGAAGTTTCACACCAGAGGGTTGAAGCCGGACAGAAAAAAGGCCCTAAAAACCCTTTGGAAACGGCAACCATTAAAAGACCACCGTCGAGTCCACTTCAAAAGGATCCCGACAAGAGAACGAGAAGTCAACCTCGGAGAAGAGAGCTACGCTCAAGCTCTGATAAAGGACACGGAGACGGAGACGGTTGGGACAGGCCAAAAGAGTAAAAATCAAGAAAAACCTAAAGAAGGCCCAAAAGAAAAGAAAAAGAAGAAGAAGGAAAAAAAAACGCGACCGACGGAGAGCTCGACCTGAAGCTATCCTAATAAAGCCGAAGGGAACGGAGAAATTCACCGATATTCTGAGGGAAATCCGAAGCAAAGCAAATCCAGACGACACCGAAACCATTGTCAAAAATGTTCGGCAAACAAAATCTGGACATGTGCTTTTGGAACTCGGAGCAAAAAGTAAAGACAAAAAAGCCTTTGGTGAATCCCTGAAGTCCATACTAGGAGATAAGGCAACGGTTCAAAACCTCGAACCGAAAGTGGCCATCGAAATTAGGGACCTGGACGAGCTGACAACTGTGGAGGAAGTCGAGGAAGCTATTAAAGAGAAACTCCCCGATGTTACAACAGATATCCAGGTAGCGATCACTGGTAAAAGCAGAAGCTCGCTGAAGATAGCCATTGTCCAAATAAGCGCAAGAGTAGCCAACGATATGCTGAAGTCCCCCAAGATAAAAATTGGATGGGTTCAATGTCGAATCCGTAGACGAGTTGAAGTTAAAAGGTGCTTCAAATGCTTCGGATATGGCCATATACAATCGTCTTGTAACAGCATGGACAGAAAGGGCCAAGGACTCTGCATTAACTGTGGAGAGAAAGGACACAAAATGAAGGATTGCAATAATCCTCCAAAATGTTGCCTCTGTGCCGACCTGGAAAATAGACCATCCCTGAACCACGTGCCGGGCACAGGAAACTGCCAAGTGTTTAAGAAAGCACTTGAACAGGCGAAAAAAGCGTCCTCAAAATGACCATAATTCTCCAAGCGAATGTCCACAGGGGTCTTACCGCTGATAGCCTCCTGACAAAACTTGTTGTGGAATTGCGAGCAGAAATCGTCATCGTAAGCGAGCAATACCGTGATAAGAACGGACCAAACTGGATACCGGATCTGCTCAGAACTGCTGCTATTTGGATCCCTGACACAAGAAAATTCCTCATTGAGAGAAAAGGGCAGAAAGAGGTTTCGCATGGGTGAAAAGTGAAAAGCTGACAGTAGTTAGCATATACCTCACTCCTAACGAAAGAATTGAAGAGTTCCGTACAAAACTGGAAGATTTAGAAGATTTTCTAAATCAAACCGAGGGAGATATCCTAGTAGCTGGAGACTTCAACGCCAGAGGACAGGAGTGGGGTATGCCAACTACAGACTCTCGAGGAAGGCAAATACTCGAGATGGCCGCGAGACGTGGACTATACGTAGCTAACGTAAGAGATACCCCCACCTTCAGGAGACCAGGACACAGAGGCACTATTCTAGATGTTACCTTTGCGACGGACAACGTATTTGCAAAAATAAAGAACTGGAGAGTAATCGAGGACTATACAGGAAGCGACCACCAGTATATCGTTTTTGACTTGGAGGATAACCAACGAGCCCTAAACCTACGTCACCAACCACGGGCTCCAAGGTGGAACTTAAATAGGCTAAACGCGGATATTTTTAAGGAAGTGATCGAGGAAGGGGCAGATGCTGTGCTACAAGTACAAGGACCTGCTGAAACCAAAGCTGAAGCCACGATGCAACTAATTCGGCTCGCCTGCGACTCCTCAATGCCCCGAACGAGTGGTGCCAACAGAAACAGAGATCCAGTGTACTGGTGGACAGAAGAGATAGCT
>OZ020510.1:94446374-94743874 GCA_963971375.1 Platycheirus rosarum
GAACGAAAATATGTCCTGCTATTTATAAGAAGATCATTTATGTATTTTATATTTATATTTATTTATTTATATATATTGTTATTAAAATGAGGAAAGGAGTCGGAGACATAACAGAGTCCTGGGGCACACCAGCATAAATGTTTAAACTCTTTGAGAACGAAAATATGTCCTGCTATTTATCACCGTTTCTCTGTTTTGATTAATTAATCAGAAAACGCATCAACAAAATTATGTTTCTTTTCTCTGATTTTGGACATAATGATTATTTTTTTTTCTTTGGAAAACTTGCAACTAAATTTTGTAGTTTGACTTGTTAAACTGATTCAACAGGTGAATAGATTTTTTTTTACTGACAATTGTTATGGTTTTTATTGTCTCACAGAAAAGATGTTGAATTGTTAAACAAACATAGTTAAACAAGAGGTTGTTGACTAGTTGACTTGTTGTTCTGTGTTATAGGCCCCTGGTGACAATAGTCCTTGTTGTTGACGTGCCAGATAAACAGGTTTCGTAAATTAATCGCACTATTGTTTTCAGTTTAAATAATCTCCGGCGGAGTATAATGTTGAGTAAGTTCAACGTTTGCCCTTAGTTGAAATTCGTTTGTATTCCAATTCAAAAGTGAGAAGACTGTTCTGGAATCTGTCTTTCAAATAAAAGTACCTACTCCTTCATACTAAACTTCTCTTCCAATGGATGTTTAGTACTTAATGCTACTTGTTGAAAACCATCTACATGCGACCAAACGCTACGTATTATATCGATCTTAAGGGGGCGAAATATTACTATAACATTTCGGAAGTATTCTGCACTATGTTGTCTAATAGTTGCTTTAAAGATTTCGCGATCACTTTCTGTCTTTTTTATTTCGGTTATAGTGTAGCCATAGTTTTACTCTATTCTCTATTATTGTTTTTGCTTTGTCTCCTTTAATAAAAGGCATGACTGGGTCGCACGTACTTGCTCCTATGTGCTAATCCTTTTTAAGTGCAGGCGTCTTTTTGACAAAGATTTTATTTTAATGTTTTTTTTTTTGAGTTGCATTTTCTTTAGAGTCGTTGTGTTTTGAAGCCCGAAAAAGAACACGCGTCACGACAAAGGGATAAACACATAAATACATATATAGGATTATTAGCTTTTGCAGTTTTTTAGTCTACTTCACTGGTTGTTTACTGTTTATAATATAATTTGCTAATAGAAAGATATAAAGGACTTTTTTCAGTTTAATTTTCATTTTGGTATGGAAAAATTTGAACAACTGGCATAAAGATTCGTCCGAATCAGCAGTAGGGCAATAATGCTAGGTATAGGGACCTATATAGGTCCCAATAACAATAATTTACTTTTTGAAATCAAATTAAAATAGCTTAATTATGTTTGATGGATCGATAAACGTATGGTGTGGGTAGGTATTAATGGAATTTATTAAGGATATCAGGTACCTATAATAAGGTTGGAAGGAAGGTAGGTACTAAAATTAAGATAGACATTCCAACTACTGTAAAGCGACTGGGTATAGACAATATTAAAAGTTAACACAGTGGTTTTATGTATTTATTATAGGCAGGTGTAAACGTTTATTTTCTTGATTGAAATTTTTTTTTGTAATCGAATAGTTTTTTATTTGTTAGTTGTTTTTGCATGTTTATCATAGGCTTCCTTATTTATTCTGTGTGCTTTTATGATGACGAAATGCTTTAAAATACGTAGGTATGTATGTATGTCAACTTCTTTTATTTGAATAATGGCTAGGGCTTAGCCAAGCAATATGAAATATAATTTTGGGGAAAATATTAAACAAATGAATTTTTTATGAAATAAAAAAAAACACTATTCATTACGTTTTTTGGAAAAAAAATGTTGTAAGCCAACTTATTTTTTTTTGCTGTTTTCTATTTTATGAATTTTTCATTTTTTTTTTTTGAAAAACTTTTCAAAAACATATTTAAATTTTTTTTGAGAATGTCAATTAAAACCAATCTACAGTTTATACTAGGAAAAAAAAAATTAAAAAAAAACTATGATTTCGTTTTCCAAATTTAAATAAACAAAATATTTTTTTAAAAAAATATTAAAAATTAAAAAAAAATGTTTTTAAAAATTTTAATATGCAATATTATTTATATCATAAAACACTACATATTCTGAAAATTTCATCAAAATCCGTCAATTAGTTAACGAGAAAGTCTGATTTTAAAAAACCGGTCATTTGGGAGGTACCGTTATAAAACTTTTCTGAAAAATCCATTAAAACTTAAAGATAGCTTTTGCATAGAAAACACCATTAAGAAAGTTTTATCAAAATCGTAGGAGCCGTTTTCGAGAAAAATAAGTTTCTCATTAAAAGTTATATGGCAGGTACCGTTAGTTTTAGAGTTAGAATGCCAATTCGAAAAACTATCGGGTAGAGTACTCTAAAAATACTATATACCAAGTTTGAATCAAATCGGCCCAACCGTTTAGGCTGTAGGAATCGATACGGACAGACAGACAGACAGACAGACAGACGGACGGAATATTCGGACCCACTTTTTTTGACTTCTCTATCTTCGTAATGTCATGTTTGATTGTTAGGTTTTTATTTTAACGAATGCATAACTTGCCTAATAATTCCTTTAAATTGCAAGTAAATAAAAGGCACGACTGGGTCGCACGTACTCGCTCCCGTGTGCTAATCCTTTTTAGATACAGGCGTCTTTTTGACAAAGATTTAATTTTAATGTTTTTTTGACGTGCAACTTCTTTAGAATCGTTGTGGTTTGAAGCTCGAACGAACATGCGTCACAATAAAGGGATAAACACATAAATATATAGGATTATTAGCTTTTTCAGTTTTTTAGTGTATTATCTTTCCACTTGTTGTTTACTGTTTATAATATTATTTGCTAATAGAAAGATATAAAGGACTTTTTATCAGTTTAATTTTCATTTTGGTATGGAAAAATTTGAACAACTGGCATAAGGATTCGTCCGAATCAGCAGTATGGCAATAATGCTAGGTATAGGGATCTATATAGGTCCCAATAACAATAATTTACTTTTTGAAATCAAATTAATTAAAATAGCTTAATTATGTTTGATGGATCGATAAACGTATGATGTGGGTAGGTATTAATGGAATTTATTAAGGATATTAGGTACCTATAATAAGGTTGGAAGGAAGGTAGGTACTAATAATATAAGATACACGTTCCAACTACTGTTAAGCGAGTAGGTATAGAGACAATATTAAAAGTTAACACAGTGGTTTTGTTTATTTATAGGAAGGTGTAAACTTTTGTTTCTCGATTGAAATTTTTGCATTCAGTAGTAATCGAATAATTTTTTTTATTTGTTAGTTGTTTTGTGTGTTTATCATAGGCTCCTTATTTATTCTGTGTGCTTTTATGATGATGAAATGCTTTAAAATACGTAGGTATGTAAGTAGGTTGTCACCTTCTTTTATTTGACTAATGGCTAGGGCTTAGCCGAGCAATATGAAATACAATTTGGGGGAAATTTTTTTATGAAATCAAAAAAACACTATTCATAACGTTTTTTGGAAAAAATGTTGTAAGCCATCTTATGTCTTTTGTTGTTTTCTATTTTATGAATTTTTCATTTCAAAATCGTTCGACCATTTTTTTTCAAAAAAAAATGTTTTTTTTTGAAAAACTTTTCGAAAACATATTTAATTTTTTTTTTGAGTATGTCAATTCAAAGAATTCTATAGCTTATACTAGGAGAAAAAATTGAACAAAAAATCTATAAAACCGTTTTCAAAATATTCAAAAAACAAAATATTTTTTTTTAAATTATTAAAAATTAAAAAAAAATGTTTGTGAAAATTTTAATAAGCAATATTATTTAAATCATAAAGCACAACATATTTTGAAAATTTCATCAAAATCCGTCAATTGGTTAACGAGAAAGTCTAATTTAAAAAACCGGTCATATGGGAGGTACCATTATAAAACTTTTTTTGAAAAATCCATTAAAACTAAAAGATAGATTTTGCTTAGAAAACATCATTCTGAAAGTTTTTTTCAAAATCGTAGGAGCGGTTTTCGAGAAAAAATAAGTTTCTCATTAAAAGTTATATGGCAGGTACCGTTAGTTTTGGAGCTAGAATGCCAATTCCAAAAACCGTCGGGTAGAGCACTCTAAAAATATAATATACCAAGTTTGAATCAAATCGGCCCAACCGTTTAGGCTGTAGATGTCGATACGGACAGACAGACAGACATACAGACGGACGGAATTTCCGGACCCACTTTTTTTGACTTCTCTATCATCTAATGTCATGTTTGATTGTTAGAATTTTTTTTTTTTTTTTTACGAATGCATAACTTGCCTTATAGTCCCTATAAATCGCAAGTAAAAATGGGGTCAGACCTTAAGTCGTTGGTGACGTTCTTATTGATGCTTAGAAAGTGCGAGATATTGATAATTACTTCACCTAACAATTTCTGCATCATGATAGAAACCATAAGTATTCTTTACAAAAAATAGATTTTCGAGGAAAAAATTGTCAATTTTTCATATTCATATCACTTTTAAATTATAGATCAGCTACTTCCATCTTAAACGACTTTATTTGTTAGTCCAGTTTCATAATCTAACAAGTTGTGGGATAAAAATTGAGCCACATAATCTTAACGCACTAACATCCATTCCTTATATTTTGTAATATCCTTCTGCAATAAAATTCCTAGAATACAAATTAAAAACCATAAGATTTCCCTTCAAAATAAGATAAGTGTGTATAGGTGACAGAAGCAATATATATTACTGTCTCTATAAACATGGTAATTATTTACTCTCGTTTTCTTAAAATATGTTTTCATCATATCCGGACAACTGTTAGCAAATGTCAAATTGTTTGAACTGCCGCGACATGCCGGGCTGCCAGCCAGGCTTGCCATTGAGACATTTATCATGTCGTCGACCATGCTGCCGATCCTCCCCTTTCTTGAAAGAGATAAAACAATCTATTTCCGTCCAAATAATTTTGCCTTCCGAGCTCAGATCCAGTGGATTGCAATTAATATCTCATTCAGTTTCTTGTTAAAAATATGGTGCGTTGAGCTAAATAAATACAAAAAAAATGGAATGAAATTCAATAGTAATCTACGTAAGTTTGGCAGCGTTGACATTGACAGATTTGGTTGGATATTTTATATTTGATTAAGAGAATAAAACAATAAACCAATTAATTAGCTGAGCACACTAACATTTATCATTTTTCATGATTGTGTTCTGGAGACATACATAAAACATGTATTTGTGGTTTAATATTTAGCGATATACATAATTAATTATTATTAATCTGTCAAATAAAATATTTCAATGTCGCTTTAATTATGTAAGTTTGTTTGATTTTGATTAATAGTTTCTTCTATTTCCGAAAATCTAATTTATTATTCATTTGTTTGAAGTAATGATGATAATTCTACTAAAATACTGTAGTGACTAATGATAGTGCAAATGAAGCTTAGAATCGCAACGTAGTTTTATTATCAAATCATTTATTAATAATCATAGTGAAGAAATTTTCAGTACCAGTACCCTGGCAGTCACTAGTAACCGACCACTTTCTATTAAATGGTTAATTATAAGAAAATTTAACATTATTTGCATGAGCAAATACATTGTGACCATAATTCCAGGCCCATTTAATGTTGTGGTAAAATTTGACACACCTGTTCATCAAAGATCCGTGTCAAAAAAAATCTTTTGTCTGTGAAGTTCGTTGTGAGACTAGGAGTTGCGTTTTAGAGTTCGCGAGGGTTAGGAAAAGCAATAAGGAAAAAAGTTAGTTTCTGTGTTTTTTGTGAGCATACCATACAGTAAAAAAAAAATTAACTTAATGTTTCAAATTGCTACAAATATTGTGGCCAGTTACCGGGACACAATTTTTATAAGTAGTTCTTTTATTTGTAGATTTTTGTCTAAAATCGAATTTTGTATCTCTTTTACGCTAAAACGAAGCAAAATACTTCTGTTTAAACCTTCTATCAACTGAAAAAATATTTAATATATCAAGATTCAATATCCGGCCACTGTTTTTGGTCAAAGGATTTCTATGGCCGGTTTTTAGAAATTACCAGTATACGGCCCTATAACTAATTGTATGTAACTTCATACCTTTTTATAGAAAATGACTAAAAAACAAAACAACAGAACAAGAACCGTAAGACGTTTTGCGAAGTGAAAGAATCGAACTTATTTTAAGTAATATTTTACCTAGATGACAGGTTAAGCCATAGAAAAGTGGCTTCGAAATATAATGTAGCAAGGAGTACTTTTAGGATATGTTATCTATATGGCAAAGTTGATGAATCTTGACAAACCAAAGTTATACTATTTTATATTTTGAACTGTAGGAACAAAATAACCAACATTATTGAAAAAAAGGATATTCCGTTCAGAGATGATCGACCAGATAGAACGTGGCTCAGTCTGTTGTTTAAACGTAACCTGTACTTGATTTTTAGGGAAGCTGAGATTTTACTAAAAGGCAGAGGTGCAGTGACAAAAAACAGTATTCAAAAACGGTTTCGGTATCTTCAGAGCTTCCTCAACGATAATGAACATGATAACCTCTTACTAGATTCCACAATAGAATTTTGAACGGATATGAAACTAGTTTTTCAATGTATCGCCCGGAAACAGGGAAAATAATTACTCCAAAAGGTTTCAAAAGTGTGTACCAAGTACAAATGGCAGTACAGAAAGATGGTCAGTTATTTTATCAATATACGACTGTGAGATAAAATTTAAGCCAGGTAGACTTATGGGGTACGTGGATGCTCTCTCACGTTTCCTCTTGGATCAACCAAGTGGTGTTCCCGAAAACTAAATGGATTGCGTTAGTTTTTTTTGACGAGAGCAATGAAATACCTTTAGATTTAGAAATGATTTGTAAGTTTCAAAAAGAATGTTCTTTTTTAAATAAAATTTATAATTTTGTGAAATTTGGTTGGCTTCAAAGCATGATAGTGACATTCATTCATATTTCTTATAAAGACACCATTTTCATATAGAAAATGGCTGTTTGTACTATATCTACAACAAATAGTTGTTCCACAAAATTAAAATTTTTGAAAGTTTTACACACAAATCATAGCGGCATGGTCCGAATGAAATTATTAGCTAGATCATATGTATGGTGGATGAAAATAGATGATGACATAGAGCTGTATGTAACGAGTTGTTTGACTTGTCAGTCAAATTGTAGTGTTCTCACCCAAAAGGTAAATGCATCTTGGCCTAGCACTCGGATTCCTTATGAACGAGTACATATTGATTTCTTCTATTTTAAAAGTCAATTTTTTTTGATAATTTTCGAGTATTTTCAAAATACCTAGATATTTTCCATATTAAAACTACAACTGCTAAAGCAGTTACATGTATCGAAACTTAGTAAACATTTTAGTATTTTTGTATTACCAACCATCCTGGTGTCGGATAATGGTCCTCCATTTAGTTCAGTTGAGTTTGTCACGTTTTTGAAAAAATCAAAATATTAAGAAAATTCCACCCAGCGAGTAATGATAGTGCCGAACGAGCGGTCCAAACCGCAACATCGAGTTTGAAATGTTTTTTGTTGGATAACCTTAATAACTCTATTGATATTCGAAGTAAGATAACACAGTTCGTGTTTGCATACCGCAATACACGGTCAACCGCGACCAACCAAACGCCAAAATATAAGGTTACAAACTATTTTAGATTCTTAAAAAAATAGAGATGTTAAATCAAATACTAATAACATTAATAAAAATTAATCCGAACACCAATGTAAATCTAACGAAATTAAATTAAGTAAATGTCATCCTTTCAATCAAAGACAAACATTGGAAGGCAAGATCTTTGATAAAAACAGCGAAAATTACTTAAGCTATCTACATCTTCTTTAGTATTAATTTTGATAGTAATCGCATCGCCAGTTTTCGAGAAAGTCGAAGAAAAAAAACCGGTTTTATGGGAGGTACTGTTTTTAGCCCACTACATTAAATTTTTGTTCACTAAAATATTATGCTTGCCTACAGTAGTACACTGACTTTTTTCATAAAAATTCTTGGAGCCGTTTTCTAGAAAAATAAGCTTTTACATAACGGTCAAAAATAACCTAAAGTTTTAAATTTGAGGACGATTGGCCCAACCGTTTAGCCTACAGTCTAAAATACATCCGTACAGACAGACATACAGACAGACAGACATACATACAGACAGACAGACAGACAGACAGACAGACAGACCGACAGAATTTTGTCAGTAACTCAAATATGTTTTTTAATCATCGTAATGTCATGTTTGATTGTTATCTCAGTTAAATATTATTATTATTAACCAGCTTCAAAATAGGAAAATGTTTTAGGTGGCTGCGTACTGGTACACTTATCCTACCTTATGATTTATGGTAGCAAAAACCATTTATTTTTCGTTTAGGTTTTAAATACACAATGCTCATCATGTTGTTTTGGACATCATTTAACTCTCATTCTTCTACCTTGGAGTTTCAGTCCGTTATCCTCCGAGAGTTTTGGGAATTGGTCATACCAACGCAACTCTATATCTTCTGTTGCGAGAAATACAAGAAAAATTTTCTGTCACACACCGTGTTTTTTAACCACTTCTGTGACCATTTCAATTTGAAGGTCACGATGTAGATCTCTAATTCTTTTATACCAAGAGGCATTATTTGTTCCACGAAGGACCTTGCTTTGGAATTTTTGGATGGGTTCCGCATTTTTTTTTGTACAGCCCAATAGTTGGATGCTATATGTCGAAACGGGTTTCAGTAATTGCTTATATAACATTAGTTTTTTCAGGATAGATAGGTCAGAGTTCCAGTAACCAGTGCATTTTTCTGTACTTCAAGTTTAGTTCTTCTCTTTTCTTTTTGATGTGTTCTTTCCATCCAAAGTCATTCCAAGTTACTTGGCGGTATTGGAGTAAGGTACTGCTGTACTGTTTATAAAAATTGGAACATTGTTTCTGTTTTTGTTTGTAAAGATTATATGAGTCGATTTTGTTTCGTTACGCCATGTTTGTTTTGATACGACATTTTTGCGTCCAATCACTAAGTTTATTGACTGCATTTTGCAATTTTTATGTAGCCTTTGTAACGGACTTATCTTGCACCAATATTACAGTACCATCAGCAAAAGTGGCCATTATAGCGTTGTTGTCAGCTGGAATATCCCTTGTAATATAACAGATACAGGGTTGGTCTAGGATACTTTTGTGGTAGACCGACTTGAATTGTCTTTGGTTTGTCGTGGAATTTTTATTTCTAAATCCAAACTGATGGCTCGGAATCAGTTTTCTTTTTTGAGCGTGACGAAAGGAACTTCACATTCGTCGTTCCGATCAACAAACTGTAAAGCTTATCACATATTACGTAGCCAGGTCGCGCTGCCGGGACTCTGCGGCCAGTTTTTATATGGGCGCGGCCGCTGGCCACCAAGTGCACGCGCTTGTATGTAACGTAGAGGAAATTATTGGCCGCTGCGGGCTGACCACGCGACTTGGACGCCTAATGGGCGCCTATCTTAAGGGACCTGCAGCTGTGTCTGCTGAGGCTGCGAATGGCTTAAATATATTCGCGAAATGTTTAGCGAAGAGAGGCTGATCTCTGTTTCGGGTTTCCGATCCATTTACCATCTTGAGATTTTATTGGCAGGTCTTGTGCCTGAGGTCTTTTTAGGCGTTTCGCTGCTTTCCATTTGGAGTATTTGGTTAAAAACATCTGGAAATATCGTAGCTTGCCATTTTCTTCGATTCGAGATGTTAAGATGCAATTAAAAATGGGGCACAAAATACAAATGTAGTAAAAAAAATGTTAAGTCATTAAAAAAAAAAACGTTAACATTTTGACATCTTCATTGGTTCCTGCGATATTCCTGGTGTTAGCCCTCAAAACAAAGCCGATTTTCTGGCAGGCCAATTTGCGGCAAATTAAACGTGTGTGGTGTTCTTCAACGCTTCAAAGCTTTTCCATCTGTGCTATTTCTCTTTTCGCGTAGATGGAAAAAAGAATATGCCCAGTTTATCCCCCAAACTATCAACCAATTCTATAACGGTCAAGGAACTAAGTCCACTTCACTAAAATAGATTTTGTTCCCACTAAGTGATAATGAAGAAGGATCTTCCTGATTTGTCCGGTGAAGTTTAAGCGCTATGTACAAACACAGAAGCTGTGCGGAATGACGAGAACCACCAGGTGAACAACGTCTCCCTTACTAGCTGAAACTGAACCTCTATCCTCAACACAAGCCTCTTCCTCAATTTAATGGTTCAATGTCCCTAATGCTCTTTCTATGATAAAACGAGATGAAACGACAACTCAAAGACCCTAAATCTACCCCTCACCCACTTCACAAACAAAAATAATTAACTCTTTTGACAAATTACAAAATAGGAAAATTGGAACAGCAGCCCAACAACAGAAACCACCCCACAACACGATGCTGCCACCACCATCTTTTATTGTGGTTAAAAGCTTGAATCTTTGGACTTCAACTTTTTTGTTACGTGATTGGCTAATCTAAGTACAAAGGATAGTCAAAAGCTAAGAAACATTGTGTGATACTATTATTTTGGCCATAGCCTTATATGTAAAACCTTCGAAGAAAAAACTACTAGCTATGCTTATAAGTCCAATACCAAGAGAAGACTAAATTCATGATTCAAAACGCACAACAGCATTATTTATTTCACGGAGCTACTTGGCAAATAACAATATTTTACATCCTGCCCATTAAAAACACTTCAAGCTGGTCAAGTATAATGGAATCAAATGACATGCGAATAAATTCTCAAAACTCTTACATTCGTTGTAGTCGGTTCGTGGCCTGCCCAATGATTTGATGCTGATGATGGGTGATGAGGATGCGGGAAATGTGCAACGTCCTGAACTGTTATTATACAAGTCCAAAACCCATTAGTGTATGATCAAGTCCCTTTTATTACTTGGGAGAAACCAGCGGTCTACTTTTTTTTCTGTCCATGTGGTACCCCTTAGACAGAATAGCAATCATCTGTCTGCTGGCCCAGTAACTATCTCGTTCCGATCGGGTCCCAACCTTAATTTTTCATGTTTGCTGCTTCTTTGCGTTTGTGCCTTTTTCCTTCGGTTGGCAAAAAAGGGTGTAGCTGCATTTCCAAAAAGTAATCATCTTAATAACAGTCTTTGGCTCCACACAATTTTTAACGCTGGTTTTCACCATTCTGTCTCCTTGCCAGGATAAGTACAACTTTTGCCTACAAGCCGTTAGCATTGCGTCGGCGCGCCAGGAGTTGACGAGCGTGAGATGTTTTTGGATGATTGCCAAGACAATGATGACGGAAAAAAGATGATGGGTGGTGGTGATTGGTAAATGGGCTTTAAGGTAGATCCGATGGTGCCATTGTGATATTTATCAAGTTTATTCTAGTGGACGAGAACACATTAATCTTGAACTTGAATCCTTGAGCCACCGCCTCTGGTGAGCGATTTCGTTCGTTTAAATGAAGAATGATAGGTGATGGTAATAAAATTGATGAGTGTACCTGTACCACTCATAAATTAGTTCGAGGAGAAAATACACTTATGCTCACATAATATGGATGCAGCATTATGGCCTTCAACGTCTTATTAATGATGATTGACGCATTTTGGAAAAAAAATGCAGACATCAAGCATAGGTAATTACACATCTAACCCATTCCGTACTTGTGTATGTGATATATACATTTGTATACATGCATTACATAATTATATGATAACAAAGATCCATTAAGCTTATTATTCCTTCAAAATCTTTGTACTTGCGATTATAGGTACCATAATACAAGTTATGCATTCGTGCAGATTAAAAATTTTGAGATAACAATCAAACATGACATTACGATGATAGAGAAACATATTTGAGTTACTGGCAAAATTCTGTCCGTCTGTCTGTCTGTCTGTCTGTCTGTTCGGATGTATTTTGGACTGCAGCCTAAACGGTTGCCCAAATCGTCTTCAAATTTTGAACTTAAGGTTATTTTAACATTCTACAGAGGACTTTTTTCAATTTTTTTTTAGCTCAAAAATTTACTGTACCTATCAAATAACCGTTATGTAAAAGCTTATTTTTCTCGAAAAAGGCTCCAAGAATTTTTATAAAAAAAATCAGTGTGCTAATGTAGACATGCATTATATTTTGGTGAAAAAAAAATTAATACGGTGGGCTAAAAACGGTACCTCCCATAGGACCGGTTTTTTTTCTTCCAATTTTTGATATTGATATTCAAGAAGATGTAAGTAGGTTGAGTAATTTTGCATTAATTTTTTTTCGAAAACTTTTTTTTTGTATTTTTAATAATTTTTTTATTTTTTTTTTTTTGAAAAATCAATATTTTGAAAACGGGTAAGTGAATTTTTTTTTAAATTTTGTTTTTAAATGTACGTTATTTGTGTGCTTAAGTTTGTATCGTTGAATTATTTTTTTTTATTTTTTAAAAAAAGTTGTTAAAAAATAACCGTTTTATTTAAAAACGGTTCTAACGATTTTGAAAAAAAAATCTCACTTTTTCACTTTATTTCAGAAAATAAAATGGCGTTTAAATTTTTCGCTGAAAACTATTTTACGTACTTTTTTCGAACAATAAAAAGTCACAAAAAATCGAATAAAAACCCTTACGTTCTTCTAATATTTTTCAAATTTTATTCCAGGCTGTGACCGCACATAAGAGCAAGTACGTGCGATCCAGTCGTGCAATGACAGTGCTAGTGAAAATAGCAATCATTGAGTTGACAAAATGTATTCTCAAATGAAATGTCATTCAATTTTGACACTAAATGACATAAGTGGAAATGAACTGACTACTGTATCAGTAAATGACAAAATTTTGAACTGTCAAACAAAGTGAATCAGATCATCGTCTGTGTCAGTACACATTTTGCTCACAAAAGTTAGAGCAAATTACCTGTGACTACAGAAACATCAATGAGATTCGAGTTGCTTGCTGTTTCCGTTGCTTCTTTTGTGGTACTGTAAAGCAAAAGCAGAGTTAAGGTAGAGTGTGGGGGTAAAATTTCTTGAGCTTTTATCTCCCAATCAGTATCAGGTAGGTATGGAGAGCATGCTGCCCCATGCAACCCCTCTGTTTGGGCTTACTATAGGATTTGGAGTATGTGCGAGATTGGGTTTATGCAAAAGTTCCTTAAATCAAAAAGAAATGTTGCGTATACCCAACCTTGCACCTTCTCCAAATCCTATAGTTAAGCATAAAAATAACGGCATAATAACAATAAACGCAATGGAAAAGATATACCCTCATAGAATAGACATACACTTTTTTGTATACAATTCGCTAAGACTGTTCTTAAACCTTGCGACTAGAGCACTGCGAATTTCGTTGATTCTCTTTTGTTGCCTGTCCTTGTCGCAGAGATACTTTTAATCGTAGCGATTGTGTTTGCAACTCTTCACTATGTCATTTCTTGTATTCCTTTTCATTTCAAGTTTCCAGAGAGTTCCTACGTGCTACGTGTTACCTGCTACAAAAAACATCACATTACTCGTTCATGGCGAATAAGCAATGAAAGGGATTGACAAAAATATATGATTTCCCGAATAAGCACAAAGAAGAAATACCGATAATCGCGCGACTCGAGTTACTTGTGCGATTCTGTCTACCCCGGCCACCACATACGGCTCTCTCCTAAAAGCTGAAGCAAAGTAACGAATCGCAAGCAAAAGTCGCAAGGTTTAAAAACAGTCTAAACAGTATTTAGCTACGTCAATATGAGATTTTGACGTACCTAAACATGCCCAAGTGAAATAAAAATGTTTCCAACTAACTACCTGCTTTTTAGTCCACACAAAAGAATTATCTAACGCAAGCTACTCGAATCTCACTGAATTATCTGTAGTCACAGGTACGTTGCTCTAAGCTTTGGTGAGCAAAATACATACTGACTCAGACATTGCTCTACAGATCATTCTGTGATAGCATACAGTTTGCTCTGAAATAATTCTGAATTTGTTAATCAATATGTAGTTCAGCACAGAATATGGCAATCTGTGCTGATATAGAGCTTGGCAATACGCAACCAGTTCAGGTTTCTTAAGATTTCGGAGATCTCAAGAAATTTCCTCAGACACATTTGGAGCTGTAAAATGTTGAACCCATTCTTGTTCCTGCGGTATCCCATTTTTTCGTTTAGTAGTGATTTGCTTTTAAAATAGTCTAGCCTAGTGAATTATACTCTCAATCACTCCTGTGTGTGTGTGTTCTAAATATGCAGGATCTACAATTTACCGCCGAGTCCGAACGGCTACATGAGTTGCACTTTTTTGAGACAAATAATACTCTGGAGGTTTTCCACGCAAGAGACATTACCCCGGAAAAAGTGTACCTCTGACGGGGAGTCGAACCCCGTTCCTTTGCTTAGCATTCCGAGTTCCGACGCAGTAACCTCTTAACCACGGGGCTTTTGTAGAATAAATTATAATTCTTTCAAATACAATCGAAAAAAAAACCTTTTAACTTGATGAAATATTTTTTCTGTAATATCGTCTTAATCTTACTTGGGAGGCGGCCGTTTTAACACCTACCTCATCGAGTCAATGAAAAATGTTGCCATATAAATATATATATATATGGCAAATTATATAACATGTAACGACCAGCGGGAAAGACTTTTTCTCTTTCGTTTGGCGGTAAAATGGCCGCTTCCGGTAGTTTTTTTTGGTGTTGGCCTACCTTATCAGATCAACGAACAAAGGGGTATCAAATGAAAGCTTAGACCGTCTACATTAAAAATCTGCCTGACGGACAAACTTAACATGGGCCGAACATGTGTCCGATCGCTTTTTTTTAAATTTTAGTTTGTCTTAAAAAATGGGCACGACTGGGTCGCACGTACTTGCTCTTGTGTGCCTAATTACATTGGAAAGCAAGATCTTTGACAGAAACAAGTAACATTTACGTTGAAAATAACACAGTTTGAACTTATGAAAAGTATCAAAACCACAATACTTAACGGTTTTTGGTATAAATAAAGTACGCCATCTCACGTCCTAAATAACAAAGAATTTTTGAAAAAAGTATTTTGAAAATTGTAGGACCGGTTTTGATAAAATCCTGTTTTTTATTTTTAGTTTTTTGAAAAAAAAATTTTTTGGAAATTTTGGTATGCAGTTTTTTAGAGTTTAGTAATATACATGTGATAATAAAATTTGAAATAATTTTTTTTGATTAGTTTTAAAAATATTGATTTTTCAAAAAAAAAATTTAAAAAATTAATTTTAACTAGAAAAAAAGTTATTAAAAATGTTGATTTGCAAAAATAATTAATAATATAATTCTCAAATATAAAATTTGACAGAAATCCAAAGAGCCGTTACCGAGAAAGCCCAAAATTAAGAAAACCGTTATATGAAAGGTACCGTTATTAAATTTGGTTCTAACCAAATGATAGCCAATGCCAGCAAAAAAATTCTCAAATTTTTTTATCAAAATCAAAATGCCAAAATAATCACACAAACCAAGTTTGAAGATAATCGCTTAACCCGTTTAGGCTCCAGCTCGTTATACATACTGACAGACAGACAGACAGACAAACAGACAGACAGACATTTTTTCTCGATCACTTTTTTAGACTTCTCTATGATCGTAATGTCATGTTTGATTGTTATCTCAATTTTTTTAATATTCACGAATCCTAAACTTGCCTTATAGTCGCAAGTAAAAATGTTGATATTGAATTAAGAATATTGAAGAAATGTAGGTACAGCATTTTTTTCTGGAAAAAAGTGGTCGGACGCATATTTGGTCCACGTGAAGTTTGTCCGACCGGCAAATCATTAATGTTAATTGATAGCCCATTTGTTCGTTGACCCGATAAGGTAGGTCAACACCAAAAAAAACCGACCAGAAGTGGCCATTTTACTGCCAAACGGCAGAGAAAAAGTCTGTCCCGCTGGTTGGACAGACTCTGTACATTTTATGTATTTTGACATTTGTTATGGCTAAATTCTTTATTGACTCCATGAAGTAGGTGTTCTTACGGCCGCCTCCTTGACTATTTTATTTCTATTTAAAATGTCCTTAAAGGCTTACTATTTATGTATTAACAACAAAATTATAACATTAAATCTATAATATAAGATATATGTATTTGATTTACTCTGCAAAAGAAAAGCAATTTAAATTCATGACCTGTTTATAGCACGCTTTCTGGCCCTGATAACGCTAAATTTGAAAAACCGATTAATTTCACCGAACATGAGCCCTTAACCACCTTCATTCTCTCTGTGTCGAACACAGAAATTCCATATTTATTAGACATTCCCAACTGATTTAAACGCAATTGAAATCCTGCTGTTAACACACATTTACTCTAAGCGATAATACAAGAAAATAATCGAACGCCATCTATAAAAATACCGATTGTCCAACAAAGGTCCTACAGTAACGTTTCATTCTCAGTCACGGACATTTCTATTAGCCTTCATTCGCCTGTGGCTATTCTTTGAACGAATTAATAAAAAAAGAATGTTGAAAAGTTCGTTTTTTATCCGCAATATAGCCTTACTATTCCTAACCCTATTACAATTTGGATGGAGTTTGCGATACTCAGCCCAAGGGAATGGTGACGAAAATTGCGAAACCCTCCAGTCGGAGATTCACATCACTAAAGAGGAATTCGATGAGCTTGGTCGAATACGGCGAACCTGCAACGCTGATATTATGGTCAATAAATGCGAGGGTTTGTGCAACAGTCAAGTGCAGCCATCTGTAATCACCCCCACGGGATTTTTGAAGGTATGATGTAGATGTTTACTATGAGATATAATTAACATCTTAATTTACTTTTTAACCCAACAGGAGTGCTATTGCTGCCGCGAAAGCTATTTGAAAGAAAAACTCATCACCCTTACCCACTGCTATGATCCCGATGGCTTACGACTAAGCAATCCTGAAACCGCCACAATGGATGTCTTATTGCGCGAGCCGACTGATTGCAAATGCTTCAAGTGCGGTGACTTCACAAGATAATTGAATTTGTTGTTATTTTTTGTAATAAATTTTATTTCTTCGATGGCAATGCCATTCAATTAAATTCGTTCGGAAAATTTTTTTTACATAAGGTTGATTATTTGAAAGCGTAATACCCGAAACAGAAAATAGCCTAAGGACATATGTACTCAATCCTCCAGTGAGCTGGGCGTATGAAATTTGATGGTCTTAACGTCACAGCAAATTGATTTTGACGGGAGACGACCTCATCTATTCAATTCGTGTATCACAGAGTAACAATAATAAGTAAGGATTTCTGCAATTTCATCACCGTGATAGGTAAAGCTGCCTTTTCGGTCACCCTTAGTTGAAGTATAAGTGCCCGAGGCTATTGGGGTATCTGTGAAAATTCAAAAACTTAAATTTGCGGTTAGAAGAGAACAACAAAATTTTAAACGCTAAAGGCTTTTGCAGGGAAATTCTACAATTTTGACATTTTTTAGGAAAGAGAGGTTTATAATGTCCTGCAATTGGCATGTAGTTGAAGTTTGGTGATGACGGTTTCTTGTGTTTATCTAGCATTCGAATTTTCTTCCTTTTTACGAAGGGCCATTTATATATGAAGAAATAATATTTACGATAATTTACGGATAACTTGTAAAAACGCCCTGGTGTTTCTTTCCCTGATCTGATTTAAACTTTGTTCAATGATCATTGACTAATTGAATAAACTCATAAGGTCGGTCCTCCTTTGCTAAAAAATACATAATTGTAACAGATTACAGAATTGTGCAGCTTCAAATAGAGAGTACGGAGACCTTGTATCGGAAGCTGGAAGAAATATATGCAGGAGCAAACAAGGACGCAATTATATATTTTCGAAATTCCCGCCAAAAGAAAGAATAATGGTCAGTAGATTTGTTCACTATAATTCTTTAACAATGCTCAAAGCCAACTTCTAAATTACCATTCATGGTGTTAGTTTTTTTTCCGACGTCTCCCTCAAAATACTAGCCTTGAAAACAAAAGCCATGAATTCAATCAAATTCTTGGCTTATAAACAGAGCGGGGAAAAAAGAAAGAAATCGAATAAACAACAATAAAACTTGTGTGAACTAATAAAAATGTTCCTCTGTTCCGGATTCCCCTTTGAGCATTGGATGACACCAGAAACATAAACTTGTTTTATTTTTAAACCAGTATTTCTCATAATATAATCAGTTTCTCTTTAATCAATGTTTGGTAAGTTAATAGTTTCAGCTGACCCTACGTACTTACCTATCTATTATGTAGTTGCATGCATTTAGATGCACCCGAAGGTCGAGAACCAAGAAATAAGACCAAAAGGCAAAGATACGATCGCTTATGAAAATATATTGCTCTTATGCACGGTCAAATTGTCGAATAATATTTGAAATATATTAAGGGTATTTTTCGATTTTTGTAAGTTTTGATTGTTCGAAAAAAGTACGTTGTTGTCAGTGGAAAAGTTTAAATGCCAGTTTATTTCTTTAAGAAATATGAATAAAAAGTTTATTTTTTTGAAATTCGTAGGCACAGTTTGAAAAAAAAATTCAAAAACTAAAAAAAAAATCAAGGATGCAAATGCAAGCTCAAGCACATTAATGACTCATTCATAAACGAAATTAAAAAAAAATTAGACATTTTCAAAATATTGATTTAAAAAAAAATATTTTTATGAATACAAAAACCCGTTAATCGGAAAAAACTCAAAGCGAAATTAGTTTTGATTGTTATCGGTTAACCAGTTTTCAAGAAAGTCCAAAAAAACGGTCCTATGGTAGGTACCGTTTTTAGCACACCATCTTAAAATTTTTACTTCCGGTTATAGGTACTATAATGCAAGTTTGTGTATGTAGTAGATCTAATTCATTTATTTATTTTTATGCATCTGCTACGTAGTAACTTATTTCTACTTCGTTTAAATTGTTTTTATGAAACGATAAGAAATTTATTTGTTTCGTTTCATATTTGCGTATCCAGAAAGTCACTTGATTGATCTGAATGCAATCATCAAACAAAATCACGCTTCAGCTTTGGCTTCGGTCACGTTACAATTGATACGCTTTGTGTTCGCTTTGAATGACATTTTACAAATTTCAATTTTTGTTTTTACTTTTTCCTGTCAAAGCGAGCAAATGTTAATACATTCGTTGTTAACTAGGGCTTTGCTGCCGCTCTGTTTCTTTATGTACATAGGATTCAAGCTGCGCACTTCTTCAATTCTCTTTCTAATTCGTATTTTATTTATGTGTTATAGATAATAACATGCTTGAATTTAATATTCTTGATTGATATGGAAACTATATACTATTATATACAAGGTGGGCAAAAAGAAGAAAATGCTCTCATTTTTGCAAATGGCCGCCAATGTCAAATCTGTTTGGACATTTTTTGGACTAGACAGATGCAGAATACAAGTGAACAAACCATGGAGCGATACATGAACCGACATGAACCGATATTCTGAAGGCGACGTTCCCGGGTCGCCTCATCTCTCGTTTTGGCTATTTGCACTGGCCCGCAAGATCACCCGATTTAACCGTTTCAGACTTTATTGTGGGGTTTTTGAAGTCCTGTGTTAACGTGAACAAGCCCAAAACTTTGGAAGCCCTCAAGGACAACATTCGACACGAGTGCGATAATCTGTCGCCCGAAGTTCTCGCTGAAGTGATGAAAAATGCATTAACACGAGCCCGTATGGCAATCAATTGTGACGGCGCCCATTTAGCCGATATCATCTTCTCGACTTGACCAATACAATTCTTAAGGTTCAAATAAACATAATTTATAAACAGAACCGAAGTTTTTCATTTAGAAAAAAAAGAGAGCCAACCAACATGGGATGGATGACTTCTTTTGGCCCACCATGTATATATCTACATTTTCGTTAATAATTCGACCTCAGCAACAGCTATGTCGTCAAAAGTCTCTCTTTTAATTATTTTTATTTGAATATAATAAATGTTATTCGGTGTGAGTCAAATATGATAGATAGTTGATATTCAAATTGTAACCAACAACAACGGCTATTTTCTTTACCCCTAGGTGACGCAAGGGTCGTTTTCTTATCTTTCTTCTTATTCTTATGTGAATTGATTTGACTCAAAATCACACGATATAATACTTTAAACTATACAAATAAATAAAATTGAAATATCTATTTTTATCTCAAAATAAAAATGTTACTAAATGCGTTTGAAAGGGTAAGCTACTTAACATAAAAAAAACGATTTTTAAAATGTTTATCTGTCTCTCTGGCTGTTTCTTCCGGCTTATTTAGAAAGCGACTAATTCGATTCAGCATATAACATTATATGATTAAGCGAATTTTTTACCCGATAGCTTGCGCTGGAGAGGAGATTTATCCACAAATATAATTTGCAAACCAACAATATTAAATTTATAAGCCTTGACCGCTTAAAAAAAATTGTGTGTATTTTTTTTTATAATTAACGAGCGCACAAGGGACTATTTGTTTCCCTCTTAATGTAACACACTGCGTGGGCATTAGGTAGATAGGGAGGGGAGAGATAGGAGGTGTCGATTAACATTGGTTTTGAAAGTTTGCAGATCAAAATGGCAAGGGAAATCTCCCCGGGTAAACTATTCCAAATACGTGTTGTTTTGCTAAAAAAAGAATCCCTATATATCACGGTACATCCGAAATTGGGCTCAAGGGTGAACTGATGGGCATTCCTTGCGAGACGAGTATTACGGGAAAAACTTTTAAGGAGAGGAATGCAGCTGGCTACTTCGAGTGAACATTTTTTTATAAAAGAAACGATAAAATAAGGAAAGACATAAAACATTGCGTCGTTGTTTGAGAGGGGCAATTGTTTCAGCAGCAGTTCTATTTCCTATCAATCTTAACGCTCGATATTTTATTCTATCAAGCTGGTGAAGCGATGTTTGTGAAGCACCTGCCCAGAGGTGGGAGTTATACTCGAGTTTAGGGCGTATACATTTTAAACAGATCCATATGGGGAAAAATACTTCTTACACCGATACAGAAAACCTAAGCACTTAGCAGCATTCTTAGCGATCTCAAATATATCGTCGTTCCAACGGAGGTCGTCGTTGACACACATACCGAGTACTGAGAACTTTTCGGTTTCTTCGATGTAATTGCCATTCATGGAAAATGGCATTGGGGGTATGTTTATATTTAACGACAGAAGACAGCATTGAGTTTTCGAAGCATTAAACTCCACATGATTCCTATAACCCCATTTGAAAATGCTGTATAAATCGGAGTTTAATGAGTTTGACATACAGTACCGTTGCAATTGTGCGTCCGAAGGCGAAGGACGTGAATTATCGAACGAATATAAAAACCTGAGGGTAGAGTCGCCAACAAAACAATTAAGTGGATTAAAAGTAACAGACAGAAGATCATTTTTAAAAATCAGGAAAAGAGTCGGAGACAGAACAGAGCCCTGAGCCACACCAGCATTTATTTTGTAGGAATTAGACTTGAAGCCGTCTAATACAACTTGTATTGAACGGTCCAAAAGATAGCTTCCAATCCAACGAACAAGAGTATCATCGATCCCAAAAGCACGCATTTTCGATAAGAGAGCTTCATGTCAAACTCTATCAAATGACTTGGAGATATCAAGAGCAATAATCTTACTTTCACCAAAGCGATGTAAAGATTTGTTCCACTGTTCGGTAAGATATGCCACAGGTCACCAGTGGAACAGTTGCTGCGGAAACCATACTGACGGTCATGGAGAAGCTTTCGATCTTCGAGATATTCCTTAAGCTGACGGTTAATCAGTGTTTCCATGACCTTAGAAAGAAGGGATGATAGTGAATTGGCTTGGTAGGAGGAGGAGGAGGATGGGTCACTTTTCTTAGGGACAATCTGGATAAATGCTGTTTTCCATCTTCTAGGAAAGATTCCAGAAGAGTAGGAGTGTGGAAGAACACCTCTTCAGAAGAATAGGGGTATACCATCAGGGCCAGCGGATTTGTGTATATCGAGATCTTTGAGAACTCTTGCCACTGTACGAGTGCGGAAAAAATCTGTCCCATAGAAAAATTTACATTCTCAAGTACAGGAGGGGCAACGTTCCTGTTAGGCAGCGTGGAGCGGGCAGCGAAATGGGCGGTGAGCAAGTTTGCCTTCTCTGAAGAGTAAACAATTGGTTTATTCACTGTCGATGAGCGTTGGAACCGAAAATTTTGAGGAGTTTTTAATATTTTTTTACAAATCACCAAACATTTTTACTACCTTTAGGACACTGCAGAATTTTTTGCTGTAATTTTTGGTCATGCAAAATTTCGGTTCTTTCAATAACGGAGTTGTATGAGTTCCTTGCTTGTTTGTGCTTTTTCCCATTTTCCTCTGTAGGGTTGGCTTTGTAGGATCAGAAACTTACTTTTTTGAGCCTGATAGCTTTTTTACACTCAGAATTAAACCAAGACTTTTCCTTAGGCTTGATGCTTTTTACTCTGTTAGGAATAAAAACACGCATCCCTAGAAGAATCACATTTGTGATCATTTCAGCACTGGCATCAATGTCACTATCGAGGAAGCAGAGTGACCAGTTTAAGTTTCGGAAAAAAATATTCAGGCCGTCCCAGTTGGCTTTCTCGTATTGCCAAACAGTCCTGGTGGGAAGTGTTGTCTGACCAGAGTAGCGGAGCCAATTGGAATTGTGTACATTGAAATCGCCCGCAATAACGATTTCAGTGCGAGGACAAAGGGAATCAATTTTCGAGATGGAATCAGACAGCGCATCAAACTCGTTACAAGTCAAATTACTGTCGAGAAATTTTATATTGTGCATGTGAATACGTGTGAGATTCGTGAGACAAGCAGCCAATCATCCACACATTTCCTTCTCCCCAAAAGTGCAGATGTATTAGTAGACCCATAACAAATATATAAGGACCCGTACGCATATAATGTCGCTGACGGGATATTTTACAGTTTGTAGGCGAAGACAGAATTATCCTATTAGTAGTCGTTCTTGTTTCTTTTTTCTATGGTACAAGCTTAGCTTAGAAATGCCATCCAGTTTCGCACCAGGACGACCGAATCCAAGAGCGTTATGGTCGCCCTGGTCTACACAATAATTCCTACCAATTAGCCTTCTGTATTATTTCACCAATGCCTGAAAGGAAACTTAGCTCACGACCAAGACTAAGATTAGTGCTGAGTCTTCTACTTAGTTGTTTTTAAATATTTTTTTCTCACAACGTCGTATATAGAGTTTGTATTACAAAATTCTATTCATTTAAACTTAGTCTCGCCACGGACTAAACCTTTATCTTTCCAACTTAATGATTACATACTTGTTGGATATAGCTCACATTAGGTTTTTGTCAAAACTTTATGTATAGCCGTATTTTATTGGTAAGTGTATACCCAGCTCAGTAAAATTTTATACGGCAAACAACAACAAACAATAAGGGTCGTTAATTAGGTTAGTGAAACTAGTGAATATAATAAGTTGAGATAAATCTTGGAAAGAAATGTCAACCAACTGGAATGTAGAAAAAAAAGGATATATTCGTTGAGTATCATGATACAAGATTACAACACAGTGCCTTCCTGTATTTTGACGTCATCAGTGACCCAAATTGACTTAATTAAATAAAATTTTTGGAAAGGATTCAAAGTGTTAGTTTACTTAAAATGTATATTGAATTAATCAAGACATAAGACAAAACCTGCATCAATTGAAACTTAAATTACTGCATTTTTTTCTAAAACCGAATTTAATTCTGACGTCATGGTTGGATATTCTATCCGGATGTCTCTGTCCAAGAACTGAGTTGAATTTGGAACACACCCTTCTAAATTTATTTAACAAGACGTCATTTCTCACTTCGGGAGTTAAATTAAAAGTGAATTATGGAGTGAATATAGCGTTTTATTGGGACTTTCAATACTGCGCTAGCTATAGATTACCAATAAAACACGGCTTATGTTAAACTGAATAAATCGGAAGTTGCTTCTTCACAAGGCACTCACTCAACTGTCAACTGAAGAGTCCATGTTCAAGTGAGTTACCCGGACGAAACGCAAATTTTTGGTGGACTTAAAGGCCATGAAAAGCTATTTTGAATAAAACAAAAATAGTTCTTTAAATAACTCTGTCTGAAGTTGTATTTTTGTCTTTCGACGTGGGTACATAAAACATCTTGATTTGATCGATTGTTAGCTTTAGTTTTTGTGTTGTCGTTATTTTTTTAAGGTTTTTAGCTAGGTATTGGTTTTATAATTTTTAGAAAATATTTCCTTACCAAAACGGAAAGTTTGTTCCTTTCTTGTGTGAAACACCTTGTTTAATGAGATTCAATGAACAATATTTCTTTGATACAAACAATCAAATACAAATTAGATTTTAAAACCGTATGTTTCAGTTTCAGTTTAATAAGGTCGGATTATATTTCCAACGTAAGTTTAAACGGAATCCAAACCTTTTCCTGTCAACCTAAAACTTTCAACCTCCACCCTACCAAGCCAAAATGCATATCACTTGACTTAACAAAACACACAACAAAAATCCTAACATTCAGACACTAATTTGATCCGATAATAATCTGGCCAAAGGGCATGAATTGTAATTTCCGTTTTCGCGGAATTAACTGTCGGCTGTTGTGCCCCGGATTTATTTTATGAGCCAACATTCAAAGGCACAGGAGACGAGCTGCTATTGCCAGGGCGAGCCTCTTGAACGTAATTTTAAGTTCAGACTTTGTGTGTGCATTACTGTTGTTCGTTTCAACTGGGCCTAAGTTTTGTTTTTTTACTTTTGACACATAAAAAAGAACACTCCCTTTGTATTACACAATATGGATAGAAGGATGTGTACTGGAAGTCTATTAGTATTTCGGTGTCGTCCTTTATTTCCACTCTATCGCATTGCTGCTGGCTAGCAAACAGTCCTTTTGTTGGTAGAAAGCAATGGAAACGGCAGTTTATTCTTAAAAGTTCGTTGCTTTTCATAAATCGTCCTTTTCACCTTTCTGTTGTGTTCCTGCTCTGATAGCCAGGGCTCATTTGTATATTTTCACATTTATACGGTTATGACGTTGACGCCAAAGGGCAGATACGCCGAGAACACACAGAATATTCCACACCGGAAATTTCTGAAGCATGATGATTTCAATATTGCAGCATAAAAGGGGCATAAATGCCTAAAAGGCTTATTATACAGTGTATTGGAGTCATGTGCAAAGACGTACATATCAACACAGGATAAATTTTGGAAAATGAATTGGCTAGAAATTCTGATGAGGGATCATATCGTAAATCCTGTCAGGGGTTGTTTTGCTTTACTTGGCAGGATATGCCCTCATCATGAATGCTGCAGAGCAAATTTAAAATTAGTTGGCAGCGGAAAATTGCTTTTCAAGCGAGCTGCAATGATGTGTGCACTCGATTACTGAAAGCCTAGTATACCAACGCTTTGTTAAGTTTTCTATAGTGTTGGAGATCTGTAATTTTATTTAATGATGAAGTTCTTTTTATGATAAATTTGCTTGGGAAAAAGGTGAGCTTTGTATGAATGTATTCAGTTTTATTTTATTTATATGGCTTGTTGTTTCAAAATCAAATCATTTCTGAATTTTAACTTATAATATCTAATATTATTGTCTTATTTTTCTCGATAACCGTTCTAACGATTTTTTTTGGCACCAAAAGGGAACAAATCTGTGGATAATGGCCAGTAGTATCTATAGTAGTGTTATATACTTAGATACTGCAAAACATCCATTCTATGGGACAACAAATTTTCTTCTCGGCACTTATATAGTTGCCAGAGTTTTGAAAGATCTCGATACTCATAAATCCGATAGGGGATACAATCTATTGTTCTGAAGAGATGTTCATATACGCTGGCCACAGCGTAAGTTTTTCTTAATAGCCTACTCCTCAGGGCTCGCTCCGGGTAGATTGAAACCAGATTTTATCCTATACCTACAAAAGGCGAATTCTCCTCCCCCGCAAACTACTAACCGTTTGCACTTACTTTCCTTCTTTACAAGGTCATGAAAACTCTACTTTTTCAAAAGCTCAAGAAATATCTTGAGGACCAAAAGCTGCTTCTTCTTAATGACCGGCAATAAGGCCGAAGTATTTGACAGCTTTATCAAATGGGGAATAAGATATCGTCTACCTAGAATTTAATGTTTCGAAAACACAATGATGTCTTTCGTCCCGTATCTAAAGCGGAATAAAGTGGAACTTGCATTATGGAAGCCGATCGTCTCGAAATTCTCTGTTTGTGCATCACCAACGACCAATAACCCCTGGGAATGACCATGTAATCATATATAGATACGATGTCGTCAAAAATGCCACAATATGTTTGAAGTCATTAGCACATTCACAAGGTACGTGAATAATGTATATAGAATAATAATGGTATGCTCTTTCGAGTTGAAATTTTCTTTTGTTCTGCGCAAATACGTCACGTGTATCGTGAAGTTTTACGTTTCGTTTTGTTTATGTGGACATTTGCATAAAACTTATTAGCTAAACGCAGTTGTGTTATTTATCAATAAAAAGGATTAATAAATAATTGAAAATTAATATGTAATCAAATAAAATCCATATTAATTGTATTGTTTGTTGTGTTATTGGTGAACAGAATTGTGTGTACAAATACTCTAAAGACAACTTTTCATTGTTCATACCTACTAGAACTTTGCCAGCTCGAAAAACATCCGAAAAAATAAAAAAAAAAAATTCTTCTTACACGGTTACAAATAAAAAAAAAAAAAAACATTTTGCAACGAAAAAATTACTTTTTTATTTCACTGTTCACACATCAATATTTTCCGCTATATTCAAAAGAGATTTAATGTAATTGGACGAGCTTTTAGTGATGTAGAATTAGTTTTGTTGAAAGTGTCTTCAAGCTGCACCAGAGCATGCATACATTTTGTGTTCGGTTTTCGCAGTCCTCCTTCCGTCACTTGATCCGTCCATGTGAAAGTTTGAGACGATTGTGCCTCACAATAGCTTTGAAGTAAGTTTGGTATTTTTGATTTCAAGTGGTGGAGAATCAATCCTGCTGCAAGGTACTCCAAATCATCGTATTCCAGCTCACTCATATCAGATATCGCCTCTCCGATTTCGCCCTCTTCGTTCACAAGACTTACGAGCATACTCGATATAATGACCGTCGCAGATCTTTCGACACATGGGCAGATATACATAAGTCCATCACTCACATCCATCTGCAATTGTTCACTGGTATCATTTCACCCATTAGCAGATTGTGAAAAAGATGCTTTTATTTCGGCCCAAAATACAGCTACGGAGCGGGTATTTGAATTGTAAGGCTGTGGGGTGACCATATAGCCCGCCCTAGGCTCGCATCACACCGAAAAACATCTCAAAAGGTTCTTCATTGAGGCGGTATGTAAATAAATACTTTATTTAGTACTCACGTTCGAATCTATTCGCTTTTGCCAACAGCTCTTCAAGGGGCTCTTTCGTTAAATGTTTACATCAAACGTTACCCCTGTGTCCAAGAAATAGTTCCGTAGCAATTTTATAAGATGCATACAAAGGCTTCCGATGAAGCTCATTTTGATCTTGGCGGGTATGTAAACAAGCAAAATTGTCGCATTTGGGGCACAGAAAACCCGCACGCAATCATTGAAAACCGAAACACCCAAAACGAGTCATTTTTTGGTGCGGGTTTTGGTCCAGAGGCATAATTGGGCCATTTTTCGAACATGAGCAAGGAGTGGCCGTTACAGTCAATGGCGTTCGTTATCGGGCCATGTTGAACGAATTTTTGTTCACAAAAATTGAAGAGGAGGATATTGGCAACATTTGGTTTCAACAGGACGGCGCTACGTGCCACACAGCCGAAGCTAAACTCGATGTTGATGAAGCATTTTGAAAAAAAAAGTAATTTGGCGGACCCGTTATTTTCATTTCATCTGCAATGAGAACGCAAACTTTTTCAAAGGTGGTAAGATTGATATTACTCATCATATCAACGTAAACACCGAACTTATGTAGCCAGGATTAATTTCATTTTTTGACGTCCAAAGAAGAATTTCTCTTCAATAAAAGTCTGTAAGCTTTTGGCTGTTTACTCTCCGTTGAATATTTTTGCCATTTGTTTCCAATTTCCTTCTTTGGCCAGGAGTAAAAGTGGTATCTATACACCTAATTTCTTGGCTAAGTAAATGAACTTCTTTCATAAGATTTTTATTTTGTTTAATGAGCTCTCATCCATTCATGCAAACATGCAAACATTCACATTTATAATATAAGTAGGGTAAAGAACACATTATCCTACTTATATTATAAATGTGAATGTTTGCATGTTTGGATGTTTGTATGCTTGAATGTTTGTTCCCTAATCACGCCTCAACAGCTTCATGGATTCGGATGAAATTTGGTAGGTAGGATGGTAATGTGCTGGATTAAGACATAGGCTACTTTTTATCCAGAAAAAAATGCACGGTTCCATGGTTGTGGGAGAGGCTTAAATGTAAAAAAATGCATTTCTCCAAGGTTGTAAAATATTCTGCTATACCTTAACGCGTACGAATTTCTGAAGTTTGGTTGACGGAAGAGTTACAGGATTCACTACACTATAAAGAAATATGAAGATATGGAGAAATAAAGATATGTATAGAGATATAGAGATATAGAGACGCAGACGAAGTAAATTACATATTAACAAACTAAATCAATTATAATGATGAGATTTTACCTCAATGATTGTGTCCTCTAAATCCTCGGTGTTAGCAGATTTGTCTAATTTCAAGACTAATCCTTCCACTGATGATTCTTGGATTTCCATAGCTGTTGAAAGTTGTTCTAAATTATCGGGGTCTGGCTCATTAACAACACTACTTTTGAGACAAAACATCATTGTTAAAGCCTTCAGATAAGTACATACAGTTATTTTAAAAAAAACCTACAAAAATTAACTGAATGGTTTGCGCTTACGTTCTCCAGCGGTCGAAGACAAACGCAAATTTTCTGTTGGGATAGCATCCGACTTGAGCTCTTTACAATTTTTTGGTGAGTACTGTAGCAGCTTGTGCATCAAGTTCCGAAAATAATGTTCAGCGGTGAAATGCTTGGAACACATTGCATTGAATTTATCTTTACAACCGCACTAAAAGACGGACACTTTTTAAATACTTTCTTCCTTTGGAAATCGAAAGTATTTTATTTATTCGTTTGCTAATTGATTTCTCTTAAATTTTTTATCATTGCTGCTATTGCAACCAAATACCGCACAAATCACCATTTTATATATAAAATAATTTAAACGCAATAAATTTACCGAAATTACCAAATATAACTCAGTGAAAACCACGAGACAATCAAAACACGATACAGATGACGTAAATATCTGTGAAAGAGATGAAAATAAACATGCGCAATATCATACCATTAATACTCTATATACCTTGGCGCATTCACGTCACTTTCTCTCTCTCTTTAATTTATGCAATGGCAAATTGCATACTTGTGCTTCCACGAATGCCCATCAATTTACTCTGGAGTCCTATTTCGGTCGTACTGTTTACAACTCGAATCTGGAATGCTAACTCTATTTTCACCTCCTTTTAAATCTACTCTTTTCGTCCTAAGGTCGCGCCATGTTTACCGACATTAAAAGGATAGTAAAGAAGCCTTTAAGCATGTTGATTAAAAAATCAATCTGGGTTCATGTTGGCATAAAAAACAGGTATGTATGTACATATGTCTTTCTGTCTGTCTGTAAGTATGTATAACGAGCTGAAGCCTATCTTCAAATCCGGTGTTTGTGATTCTTTTGGTATTCCCCAGAGTTGAAATTGAAATTTTATTTTTAACCCAACAAATAACGGTACCAGCCATATGACCGTTTAGGAAAAGCTTATTTTTCTCGAAAACGGAAATCTTTGAGAATTTTTTTTGTTAGTATTGGCTATTATTTGATTAGAACCAAATTTACGGGAAAAGTCAACTAACAATACTTTTCATACAAAGTTTTTTTTAATTTTTGGCTTTCTCGGTAAGTGTTTTTGTGATTTCTGTAACTCTTTCATTTTTAGAAGATCAAGGTAGCCAAATTAATTCTGCATATGAACATTTTGAATAACTTTTATTTCTAATTAAAACAAAATTTTGATTTTTTTTAATAAGTCAATATTTTTAAAGCAAATAAAAAAAATTATTAAAATACATGTATGTACTAATAAACTCTAAAAAACTGCATTCCAAAATAAAAAAAAAAATGTTTACTTAAAAAAACTAAAAATAAAAAAACAGGATTTTATCAAAATCCGTCCTAGAATTTCCGAAATACTTTTTTCATAAATTCGTTACTATACAAGATATGTGGTGGCGCACTCCATTTTTTACTGAAAAAACGTTAAGTGTTGTGGTTTTGGCACTTTTTTTAAGTTCAGATATATATATATATTATGTACTTACTATTTTTTAAATTTTATTCGATGATGTGAACGCAACATATGAGCAAGTACGTCCGATCTAGTCGTGTAATTTATTTAAAGTGACTTGCTTTTGAGTTTCCAACAGATAAATGTGGAATATGTTAATACATACATAATTATTTTTAGTTTGTTAATGAATTTGAAAAAAAATATTTGACTTCATTGTAAAAGCATAATAATTAACGTATTTGAAGCTATTTCCCACGCATCTAAAGGTTTGAATGAAAGATTTGCAATGAATACAGAATATTTGTAACAGTTTATGAGATATTTCGCTTACGCACAATCTTTTAGTAAACACATTTTCACATGAAATACAATCTTTGTTAAGAAAATAGACTCCGCTACAGACATCGCCATCGTTCGGGTAGCACGACAGAAGATCATGATCATCTCTACTATTTGGGTAATTTACGAACGAACATACATAATTGAATTTCTGAATTCACTTGCGCGAAATAGCGTCACGCACTTTTTAATGTGATGTTCGCAATATTATATTAAGAAAATTATACCCCACATATAATTGATGTGTTCGATGCTTGTTTCTTGCAACACTCAGCTTAATTATACACACATCGAGAAATAAGTTGCCGCAGACTACAGCCTGTAATGTAATCACTCATTTTTGTTATAAAAATGTTTTCGGAAAAGCGTGTACAAGCATCATCACAGTCAAAGGCGTGTTGAAAAGTTCAATGAACCTATTCCTTATAGTCAAAGCAGTTAAAGATACACTGTTGCCCCATGTCACGGTGCATAATTTTATGAAATTTAAATTCATTGCTTATAGGTATACAGCTCGAAGGATGTTATTACTCCGTTTACATACGTTATAAAGTAATTTACACGACAACGTTTAAATTAAAAAAGGAGGGTGCTTTAAAGCCGGTCTTCAAAAAGTTGATGTTAAAGTGATGAAAAAGTCTGCTGTATGGCGCAGCTTGAATATGTATGTATATGAAACAAGGTATTATCAATAATTCTGTGGTATCAAACAGGTGTCTTTCTTGAAATTATAAAATAATTGCAGTTATTTTTATTGATAGCAGTCTAATATTTAATACGCATATTTTTATGACAGTCCTCATAAGAATTCATTCGAATAGAGGCTTCGATTTTTCTGTGAGAAATCATTCATGTTTAAAAACTGTACGAGAGCAGCAGTGATGGATGCAAAAATGTAGGTACAAATAAAAAAAAAAGACTAAGTTGTAATTTTCTAATTGTTATGAATAATGAAGTGTTAAATATATTTTTTGGTGGTAGGTATTTTGCATAGACGACGATTTGGCGTTTGTTTTAAATTTGTGCTCCATTACTCGCAGCAAATATACAAAAATATATTTATAATACCGATTTTTATTCGACTCGACTGTGAGCTCTCGAGTGACATCTCGTATTCAGGAATAGCCCCCCTGGGCATTATTTGCGACCATCAGCTGACTTTTCTTAAACATATCGATGATATTGTGAAGTTTTGGCCTGGGGTTCGATAGATAAAACTCAATCAAAATTCCAAAATAATACAACAAATCTCTTTATTTTATGAAACACAACATCTTTCAGTTTAAATAACACCAAATTTAACTTTTTCCAGTTATTCAGAATTCAAATAGGTTTTTATAATTCAACACTTTTTATTTAATCTCATTTCAATCACTTTTTACGAACGCTTCCAGAGTTAACAATTCCACTTTCGAAAATAAGCTAAACTCTACTCTTGTATTTATATACATTTACAAGCTTCTGGAAGCTTCCGTCTGGTTCTGGCACATTCTAAGCTTTCGGTACTAGTTCGAGTCTCGAATTAGTACGTCAAGTTCGATCTAGTACTCAGTAAAAACATATTGTAATATATGTAGCATACTTTTAGGGGCATCGTTGTTGTACACAATAAAGGTTGGTAGTTGTACACAATGAATCTCACAGATGTCGTTAATTTACAAACAAAATGTATACTCCGAATATCTAATTATTTTATTGCCACATCACATTGTCCCCCTCTTAGTTTTGTTCGTCCCGAACAAGCACATCATCATTGTTTCCGTGGTAATGATGTAGGCGATCCACATGAACAATTTTCATTGTTGCTCTTGGTCCTGCGCCCAGTATGCCTTTAAAGTAGGACTTCTGTCGGAGATGTCTCTTGCATTTGGTTTTTCCATAGATTCCTTCCATGCAAGGATTGGCTCGATGTCAGGGTCTTCTTTTTGTGCATTACGAAGTTATTCGGCACTCCAACTCTCTACAGGTTCGGCTCTTATTCTCTGGACAGAAATACCTTCGTCCTTTTCCTCTTTTCGCGCACAATGCTTGCAACTATGCTCACATGGTCTGCGGGAAAGCGCGTCTACATTGCAGTGCAGTCTTGCTTTGTGATGCTGTACTTCTAAGTCTTAAGTCTGCAATCGTTCGATTGATCTTGCTACTTGCCCCTCAGGATTTTTTAACTGTAGCAACCATTTTAAAGCGGCGTGATTTGTACGCAGGATGAATCTCTGTCCATACAGGTATTTATGGAAATGTTTTGTCGCCAGTATCAGAGCAAGGAGTTCCCGTCTGGTTACACAGTAGTTTCTCTCTGGTCGCGACAGAATTTTGCTGAAATAGGTTACCACTTTCTCCTGGGCATCGTGTATCTGCGACAGAACTACTCCAACACCCACGTTACTAGCATCCGCGTCCACAATTAATGTCTTGCCTTACAAAGTCGCTGTTTTAGATGTTGAAAGCTTCTTTTGCACTCACGTGGCCATTTAAATTGTCTACCCTTTACGAACCTTCTGTAATATGTGTCGAGACCGAGAAAGCTCCCTTAGCCGGTGTTTGTCTGCGGGATCTGGCCAATTTTTCACGGCTTCGATTTTCTCCGGGTCAGTTTTTACTCCATTTGACGATATTTTATGTCCCAGGAACTTCACTTCAGCTTTGAACAGAGCACATTTCTTTGGATTTAGTTTCAAATGTGCTGTTTGAAGTCGTGTAAATAACTCCCTCAAATTGTCGCGATGTTCAGCGAACGTCTTTCCCACAACGATGACGTCATCCAAGTATACCAGGCAGGTTTTCCATGTCAGACCCTGTAACACACGTTCCATTAAACGTTCAAAGGGGGCTGGAGCGTTACACAAGCCAAATGGCATAACGCAATGATAAATTTGTACGTTCACTTCTCAATTCGACTTAGCCAGAATTGTGTTTGTGAATGTTAATTTTTTTGCAATGGTAAGTAATTTTCTTGTCGTCTGTTCTAATATTTGCGGACTAAGAAAGAATTTTGTTCATGTTTACGTTCACACTGTGCAATACAGGCCAGCTGTTTTGGCATTAAGTGAAACTCAGTTTGGAGTGAATACTGATTCATCGGAATTTGAAATTTTGAACCATGGGTATTGCTTGATGCTACTACTCTTTTCCCATCATGGTCTAATCGTCTATGTTAGGAATTATGTTGCTTGCCAGAGCCTTCCCCAATACGGAAAATGTTCCAACACGGATTTTAACTTCATGTGGCTCAAATTCACTGTCCGCAAGCAAATCATTCATTATTGTTTCATGTATATGAGTCCAAATCTTGACAGTAACTCAACTTTTAACGAGTTTGATGCGCTGTCTGATTCCATCTCGGAAATTGTCTCTATTTGTACTCACACTGAAATTGTTATTGCGGGTGATTTCAATATACACAATTCCAATTGGCCCCGCTATTCTGGTCAGACAACACCCGAAGGAAGGTATGTCGAGCTCTTTGCCGGGTTACATATCCTTACCCAACTAATCGATGTGCCAACGCGTATACCGGATGTTGCTGGGCAAGCCGCCCATACTTTTGACTTGTTCCTTACTTCTCACTATAAAATATACCATTAGTGTAACTTATCCATTTGGCACTTATGACCATTGCGTCATTTCAGCTAATTCCTCATCCTCCACCCATCCAGTTAAAGAAAAACTTCCCACCAGGACCGTTTGGCAATACGAGAAAGCCAACTGGGACGGCCTGAATATTTTTTTCCGAAACTTTAACTGGTCACTATGCTTCCTCGATAGTGACATTGATGCCAGTGGTGAAATGATCACAAATGTGATTCTTCTAGGGATGCGTGCATTTATTTCTAACAGAGTAAAAAGTATCAAACCCAAAGAAAAGTCCTGGTTTAACTCTGAGTGTAAAGAAGCTATCAGGCTCAAAGAAGTAAGTTTCCGATCTTACAAAGCCAACCCTACAGAGGAGAATCGGAAAAAGCACAAACAAGCAAGAAACTCATGCAACTCCGTTATTGAAAGAACCAAATTTTTGCATTACCAAAAATGACGGCAAAAAATTCTGCGATGTCCCAAAGGCAGTAAAAATTTTTGGTCATTTGTAAAAAATATAAAAAAATCCTCGACATCTTCGGTTCCAACGCTCATCGACAATAACAAACCAATTGTTTACTCTTCAGAGAAGGCAAACTTGCTCGCCGCCCATTTCGCTGCCAGCTCCACGCTGCCTCAAAGCAACGTTGCCCCTCCTCTACTTGAGAATGTAAATTTTTCCATGGGACAGATTTTTTTCCGCACTCGTACAGTAGCAAGAGTTCTCAAAGATCTCGATATACACAAATTCGCTGGCCCGGATGGTATACCCCTATTCTTCTGAAGAGGTGTTCTTCCACACTGGCAAAGCTCCTACTTTTCCGGAATCTTTCCTAAAAGATAAAAAACAGCATTTGTCCAGGCCGTCCCTAAAAAAGGTGATCCATCCTCCCCCTCCTCCTACCAACCCATAACACTTACGTCCCTTCTTTCTAAGGTAATGGAAACGCGAATAAACCGTCAGCTTAAGGAATATCTCGAAGACCGAAAGCTCCTACATGACCGTCAGTATGGCTTTCGCAGCAATCGTTCCAGTGGTGATCTGATGGAATATCTCACCGAACAGTGGAACAAATCTTTACATCGCTTTGGTGAAAGTAAGATTATTGCATTTGATATCTCCAAAGCATTTGATAGAGTTTGGCATGAAGCTCTTTATCGAAAATGCGTGCTTTTGGGATCGATAATACTCTTTTTCGTTGGATTAGAATCTATCTTCTGGACCGCTCAATACAAGTTGTATTGGACGGATTCAAGTCTGATGCCCACAAAATAAATGATGGTGTGCCCCAGGGCTCCGTTCTGTCTCCGACTCTTTTCCTCATTTTTATAAATGATCTTTTGTCTGTTACTTCTAATCCACTTAACTGTTTTGCTGACGACTCTACCCTCAGCTTTTCATATTCGTTCGATGATTCACGTCCTTTGCCTTCGGACGTGCAGTTGCAACGGTACCGTATGATAAGCTCATTAAACTCCGATTTATACAGCATCGTCAAATGGGGTAATAGGAATCGTGTGGAGTTTAATGCTTCGAAAACTCAATGCTGTCTTTTGTCATTAAAGCTAAACATACCCCCAATGCCATCGTCCATGAATGGCACTTGCATCGAAGAAACCGAAAAACTTTCAGTACTCACTCGGTATGTGTGTCAACGACGACCTCCGTTGGAACGACCATATATTTGAGACCGCCAAAAATGCTGCAAAGTGCTTAGGTTTTCTATGCAAGAAGTTTTTTTCCCCTTCTGATCTGGCTATAATATACAAAGCGTTTATACGCCCAAAGCTCAAGTATACCTCCTACCTCTGGGCAGGAGCTTCACAAACATCGCTGCACCTGCTTGATAGAATACAAAACAGAGCTTTAAGATTGATAGGAAATAGAAATGTCTCTGAAACAATTGCCCCCCTTGAACACCGACGCAATGTTTCATGTCTTTCCTTGTTTTATCGGTTCTTTTATAAAAAATGTTCACTCGAAGTAGCCAGTTGCATTCCTCCCCTTAAAAGTTTTTCCCGCAATATCTGTCTCGCAAGGAATGCTCATCAGTTCACACTTGAGCCCAATTTTGGTCGTACCGTGAAATATAATAAAATAAAATAAATAAAAAAATAAAAAAAAAACGCTAAGCTGCCATAGTCTATTTCCCGTTGTGAAAACTGTCTTTTCTCTGTCTTCCAGATGGATCCATACCTGCCATTAGCCACTTTTCAGATCGAGTGTGGAAAACCATTTTGCTCCAGAAAGGGTATCCAAGGTGTCATCTATTCTAGGCGAAGGGTAGCTGTCCTTCTTGGTGACATCGTTCAGCCTCCGGTGTTCGACCATAGTCTCCATCCTGCGATGCAAATATATCAGCAAACTCGCCAATGAGATTTTTGGCTATGGTTTTCTGCTCCTGATTTAGCTCAGAGTTTCCGAGGATAGAATTATATACCTCGGCCAATTTCTTTGCAGGAACAGGGCTCGCAGATTCACTCCCAGATGTTGTCGATATGGCTGCAATGGGTACGCATCTTCCAATCACCTCTCCTTGCCTGAGCTTGACGGAGTGTTTGTTCGGATTTATCAGCCTTACTGGAACCATGTTTTTCTTTGGTTCTACTAAAATTTTCCCAACGATATATGTACCTTGGAGAGTCTTCTTTATCATCTGCTTCAACGAAATAGAATCGGTGTTAGGACTTCATCTCTGCTTATATCCGCCGGAAGATTAACGGCGTTCTCGTCCCGTATACCATAGGAATCTCAACGGTTCGATACCTTATCACTTGTATTCGTATCTATGATTATCTCATGTACCTTCATGAAATCCACTCCTATGATCCATTCGTCGCATATGTCGGCTACCAAGAATGCATGTGAGAAGGTCAACCCTGCCAGTTGTATCTTTAGAAATACCTCCCCGTATACTTTTGCTGCTTCTCCGGTAGCTGTCTTCAGAGTGTAGCAGCTGGTGTTATGTAGCCAGGATGTCTAAATAAGGTCTCTTTTGATTATGGAGGCTGTTGTACCCGTGTCGATAGTGGCAACACATTTTCAGTTTCTTGTGACTGTCTACACTCCTTGCGCAATGTGGGCAGCTTATCTATCTAGGTGGAGATCTGCTTTGTCGCTGTAGGTGTCCTAGCTTGTTGCAATTCCAGCATCTCTTTTGACCTCGAGCAGTGTTCGGGTTTTGTCTTTCAATGTCTACACGTTGACATGACCACTCTAGCGTAGCCATTTCCCTGACGCGATGGCTACCTTGCGCAGCTTGGTTTGCTGCTTCCATTGTCAGGGCAAATGCTAAAGCCTCAGCAAGCGTTTTCTTACCTGCCACTCTCACAGCCATTTGTAGTTTTCCATCTGCAATGGCATTAGTGAACGCATCGGTGGCCGATTCGTTTATGATTTCCCTGCTGGTATTGGGATAAGACAAATTCGCCAAGCGCCCAATGTCAGCTTGCAACTGTTGTAGCGTTTCACCTCTTGTCTGGACCCTTCGGCGCAACTGGACTCGGTAAACTTGCTGCATGTGGTCGTCGCCAAACCTCAACTCGATTGCCTTGACCATGGCATCATAATCATGCTGTTTGTCTTCAGAAATGGTCTGTAGCAATTCGGCAGCTGTTCCTCTGAGCGCAAGCGTAAGAGCAATTGACTTGTCTTCGTTGTCTCAGTTTTTCGTCAATGCAGCAGCTTCGAACTGCCTCTTATAAATTGGCAATGATGTTTGACCATCGAAGACAGGGGGCTGCATTTCTTTTCTTCGTGGACCGTCGCTCGAATATTCCCGAACCTTCTGTTTCTTCAAAGAATCAAATTTCTTAGCCAGATGTTCGTACTCGTAAACTTGTATACGCTGAAAGAACGAAGAGAAATATTAGACATTCTCTTCTTTCTCAACACAACACTAACCCTCGTAACATACTTTGATGTGCCAACAAAATGTTAAGATATTCGGAGATTAAATTTTCTTTCCAACTTAATGACATCTGCAGCATACATTGTGTACAACAACAACAACCATTTTTAACACAAAACCAACATTATTGTGTACAACAACCATGATCCTAAAAGTACGCTACATGTTTGCAGTATGTTTTGACAAACAACCGAAAGCTTAGATTGTGCCAGAACCAGAGGGAAGCTTCCAGAAGTTGGTAAATTTGTATAAATATACGAGTAGATGGCTGTGAGAGTTTAGTTTATTTTCGAAAGTGGAATTGTTAACAACTGGAAGCGTGAGTAAAAAGTGATTGAATTGATATTAAATAAAAAACGTTGAAGCATAAGAACGTATTTGAATTGTGTATAAGTGAAATAAGTTAAATTTGCTGTTATTTAAACTGAAAGACATTGTGTTTCATAAAATAAAGAGATTTGTTGTATTATTTTGGAATTTTGATTGGGTTTTATTTGTCGAACCCCAGGGCAAAAACTTCACAATAGGTAATCCTCGCCTCTTTAATCTCCCCATCCGTCGAACTTTGTATGGCGCCAGTAAACCCATCACCTGAATGCTGATTGAATGCACTACTTGTTTTGTCTTCAATAATAAGCAAAATAAATGGTGGTTTTGCCCCCACCAAAACTAAAAAAAATAGATACATTCTGTTCTCTCAAGTCTCAAGAACACTCCCTATTATAGGGTTTTCAAATTTTTGCAGATATATTTTGATGGCCTGTTCTGTTGCTGCATTTTGTTTTGGTGGCATCTGTCAAATATATTTTTTATTATTTGGTTACAATTACCAAATCAACCAAACAAATCACCATCGCCGAGCGAAATGGGCCAAGTTCCCTGTTCGCTCATCTCGAACTGCAAATGATCTTCGAATCTTAATTACTTACTTAGGTGGCGCTACAGTTCGGGACGAACCTGGGCCTCAACCAACATGCCTCTCCAGCCAACTCGGTCTTTGGCTAGCTGCCTCCAGTTTTGCACTCCAAGTTGGTTGAGGTCGTCCTCCACTTGAGCGCGCCACCTAAGGCGAGGTCTTCCTTGACTGCGTCTACCCTCTGGGATGGAATCGAAGATCCTGCGAGCCGGAGCATTGTTGTCCATTCGCTCTACATGACCTAGCCACCTTAAACGTGATATGCGTATTTTTTTGACCAGGTCAATGTCGCTGTACAGCTCGTATAGTTCTTGGTTGAACCTTCTCCTCCAAAGCCCGTTAACGCAGATAGGGCCAAAAATCTTCCGAAGAATCTTACGCTCGAAACGACTAAGGATATCTTCATCCGCTTTAGATAGAGTCCATGCCTCGGCGCCATAGAGCAGGACTGGGATGATTAGGGTCTTATAAAGAGTCTCCTTTGTCTTTCGAGAGAGGGCTTTGCTACTCAATTGCCTTCCTAGCCCATAGAAACAGCGATTGGCAAGAGTAATTCTTCGCTTTATTTCTGACGAGATGTTGTTGTCAGATGTTATAGCGGATCCGAGGTACACAAAGTCCCTAACTACCTCAAAGTTGTACCTGTCTATTGTGATGTTTTGTCCAATCCGCCGGTGTTGTGTGTCCCTTTTTGTGGACAGCAGGTACTTCGTTTTGGCCTCATTGACTGCTAGTCCCATCTTAGCCGCTTCAGCTTCAATGCTAGCAAACGTTCCAGTGACAGCTCGCCGAGTTCTGCCAATGATGTCTATGTCGTCAGCGTATGCTAGCAATTGCACAGACTTGAAAAAAATTGTCCCATTACAATTGACTTGCGAGTTTCTTATAATTTTTTCAAGTATTAAGTTGAAGAAATCGCACGATAGCGCATCACCTTGTCGGAATCCTTTTTTGACGTCAAAAGCTTCTGTGAGGTCGGAACCAACCTTGACGGAGCAGCGAGAGTTCTCCATCGTCATCCTGCACAGTCGGACGAGTTTTGTGGGAATGCCAAAACCTGACATGGCTCTGTATAGCTCGTCTCTATAAATGCTATCGTACGCGGCCTTAAAATCGATAAAGAGGTGGTGGGTATCGATTTGGAATTCTTGGGTGGTTTCCAGGATCTGCCGTAGCGTGAACATTTGATCGATTGTGGACTTTCCTGGTCTGAAACCACACTGATAGGGGCCAATCAGGTTGCTGACGAAAGGTTTCAGGCGTTCACATAGTACGGCAGAGAGGATCTTGTAGGCGATATTCAGGAGACTTATTCCTCTATAGTTGGCGCAGTTTAGAGGGTCTCCTTTCTTGTGAATCGGGCAAACGATGCTGAGGTTCCATTCATCAGGCATACTTTCTTCTGACCAAACTTTAGAGATGAGTTGGTGTATGCACTCCACCAGGTCATCTCCGGCCGCTTTAAAAAGTTCGGCGGGTAATCCGTCGGGTCCAACAGCTTTGTTGTTTTTTAGTTTAGATATTGCTATCCTTACTTCATTTTGGTCAGGTGGACGGAAGTTTTGTCTGTCATCATCCATGTTGAATGGTTCATTCTGCCTGACAGCGGGATTTTGGCTTTCATCGCCGTTTAACAGTCTGCAGAAATGGTCCTTCCATGTACTCAGCACCGACTGAGACTCTACTACGAGGTTTCCATTCCTATCTCTACAGGCTTCTGTGCGGGATTTTTTTCCTTGGCATGTTCTTTTTACCTGTTGGTAAAACTTTCGCACGTTGTTCCTGGAGTAGCATCTCTCAATATCTTCGATCGCGCGCTTCTCATGCTCTCTTTTTTTCTTTTGGAGAAGCCGGTGTTCTTCCCGTCTTTTCTGCTCGTAAAGCTCGCGAGCAGCTCTCGTCTTTCTTTGCAGCGTCGCTTTATATGCCTCTTGTTTGGCTGCATGGGCCTGCCTGCATTCGTCATCAAACCAGAGGTTTCGTGGTGGTGGTCTGGTGAAACCTAGCACATCAGTTGCGGCATCTCTGATGGCTTGTTGGCAGTGTTGCCACTGATCTTCGGCACTTGATGCTGGCGGTACTGGATTTCTTGAGAGGTTACGGGATATTCGATCGGCATAGGTTCTGGCGGTTTCTTGCGATTGCAGCTTTTCGACGTCATACTTCCTCACAGTATTACTCCGTTGTTGTGGAGTTCGGGTTATTCGCATTCTTACCTTTGCTGCAACAAGGTAGTGATCCGAGTCGATGTTAGCTGCTCGGAAGGTGCGAACATCCAAGATACTGGAGGCGTGTCTTGCATCGATCGCAACGTGATCAATCTGATTGACGGTTCTTTGATCTGGGTGTCGACAAGTCCCTTTGTGTATATCGAGATGAGGAAACCGTGTGCTTGCAATGGTGACGTTATGTGCCGCTGCGAAGTCAATTAGCCTAAGTCCGTTTTCAGACGTTGTGTCGTGTAGGCTATGTTTTCCGACAGTCCTACCAAAGATTTCCTCTTTACCTATTTTGGCATTAAAATCGCCTAGTACGATCTTAACGTCGTATTTAGGGCATTGCTCATAGGTTTTTTCGAGGAGCTCATAGAAGTCAACCTTGGTGGCGTCATCTTTGTCCTCTGTGGGGGCATGAGCGCATATTAGGCTAATGTTGGCGAATTTAGCCTTGATACGGATTGTCACAAGTCGCTCACTTACGTGTCGAAAGCCCAAGACTTCTTGCCTAAGTCTACCGCTTATGACGAATCCGCACCCAAATAAACGCTGTGGTCTTCTTGCGCAATCACCGTAGTACACGTCACAGTTTTTCATCCTCCTTTTGCCCGGCCCATTCCATCGCACTTCCTGGATGGCAGTAATTCCTGCTCTGTAGCAGTCTAGGGCCTCCGCTAGTTGTTTGGATGCACGTGGTCTGTTAAGAGTTCTAACATTCCACGTGCAGATCCGAAGGTCGTTGTCCTTGATTCGTTTTTCCGGGTCGTCAACAGTAAATCCGTCCTTTTCCGAGGCTATTGGTCGCTTCGCAACTTTTTCTTTTTTCCGTGGCAGGGTTGTTAACCCCACGCACAACCCCCAACCTGGAGGGCCAGGTCCTTTGTTGGATTCCTTGGACAAAAGGAACCGGAGAATCCGGAGTCAGTAACCCACTTCGGGGATATGAGCGCTGCCGTTGGCCCATTAAGGGTTCATCCGGCACCATCTCTATTTCAATGCCCTGACTTGCATTGAATTGTCCTAATGACCTTATCTCCAAATACGTCGAAGTAGCTCATTAGGGCGTCTGCTTCGTTGACTGTTGACGCCACCGTTGGTCCAATTGGTTGGGCTCATCCGCCGTACGTCCTCTTTCTGAGGGGCTCGTGCAAGACTTCTGCGAATCGATCAGAACAGTCATTAAAGCAGAGCATTATAGTGTTGCTATTTTTTCTGTGTTCAACACTCGCGCTTATAAGTTTAGCAGGAATGTCCGGATGGACAGACCAGTACCCGGTGGTTACCGCGGGGAGGTAAAATAAGCACAATTGATGTGTACGATATAGTTGCAGCGACTGTGCATCACCAGTTTGATGCCTTTCAGTGCCTACCCTATTCATACAGCACCCAACCACCTTCGATCTTCGAATCAGTAAAGACAAAAACGTTAGCAGAAGTCGATGGTATACTGAGGATGCAATAGATTTTTCCTCAAAACTGTTTAACAACGCACTAAATAATTCATATTATCCAGTGAGTTAGAAGACAGCTGTTGTGCGTGCTTACCTATGTTTGCACTGTAAGATTCTTTTTTTTTTTTTTTTAAGGTACAAAAAAGTTGTAGAATTTGTTTTCTTTAACTATCAAATTGCGTTTAATTTTTTCCACTGAAAACTGTTTTACGTACTTTTTCAAACAATCAAAACTCACAAAATAGAATAAAAAATAAAATAAAATTATTGCCACGACAGCTTCTTAGCCAAGTGACTTATACTCTTAACCATTCCTATGTGTGTGTTCGTGTTGTGAATTCACAAAAATGTAAGGGACCTACAATTTACCGCCGAACGGCAATTTGAGAGGCGCATATGAGGAATTACGTGCGCACCAGTCTTGCAATGTATTTAGGAGTGCGGGCACGAAGAAAAAAATTACTGAACGTATGAAAATCGGCTGAACTTTTGAATCGTTGGACCCTCCATGACCAAATCCTGGAATCCGCCACTTACTAAAATCAATAGCATTTAGGAAAGATTAGAGTGAAGTAATGTGAAGTTAAATTCGAGCGAATTTTTTATTCGCAAGTTTATGGATTGCGTTCTGATGTTATGGATTGCGAATTCACTTTGAAAGTTCGCTGTCGTGATTTTGTTGGCCGTATGGAAAAAATATATTGTAAAATTTTGTAATGTAAACCATTTAAATGCAGTGTGTTTCTTTTTTAATTTGTAGATTTAATAATTTAGTCACTTTCTTGAAATAAAATAAAATTGATATTTTTTTGTAGATATTGTTGAAAGGCTTTATTCGCGTTCTCAGTTCACAGCTCATGTGAAAGGTGCTTAGCGTTGGATCTTCAAAGCATATCTTTTCTTCTGCTCCTTGTTCCTGAGTAGGCAACTCAGGTATCTACAACCCATGTATCCGATGGATCCAACGCTCTTCTTTAGTTCACCTACCATTCAGTTATCCAGCGGGCATAACAGTATATAAAATGGTCCCATTTTGTTCTCTACAATCCAACCGTCATTAAAATAAATTGCACGACTGGATCGCACGTACTTGTTCATATGTGCGATCACATATCACATTGTAGAATTAAATTTATGAAAATTAAATTCAACATCAAAGCATTTATTCGATTTTTAAAACTTTTGATTGTTCGAATAAAGTACGTTAAATTGTATTGGGTAAACTAATTTGAAACGCCATTTTATTCCTTTAGGAAATGTAAAAAAGTGTGATTTTTTTTCAAAATTGTAGGAGCCGTTTTTAAATAAAACGGTTTTTATTTAACAACTTTTTTTAAAAAATTAAAAAAAATAATTCAAGAATACAAACTTAAGCTCAAAAATAACGTACATTTAAAAACAAAATTTAAAAAGAATTCACTTACCCTTACTCAAAATATTGATTTTTCAATTTTTTTTTTTAATTATTAAAAATATAAAAAAAGTTTTCGAAAAAAATTAATGCAAATTACTTAGGCTACCTACATCTTTTAGAATATCAATTTTGATTGTAATCGGATTACCAGTTTTCGATAAAGTCGTAGGAAAAACCGGTCCTATTGGAGGTACCACCATATTAATTTTTGTTTACCAAAATATAATGCTTACTTACAGTAGTACACTGTAACATAACGGTTATATGACAGGCAACTTTAATTTTTGAGCTAAAAAAAATTTCAATTTCCTCTGTACAATGTCAAAATAACCTTAAGTTCTAAATTTGAAGACGATTGGTCCAACCGTTTAGGCTACAGTATAAAATACATCCGCACAGGCAGACAGACAGACAGACGGACAGAATTTTACCAGTAACTCAAATATGTTTCTTTATCATCGTAATGTCATGTTTGATTGTTATCTCAAATTTTTTTTTTGCACGAATGCGTAACTTGCATTATTATACCTATAATCGCAAGTAAAAACATACTTTTTAAAGAAATAAAATGGTGTTTAAATTATTTCGCTCAATAAATACTTACATACAATTTTACGTACTGTTTTCGATTAATCAAGTTACAAAAATCCAATAAGAACTTTGATATTCTCTTAAAATTTTTAAAATTTTATTCGACTATGTGACCGCACATATGAACAAGTACGTGCGATTCAATCGTGCAATTTATTTTTATAACTTTTTTTTTTTTAAATAAACCACAACAAATTCAATGGAATAACCAATATTTAGGGTTTATTACCCCACAAATTTAACGGAATTTAATGTTTAAATATAATTTATGGCGTATGGCCTCCGCCACTGCACCTTATGAACGCCGTCCTGTCGATGTCGGTCCAATTTCGCACTAGTTTTTCGAGCATACCCGGTCTTATTTCGGCAATAGTGCGTCGAATGTTGGCTTCTAAATTATTAATTATAATATAGACCAGAGACTCACAAAAAGTAGTCCAAACGAATGAGGTGTCCAATTCACTGGTCTTTCTTGAGAGGATTCGGTCACCAAACGTTTGACTTAACAAAGTGATGGTTGCACGCGCTGTGTGGCATGTTGCGCCGGTTTATTGGGACCATTTCTTCTCCAAATGATTTGCAATGAAATCAGGAATAAAAAAATCACGAATCATTTGCCTTTAGCGTTCGCCATTCACGGCAATGTTGGCACGGGTTTCGGATATAAATACAAATGGGCCGATGATGCCTTCGGCATCATAGTCTCATGAGGATTGTACTAACTTTCAAAAACGACAATTCTGCTTTTGTTTACATACCACATTTGTACACACAGTTCAAATCATAAAGTAACAATATTATACAGAGATAAATCTTCTGCCTTCTTTTGACCAATGCCTACAAGCTGTCATCTCCTTGACCATTTCGGTAAAACACAATAAATTATATACAAAAGAGACAACAAACATTAAGAGTGTTGAAGGATGGAACGTACGAAAGATTTTCCTCTTTATAATATTCTTACTCTATGGTCCAAATCATCGATGTTTCTACGTCTTACGATTCACACTTGCTTTCTACCAAAAAAAAACTATGAAGTAAAAGTGATCGATATACAATTTCCCGCCTAACCAGTATCGTCTGATTCAATGTTAGGAATTTAGTATTGGATTTTTCCGTATTCCGGAAGCAACTCGGCTTTATTGGATTTTTACGTATCCAATATTAATCAATTCATAAAGTTAGTTTTTGTTTCTTGCAACCTTTAACCTTATCAAGGTTGTCAAAGATTAATACTTTGATAGTTTCCTAAATGTATCAATAAATTGACAATTCGGTATTATAAATCCCGATTGATAAATTGGTTATCAATAGTGAACAACAAACCTAACTGAATTAAGTTTTAAGTTAAGTTTTACAAAACGAATTTTTTTTGGTTAAAAATTTAATTAATTTGATAAAAACAAAAAAATCCTTTTACTTATATACCATTTTGTGGACTTGGGAGTAAAATTTTAAAATCCCTCATTACGGTCCTCAGTTATCAATGCGATATTTGACTTTTTCAACAAAATGGATGAATCGGTATTTTGAAAATATAAACCATGCAATAAAAGCAGGCAGAAATAAATTGCACGACTGGTTCGCACGTACTTGCTCTTATGTGCGGTCACAGCGTCGAATAAAATTTGATAAATATTAGAAGAACTTCTAAGTTTTTATTCGATTTTTGTGACTTTTGATTGTTCGAAGAAAAATTTAAACGCCATTTTATTTCTATAAAAAAATGTGGAACAGTGTGATTTTTTTTTCAAAATAATAGGAAGCTATAAGGTACATTTAATAATAATTTACTTTTTGAAATTAAATTTATTAAAACAGGTAGCTTAATTATGTTTGGTGGATCGATAAACTCATGTTGGGGGTATTCATGGATTTTGTTAGGATATTATGTACCTACCTATAATAAGGTTGGAAGGAAGGTAGGTACTAAAATTAAGATACCTATTCTAACCACTGTGAAGGGAGTGGGTATAGACAATATTAAAATTTAACACAGTGGTTGTTTGTATGCAGGTGTACAATTTTGTTTTCTCGATTGAAATTTTTGCATTCAGTAAATAATCGAATAGTTTTTTTATTTGTTAGTTGTTTTTGTGTGTTTATCATAGGCTTCCTTATTTATTCTGTGTGCTTTTATGATGATGAAATGCTTTAAAATACAAGTATGTATGTAGGTTGTCACCTTTTTATTTGAGTAATGGCTAGGGCTTAGCCGAGCAATATGAAATAAAATTTTGGAGAAAATATTAAACAAATAAAATTTTTATGAAATCAAAAAACGTTTTTTGGAAAAAATGTTGTAAGCCATCTTATTTCTTTTGCTGTTTTCTATTTTATGAATTTTTCATTTCAAAAACATTTGACCAATTTTTTCAAAAAAATGTTTTTTCTTGAAAAACTTTTCGAAAACATATTTAAATTTTCTTTTGAGTATGTCAATTTAAAGAAATCTATAGTTTATACTAGGAGGAAAATTAAAAAAAAAACATAAATTCGTTTTCAAAATATTCAAAAAAACAAAAATTTTTTAAAAAAATTATTATAAATTAAAAAAAAATGTTTTTGAAAATTTTAATAGGCAATATTATTTAAATCATAAAACACTATATATTTTGAAAATTTCATCAAAATCCATTAATTAGTTAACGAGAAAGTCTGATTTTAAAAAACCGCTCATATGGGAGGTACCGTTATACCGTACCGTGTTTCAGACAGACAGACAGATAGACAGACGGACGGAATTTCCGGACCCACTTGTTTTGACTTCTCTATCATCGTATTGTCATGTTTGATTGTTTTTTTTTACGAATGCATAACTTGCCTTACTAGTCCCAATAAATCGCAAGTAAGAACGAAAATAGCAACTCCATCCCAATGGGGTAAATGCTACAAGATTAAATTGTTTCATGGTAGCACTGCCTGTATTAAGTTTATATACAAAGTGTCTAATTGGAACTAGTTTTGGGCTGTTTTGGAGTTTAGAGTTTGGAGAATGAGCTGGGCATACGTTTGCAGCAAATTTTAACGTCTAACAACAATTTGATAACTTTATCCCCATCTGCTGCATGCCACGTTTACATTCCATAATTTGATGTTAAACTAAATATCTCGATAAAATCACCTTGTTCTCTGCTCCAGTTTGGGTTAGTCTGTGGCCAGGCCACACTTAATTTAGTTCAGCAAAATTACGCGTAAATTATCTACGTATGAACGAGCTTTCTGCCTTCCTGCCGCAATGCTGTTACAACACTGCTAACCACATACCCCACACCTGATATTCGGGCTACGGGATGGTGTCTGGTGGATACTGGCTAATTGAACGTAACCATTCTAAATGGTATGCTTGTTCGCATAATAAACTACGATAAACATTTTAATTTGAATTCGAAATCAATGTGCCAGATACTTCTAGTCAGCCGAACTGGCACTCTACCTCCTCCTTCCCATTATTATAACAAGGTTGGCATCTACACCGTTAACTATTATAGCCGTAATTCCGTTTAATAAATATCATTAGTTTTTAATTCGAAGTAATTGTGAAGTTATTAGTGCAATCAAATCGGAATGGCTGAGTGGAGACAGAAATGCTGAGGTTAGTTGTGGGTATGACGGTTGACGGTGCTCAGTAAATATGACTCTAAAAATTGGCACTGAAGCTATTTGACCAGTTGTAGAATACATTGTGTTTGGCGGGGAAAAGCAGATATAATATGCCCATCGAGGAAGTTATTTAGGAATGTTCCTAATGAAAGAAATTTGCATCGAAAATTATGGTAATTCCGAACAAAGATACAAATAACGGCCCAAACAAAGGGTTGGCGTAGCACTGCCAAGTATTATATGGAACATGGAAGTAACATAATTCGAAAGTATTTTTGTGAGAATTTTCACACATGTTTAACACAGCTTGTTAATTTAATAATTTGATTTAAGCAACATAAAATCATGCAAAGGGAAGTTTGTTAGTTTAGTTACAACATGGCTTTTGTATGTGTGCGATACATATGTATGTGATTTATCAAAGTGATAGTAGATATTATTTGGTTGCTAAAAGAAATGCTTAGACATGATGCATTTGCAATCATGGCAGGAACAAAGATCTTATAACAAGTTAGTAATATACTTATACTTATACTTCTTATAAGATCTTTGGTAGGAAGTTGTACAGCTATTCGAAAGGACAGTTTATAGATACTTTTAACTTGCGATATAGATGAACATACGTACATACCTATATGAACAAGTTGAGGAATCGTGCATATTTAAAAAAATTGGAATAATGCAGAACGAGTACGATAACTTTGGCGCCACAAAATTATAACGGCTTAAGCAATTACCTCATGGCCCTGAACTTTAATACTTACACTTCTTTCATCAGCATTCCTCAGAAAGGTTTTTAAGGGCTTTAAATAATGGTATAACTTACCATATAATCGATAACAAACTTATATATCTTGTAACGGGCAACAACGATTTTAATGCAAAGTTTTGGGAGGATTTATTGTCATCGAGCCGCCGAATAATATCATAAAGTATTAAAATGAACTACTAAATCTTTAAATCTTACTTCTTCTAAATGTTAGTTTTTACTTCTACAACTCTGTTTGAAATTCCTTGTCTCATTCTAATTTGCTTTTCTTTGTGTTTTTCATTCGCTTTTCAAATTAAATCTAGTAGTCTGATTAACGCTTCTCGAAAAATATTGCATTTCACTTTATCTCATTTATAAAGATAAACCGTAAGTTGTAGCTTGTAGATGCAAGTGGATAAAAAGTTAAAACTCAAAAAAGAAGCGTAAGGAATGTAAGTCAGATTACCTATTCTTAAAGACTATTTTCTATGTATAATTTTCCTTTCAGAAAATAAAATTGTTTATTTGGATTGAGCAATATTTATTATCCTAAGAAGTTTTTTTCTAATCTGAAGCTACAACATCATTTTATTTTATTCTGTTCGGACATTCCTCTGTTCAAGCAGAAAGATACACCATTTTGTTTTGTGGTGTGCTGTATTTGGAGGATTCGTTCTAGAACAAATATATATATTGATAAACCATTTTGTTTGGGCTTTAGAATTCAACGATGGATCATAGCTGTAGTTCTGAGATATGCAAAGCTGTTGACGATGATTTTATGGTATCTTGTGCCCGATGCAAAAAATGGTGGCACTATGCTTGTGCCAATTTTGATCACAGCAAATAGAGACACAGAGACTCCTTGGTTTTGTGAAGATTCTAGTTGCAAACCAGTGCAAGATAGCGATGCAGATTCGTCGAGTCATGAATCTACAATAATTCAGTCCACCGCTGCAAACTCTGGAGCGGCAGATGAATCGTTAGACATTTTAATCGAAGCAGCTGCTACAGCTCAAGCAGCATTAGCACAAAAAGGATGACGAGCTTTCGGCTCTTCGCAAAGAAATGGAGTCAATGAAGCTGAAGTTTGCAAGAGAGTCATCAGTACAAAAACAGACGTTACCTAAAGATGTAAGGAGCTCAGATATTGAGGTCGCCAGCGAAAGGATTTTGAGGATTAAGAAAATCCAAGAGAACCACAAATCGTTATTGGAAAATTTGGTTCTTCCCAGTCAGTCAAGCAAACCACTACGAAAAGATTGCTCCGCTGAACCTTCCTCAGCTGATTCCACATTTCGGGATTCAGATATGGCAAGTTTTTTTTTTTTTTGAACCGCAACAACGTGCAAGAGTTGACAGCTTTTTCTGGTGCTGACAAACGAGAGTGGCCCTACTTCGAGGAAGTTTTTAGATCTACGACACTTGAAAGTCGATATAACGGCAAAGAAAATGTATCTCGGCTTCGCAAGTCTTTACATGGCTAAGCATATCAGCTAGTGAGCGACCGATTAAAGAACTCTTCAGATGCGGATGCCATAATGGCTTCTTTGCGATCAATTTTCAGACGTTACGAGGTCTTAGTTCATGACCTTACTGGTGATTTGCTAAATCTTCCACGGCTTTCATCCAAAGCTACGTCTATGGGCAATTAAACTCAACGGATTTGTCGCTGACCTTAGATCAATGAAGAGAGAAGAAGATTTAGATAACGGGTATGTTTTAACTTGTATTTCTGGTAAACTAGGTGCTGGTCTGTACCAAGATTGGATCAAACATAAATCAACAAACAATCGGTTCAATTTAGTTGATTTTGCCAACTTTTTGACGGAGAAAGTTGTTGACCTTCCTCCTGATCTACTCAAGGATCCTGAACCGTCTTCATCAAGAAAACCGAAGAACCTGAAGTGTTCTGGCCGTGTTTTGACACACAATCCTACATCTTCTAGTGACACTTCCATTAGCTGTGTTCTTTGTAATCGCAAGCATCTGCTCATTCAGTGTGCAGAATTTAAAAACCTATCGGCAGAACGGAAATTGAATTTTGTCAAAGACAAACGTATCTGCTTTTCCTCTTTGGACCCGGAGAAGCATAACTGGAGGTCATGTCGAGAGAAGACCACATGTGGTTTTAAAGGTTGTTCTGGACACCATCACCTTCTCTTGCATCATTCCGTTCCATCCAACAAATCCCAATTGAGTGGTTCTGCAACCCCTTTCGTGCCAGCACAGCATATTCACTCATCGCATGTCGGAGCCAACGATAAGTCAATTTTGTTCAAGATTGCACCTATTCGCATCTATGGTATCAACAATAGGTTTGTGGATACATATGCAATTCTTGACGATGGTTCATCACTTTCAATTTTTTTTTTTTTTTTTTTTTTTATAATTAACGCGCGCACAAGGGACTATTTGTTTCCCTTTTAATGTAACACACTGCGTGGGCATAGGAAGATAGGGAGGGGAGAGATAGGAGGTGTCGATTAACATTGGTTTTGAATGTTTGCATATTGAAATGGCAAGGGAAAATCTCCTCGGGTAAACCATTCCAAAGTCGTGTTGTATGGCTAAAAAAAGAATCTCTATATTTCACGGTACGTCCGAAATTGGGCTCAAGGGTGAACTGATGGGCATTCCTAGCAAGACGAGTATTACGGGCGAAACTTTTAAGGGGAGGAATGCAGCTGGCTACCTCAAGTGAACATTTTTTATAAAAGAAACGATAAAATAAGGAAAGACATGAAACATTGCGTCGGTGTTCGAGAGGGGCAATTGTTTCAGCGGCAGTTCTATTTCCTATTAATCTTAACGCTCTATTTTGTATTCTATCAAGCAAGTGAAGCGATGTTTGTGAAGCACCTGCCCAGAGGTGGGAGTTATACTCGAGTTTAGGGCGTATAAACGCTTTATAAATTGTAGCCAGATCAGATGGAGAAAAATACTTCTTACACCGATACAGAAAACCTAAGCACTTAGCAGCATTCTTAGCGATTTAGCTTTTCGGTTTCTTCGATGTAAGTGCCATTCATGGACAATGGCATTGGGGGAATGTTAAGCTTTAACGACAGAAGACAGCATTGAGTTTTCGAAGCATTAAACTCCACACGATTCCTATTACCCCATTTGACAATGCTGTATAAATCGGAGTTTAATGAGCTTGACATACGGCACAGTTGCAATTGTACGTCCGAAGGCGAAGGACGTGAATTATCGAACGAATATGAAAAGCTGAGGGTAGAGTCGTCAGCAAAACAGTTAAGTGGATTAGAAGTAACAGACAGAAGATCATTTATAAAAATGAGGAAAAGAGTCGGAGACAGAACAGAGCCCTGGGGCACACCAGCATTTATTTTGTGCGAATCAGACTTGAATCCGTCCAAAACAACTGGTATTGAACGGTCCAGAAGATAGCTTCTTATTCAACGAACAAGAGTATTATCGATCCCAAAAGCACGCATTTTCGATAAGAAAGCTTCATGCCAAACTCTATCAAATGCCTTGGAGATATCAAGAGCAATAATCTTACTTTCACCAAAGCGATGTAAAGATTTGTTCCACTGTTCGGTGAGATATGCCATCAGATCACCAATGGAACGGTTGCTGCGGAAGCCATACTGACGGTCATGGAGAAGCTTTCGATCTTCGAGATATTCCTTAAGCTGACGGTTAATCAGTGTTTCCATGACCTTAGAAAGAACGGATGTTAGTGCTACGGGTCGGTAGGAGGAGGGGGAGGATGGGTCACCTTTCCTAGGGACAGGCTGGACAAATGCTGTTTTCCATCTTCTAGGAAAGATTCCAGAAGAGTAGGAGCGATGGAAAAGCTTACGCAGTGGCTTTGCCAGTGTGGAAGAATACCTCTTCAGAAGAATCGGGGGTATACCATCCGGGCCAGCGGACTTGTGTATATCGAGATCTTTGAGAACTTTTGGTACTGTACGAGTGCGGAAAAAATCTGTCCCATGGAAAAATTTACATTCTCAAGTACAGGAGGGACAACGTTGCTATGCGGCAGCGTGGAGCTGGCAGTGAAATTGGCGGCGAGCAAGTTTGCCTTCTCTGAAGAGTAAACAATTGGTTTGTTATTGTCGATGACCGTTGGAACCGAAGATGTTGAGGAGTTTTTAATATTTTTTACAAATGACCAAAAATTTGTACTGCCTTTGGGACACTGCAGAATTTTTTGCCGTAATTTTTGGTCATGCAAAAATTTGGTTCTTTCAATAACGGAGTTGCATGAGTTTCTTGCTTGTTTGTGCTTTTTCCGATTTTCCTCTGTAGGGTTGACTTTGTAAGAACGGAAACTTACTTCTTTGAGCCTGATAGCTTCTTTACACTCAGAATTAAACCAAGACTTTTCTTTAGGTTTGATGCTTTTTACTCTGTTAGGAATAAAAGCACGCATCCCTAGAAGAATCACATTTGTGATCATTTCAGCACTGGCATCAATGTCACTATCGAGGAAGCATAGTGACCAGTTAAAGTTTCGGAAAAAAATATTCAGGCCGTCCCAGTTTAAATAAATAAATAAATAAATTTATTGGCGCGACAGCTCCTTAAGGAGCCAAGGCCTAGTGACTTATACTCTCAACCATTCCTGTGTGTGTGTTGTTACTCTGCAAGAATGGAAGGGACCTACAGTTTACCGCCGAGTCCGAACGGCACATGAGATGCACTTTTTCGAGACAAATTTTACTCTTGGAGGTTTTGTCAGTTCCTCGCAAGAGGCAGTACCCCAGACAAAAAGGTGGCTATGAGCTGGATTTGAACCCAGGTTCTTTCGCTTAGCAGTCCGACACACTAACCACTAAGCCACGGGGCACTACAGGCCGTCCCAGTTGGCTTTCTCGTATTGCCAAACAGTCCTGGTGGGAAGTTTTTCTTTAACTGGATAGGTGGAGGATGAGAAATTAGCTGAAATGACACAATGGTCTGAAGTGCCAAATGGAGAAGTTACACTAATGGTATATTTATCAGGGTGAGAAGTAAGAAACAAGTCAAGAGTATGGGCGGCTTGCCCAGCAACATCCGGTATACGCGTTGGCAAATCAATCAGTTGGGTAAGGTAATGTAACCCGGCAAAGAGCTCGACATACCTTCCTTCGGGTGTTGTCTGACCAGAATAGCGGGGCCAATTGGAATTGTGTACATTGAAATCGCCCGCAATAACGATTTCAGTGCGAGGACAAAGGGAAACAATTTTCGAGATAGAATCAGACAGCGCATCAAACTCGTTACAAGTCGAATTGCTGTCGAGATTTGGACTCCTGTAAATAAAACAATAATGAATGACATGCTTGCGGACAGTGAATTTGAGCCACAAGAAGTTAAAGTCCGTGTTGGAACATTGCCCATATTGGGGAAGGCTCTGGCAAGCAATATCATTTCCAACATAGACCACGAGACCATGATGGGAAAAGAGTAATGGCACCAAGCTATACCCATGTAGAGCAAACTCTGATAAATCAGTATTTACTCCAACCTGAGTTTCACTTAATACCAAAACAGCTGGCCTGTACTGAACAGTGTAGACGTACAGGTGAAAGAAATTCTTTCTTATACCACGAACATTGAAATACACGACACAAAAATCACTTACCATTTAAAAATACTTACACACAAAACACAATTCTGACTAAGTCGAACCATGCAGTGAAAATCCAAATTAATCTCTGTAATAAACAAACCGTCTTAGGTGTTATGCCCATAAGACAGCTTGCATACAAAAAATCAATTTAAATATTCAGCACAATAGGACAAACTCAGATGCCCTCATCCATTTAACGCAAGCATACGATGCCTACAGTAGATAAGAAAGAGGCAGTCAAGCTAAGCACAAAGGGTTGGGATAGATAAGAGGATAATTTGATTTGTTATGCAAGTGTGTATTATTTTTTTTTCTTCCACAGCGCGAATGGGCATCTTATCGTCTTCCAACGACGCGAGTGGATATTGTTATTTTCTTTACAGCACACGCGAGGGGGTTTTGCCAATTTCTCAAACGAGTGTGTAATATTTTTTTTTTTTAACACTCGCGATAACAATGCGCAATAATTAATAGTAATAATAATAATAATTAACTTTTGTTTAATTATTTGTGTGCGCACCTCGACCCGACGTCCGGCCTCTCTGAGCTTAAGATCGACACTCCAATGATTGAAAAAGATGTTTTTGATGAGCTTGGGGCTTGCTGGTAGTGCAGAGGATCTGGTACTTCAGTGGACGAAGGGAGTATCAAGACATGAGGACTCGATTCGTACTTCGGTATCAGTTTCCGGTATCCACAATCGCAAGCGTCATCAGCTTGGAAATGTCTACACAGTTAAAAACTTTGAGCTTCCTTCACAATCTATCGATGCGGACAATTAGAAAACTGCCTATCCGCATCTGCGAGGCCATCCACTTTCGGATATGGTAAATGCCAAACCAAAGATTCTTGTTGGTTTAGATCAAGCCAAGTTTTTATGGGTCCATGGACAACGGCATGGCAAAGACGAAGAGCCTTGTGCCATCAAGACGTTGTTAGGTTGGGGTGTTTATGGCAAGTCTGTACCAGCCTACAATCTTTCTTGCTTAAGTCAAGCAGCTAAACCAACGATGCATTTCCTCATGCACGATGCAATCAAAACTGACGACGACCTGCACGATCTTGTAAAACACCATTTAGCAATTGAGGATTTTGTTGTAAAACCTCTCAAAAGTGAATTGGTAGGAAAAGAAGTTGGTCGTGCAATAGATGTCATGCAAAGTACAATAAAACAAGTCGGTAAGCAGTATGAAATCGGTTTACTTTGGAATACGGACGATGTTCAACTTCCGGATAGCTACCCAATGGCCTTGAATAGGCTGAGGACTTTGGAAAAGTCATTAAAAACTAAGCCGCATCTACTCGACTGGATGACCAACCATATGAAAGAGCTCATTTTTAAAGGTTACGCCAGAATAGCGTCTGAAGAAGAGCTTGCAAAGAGTTGGCCTAGAGTATGGTATGCCCCTACGTTTTTGTTACATAATTGGAATAAAGTACCACCAAAGCCTCGATGTGTGTCTGATGTTGCTGCCAAAGTGAAGGGTGTCTCTCTAAACACTTTTCTGCTGAAAGGCCCGGATAACCTAGAGCCACTCCAAGCTGGTCTCTTCAAGTTTTGTGAACGGGCTATTGCGGTCAATGCGGATGTTAAGGAAATGTTTCACCGAATCCGTATTAAAGAAGATGATCAATAATGCCAAAGGATTTTGTGGAGGGATGGAGATTGCACTCGAGAACCAAGTGTTTACATAATGGAGGTCATGATGTTTGGCCCAAGATGTTCACCAACTTGTGCTCAGTTTATTAAGAATCATCATGCAGAAAAGTTTCGGTTGGAGTGTCCAGAAGCGGTCGATTGTTTGACACAGCGTACGTACGTAGACGATTACTTCAACAGCCACGATTCTGTAGAGAAAGCAATCTCTGTAACTGCTGACGCTATTCGTATTTGCGAGTCAATGAATTTCGACCTTGTGGGCGTACAGTCAAACAGCCAGGATTTTCTTCAAAGTACTCCGCAGAGCAACGTCAACGCAAAACTAGTTAGTCTGGAGAATAAAAGTTGTGACAACATCGTTTCGAAGATCTTGGGAATGTTCTGGTTTCCTTCCTTGGACCAATTTACCTACAAGCTGTCGAGCACCAACTCCCTGGAAGAGATGCTTCTACCTGACGCAAAAATTACAAAAAGAGAAATTCTAAAGCTTGTTATGAGAATTTTTGATCCTCTCGGACTGATATCTTTTTACATAATTCGTGGTCGGGTCATTCTTCAGGAAGTGTGGCGCGAAGGTTTGGATTGGGATGAACCTGTAACGGAGCACATAAAGAAACCATGGCTAGATTTCAACCTGGAGCTGAAGAACATCGAAAATCTGAAGATTCCTTGCAGCTATCTATTGTTGAACCCAGATGATTCTGAGGTAAGTTTGGTTTTTTTGTTGATGCTTCAGAATAGGCTTTTGCTGCAGTAGCATATTTGCGTTTCGAGAAAGACAACAATGTTGAAGTGGCTCTTGTCATGGCTAAGGCAAAGGTTGCTCCTGTAAAGAAGCTTTCGGTACCAAGATTGGAGTTACAGGCGGCAGTACTTGGAGTACGTCTAGCCGAATCGGTTAAGAATTCACATTCAATCATAATTCACAAAAGTTACTATTTTTCTGACTCAAATACTGTATTGTCTTGGATAAACACTACCACATTCAAGTTTCCATCGTTTGTTGCCGTAAGAGTCGGAGTAATTTTGGATTCAACATCGCCCCGCCAATGGTATCACGTGGGTACTAAGGACAATGTCGCAGACGATGCTACAAAATGGAAAGATCCATCAGTTGGTGACACGAACACAAGGTGGTTTAAGGGACCGGAATTTTTGCTTGATTCTATAAGCTCTTAGCCTGTAACTTCCGGAAAAAGTGTAGCTATCAAGCACAGTGCAGATGTTCTGGAATCCAATAAGGTTTGTGTACATGATAAGCACGTTCCTATTTCTTTCAGCATATACTAAGAGATTAAGCCTAAATTTCGGGCCAGATGGTCATCTTCCGTTCGAGTGATGGCCTTCATATTCCGATTTACGGACATATACCGAAAAAAAGATACCGAGATAGTTTCATTTATTACCCCAAAGGAGTATCTGAGAGCTGAAAGTTGGTTATTCAGGAAAATACAGTTTAAAGCATTTCCAAGTGATGTAAACTCCCTGTTGGCAAAAAAAGAATGTTGGTAGTTCAAGCAAGATAATGAATTTCTCACCATTCATGGACCAAGAAAATACTATCCGGATGAGTTCCAGAGGTCAAAAGGTATTCATCTCATATGCTGCAAGAAATTCAGCAATTTTACCAAAATCTCATCCCTTGGTGGACTTGTTCGTCGCCCATCATCATGAGAAAAACGGACAAATTGGAACAGAGTCAGTCATCTCAGACATCAGAGAACATGCTTGGATCATTAGCATTCGAGTGGCGGTAGAGAGAGTACGATCCAGATGCAATATGTGCAAACTTTTGAGAGCTAAGCCGGTGATGCCGATAATGGGACAGCTTTCAGAAGCTCGTTTAGCTTTCGATAACAAACCCTTCACCCTCGTTGGCGTGGATTGTTTCGGACCATTGCTGGTAAAATTTGGACGTGGGACGGTCAAAAGATACGGGATGATTCTTATTTGCCTTTAGAGCAGTTCAAACCGAGCTTTTGTATGATCTAAGTTTGGATCAGTGTACGATGGCCGTCCGGCGTTTTGTCATCAACCGTGTTGTTACCCGTTATATGTACAGCGACAACGGGCTGAACTTTATTGGAGCAAATAACCAGTTCCAAAAAGACGCAACAGAAATGGAAGCAGCTCTTGGTGATTTTGCGAGAAGACGTTCTACGTAACGCCCTACTAGAAGCACAAGTGCAAATTAACATGCGCCCCCTAACGCATATTCCAGTGGACCCAGAAGACCCAAAGCCACTTATACCGAACTCGATGCTTTTCGGTGAAGACTTCCGAAACGTCACGGCTCCTGGAATTTTTCGTGAGTCCGACTCTTGTAGCAAGCTGTTCAGTCGAAGAGCTCAGCATTTGACGTTGGTATTTTGAGTACCTTCCGGAAATTACGAGAAGGTCTAAATGGCACCACGATACTAAGCCTGTGGAAGAAGGAACTCTTGTACTTATTGTCGATCCCAATGAAATTCGTTCGTCGTGGCAGATGTGTCGAGTTATCAGAACATATCCTGGACCAGATGGAGTAGTCAGAACAGCAGATGTGCAAGTCTCAAATGGTTCCGTTAAGACAAAAAGATTAGTAGGACGTCTCGCTGTTCTAGAATTGTTCTAGATTTGTCTTCATAGCTTCAGACGGGCCCCGGGATGTCATCAAGCCGCCGAAAAATATCATTAAGTATTAAAATTAACTACTAAATCTTTAAATCTTACTTTTTTTAAAAGTTAGTTTTTACTTCTACAACTCTGTTTGAAATTCCTTGCCTCATTCTAATTTGCTTTTCTTTGTGTTTTCCATTCGCTTTTCAAATTAAATCTAGTAGTCTGATTAACGCTTCTCGAAAAATATTGCATTTCACTTTATCTCATTTATAAACCATAAGTTGTAGCTTGTAGATGCAAGTTGATAAAAAGTTAAAACTTAAAAAAGAAGCGAAAGGAATGTAAGTCTGATTACCTATTCTTAAAGACTATTTTTATGTATAATTTTTCAGAAAATAAAATTGTTTATTTGGATTGAGCAATATTTATTATCCTAAGAAGTTTTTTTCTAATCTGAAGCTACAACATTATTATTTTTGACTTTCGCGGGAGCAGCATACAGAAATCAAAAAACAGAAGAAAATAATGACGACGTGGTAGATCAACGGAATCGCCGTAATAGTGTATATACTCCTACTCTGGTGTTTTGTAAGGTCCGAGAAAAGTGCGAAGACATTGTCTCTCAAAAAAACACCCGAATCTTTTACATTGGGGATGGTGTAACGTTGAACCACACATGACATCCATAGGCAATTATCTTCCTAACGGGGCATTGTAGCAAATCATCTTCAGACTGTTATCAAGGCGACTACAACTAAACAACCGTCTTGTCAAGGCAAAGGCTCCCCAAGCCCTGGGCAGAGCAGTCTCTCTCTACATGTCGATTGAAATATGGATACTGATCCAACCAGACACCAAGGTATTTTACCACATGGATGTGCATGTGGCCCAGCGATCATTTAGCATGCGTCAGTTCTTTCTCGTCTCCCTAGAATCCCTAGACTCAGAGGTTCTAAACAGTATAGTTTCATATTTCTAGAAGTTAATTTTCAGTTTCCAATCACTAGAGTATTGCTGAATTTTATCGAAGTCACCTTGCAAGAGAATTCTGATAACCTCAACTTTTGGACCTGTTGTGTACGCAAACGCAATTGCATTAAGTAGACTGCCAATCAGATCGCTGGTGTAAATGCTAAAGAGAATCGCCGAGTTCGGCGCTCAATGTTGCAGACCGTTTTCAATATCAAATGTTGTTCAATATCAATGATGCAATATTCAGCGCGTTGTTTAACAGTGTTGTGTATATGTCCATTGCTTCCTTAGGGAGATGTCGTTTTATACCATGGGTATACCATCGACTCCTGCTGACTTCTTTTTCTTTAATAATGCGAAGATCATCTGGAGTTCGATCTTCGAGATGCAAGGAACTTTACCAAATTTGCTCGGTGATGGTGGCGTTTGCAGGATGATTTTATTGAACCCGGTAAAACCAAGAATCTCAAATTGCCATTGCGTGATGCTTGCTGACTTCTTTTTTTTACTGATGCGAAGATCATCTGGAGTGCGACCTTCGGAATGATCAGGAAACTTGGTCAAATATTCTAGGCGATGGTGGCGTTTGTCTTCATTGAACCCGGTGTTTGGCTAAAAAAGAATCTCTGTATTTCACCGTATCACCGAAATTGGGCTTATGCGTTAACTGATGAACATTCCGAGTGAGATATGTACATTACGGCTGATTTTTTAGGAGGAGGAATGCAGCTTGACTGAGCAATTTTTATATAAGAAAAGAGATGAAAAATTGGGTTAGTGTCCAAGAGGGGAATGTTTCGGAGCTAATTTAATTTCCAATCAATTTTAACGCTATGTTTTGTATTGTAACGAGCAGATGAAGCTTTAATAATAAGTAGGCAGATCAGATGGCGAAAAAACTTTTTACATCGATACAGGACAAATGCTATTTTCTATCTTCAGGGAAAGATTTCAAAATAGAAGAAGTCACAGAAAAGCATACGCATTGGCTTTTTTTTAGTGTACAAGATTTATAATAATAATTCCTCATAATAATTTTCATATTCTGAATAAAAAAAGTTAACGGTACAGGTAAGCTTGATTTCTAAGGTTTAAGAACATATGTCGAAAATTTAAAAGAACTACCAATTATTGAATAAACTTGGCCTAAAACTACGGAATCGGTTACATGACCAAGCTTTTTACACCTTTTAAAGAGATAATGATTTGGATCACATTCATACTGAATCTTTGTTTAAAATAAGTTTTCCAACCATTTGTTCATTAGTAATCCAATCCGAATACTTTCACATTTCCATTATTCATATAACGTGGTCTAAAGTTTCCTCAACCGATAGCCGTTCGGTTTACCAAAATGAAAAAGAAACCATACAGATAAGGGACTTTGAAAAAACCAACCCTGTAATAATAAAATCAGCAATTCCAGCAGTTAATTTTATTTATTGCAGCATTTTTATGGCCGACATTATTGCATATAAAACATAATTTACTACTTTTCTCCCTGTCTATGTCGCTATGTCTAGGTCCATTCTTTCGATAAGTGTTGTAACTTGGGTCTTTTCGCGTGGTATATATGTGTGTATGTATATATATACTATATATTTCTTATTTTTATACGGCGTAACATGCACAAGGATGTTGAAAATTACGAGGAACATACACCCACGTAGACATAGAGTGGGTTTAATGTGACATTAGAGTTTATTGGCTGGCACATAACTAGCTTGGAAATACATTATTTTCCTACGTGTGATGAGATGATGTTGTTTGGCAGTTGGAAATACAAAATGTAATGAGCCAAAAGCAGCCCTTAATAAAAAATAATTTAAATCAACATAGAAAAGCCAAAATCCGAAAAAAATTATCCAATCGCCATCATTAAAAGCATCTTTTAAAAAAAGGATTTTATTTTCCATAATCGACCTCGTTTTGGTATTGTTTCAAAAAACAAAGTTCGGGTGTTTCAAAAGTGCTTTCATGTTTCATGCGACAAATTAAATTAAATGGAATTCTGTCCCACGAGTAATGAGAATTCTCCCACGAGTAATGAGAATTCTTAGAGCTGGCCGTATTAATAAATGAATCGTCAACATACAGACGTAATCCTTCAACGTGAGAAAGTAGGTATTGCTTACGTAGCAAATTGGAGAATTGAACGTTTGAACCATATATGGTGAAATTAGTAAGACAACTAGAAGGTGAAATGCTTCGCCTTTAAGGCAGCATTCATTTTGTGGGAGATAAGAGAGTCTTATTTCCTTGGCCCTATTTTTTAGACTCTTTAACATCAAAGTTCCCATGCACCAGATCGAGAAGCAGAAAATAAGGCCTAACGCTGTCTACGTTTTTACTTGCAATTATAGGCACTATAATGCAAGTTATGCATTCGTGCAGATTAAAAACTTTGAGATAACAATAAACATGACATTACGATGATAGAGAAACATATTTCAGTTACTGGCAAATTCTGTCCGTCTTTCTGTCTGTCTGTCTGTCTGTCTGTATGGATGTATTTTGGACTGCAGCCTAAACGGTTGGGCCAATCGTCTTCAAATTTGATCTTAAGGTTATTTGGAGATTCTACAGAGGAGTTTTTTTTTCAATTTTTTTTAGCTCAAAAATTAACGGTACCTGTCATATAACCGTTATGTAAAAGCTTATTTTATAAAAAAAAATCAGTGTACTACTGTAGGTATGGATTCTATTTTGGTGAAAAAAATGAATATGGTGGGCTTAAAACGGTACCTCCCATAGGACCGGTTTTTTTTCTTCGACTTTCTCGAAAACTGGTAATCTGATTACGATCAAAATTGATATTCAAGAAGATGTAGGTAGCCTAAGTAATTTTTCATTAATTTTTTTCGAAAACTTTTATATTGATTTTTTTTTAATAATTAAATTTTTTTTTTTTCAAAAATCAATATTTTGAAAATGGGTTAGTGATTTTTTTTTTAATTTTGTTTTTAAATGTAGGAAGAAAAAAAGAAATACAAAATAGGGGGAGTTTTGTTAAAGTAGAAAGTAGATGTTATAATGGGGTGTGTGGACTTCACGAGAGTGTTTGTGGGTCATTTTGTCAACAAAAATCGATCGCAAACGCATTCTGAGCACCACAGACAACCAACTCTTTTTTCCGGGCTTATCGCTATTTCAACAGAAATATGAGTGCTGAGGGCTTCATAAAAGTCGAAGATCTGTTTGTTGCATGCATGACAAAAGTCCAGTTATCTTTTTGTTTTTGAGAGCCCAAGCTTAAACAAACAAAATAAAAGAGAATCATTTCACGCGATAACCAATAAAATACTACTCTATACAGTCAGTGGCTTTTATCCTTTTTGTACCATTAACCAATTATACTAAATATTCCATTCCCCTCATGAATGGTTTTCCTAAAGCGGCTGAGATGTTTTCGTTTCTCCGGTTACAAACTTTGCTGAACTGTTACCTCACTGAAAATAAATCAAGACTGCTGCCGACAGCTCATTTAATAGCGTGTAAACGTTGAAACAACGGATAACTCCATTCCCGGTCGATTCCATATCCGGGAACAACTCCATCCACCCCATACCATACACCAACGACCTTGCTCATTTAGGTTTTATTCCTTTTCTGCACCTTGTAAGTGCTTGTCATTATTTATGAATTGGTATACATATGGACTCACTATAATAGTGTTAAGTGAATTTATTAAAATTAAAAACATTTATGGACAAAATATGTTACCCGAAATGTGTCCTGGCGTTTTTTTTGGTAAGTTGCCACTATTGATACATGTGACATAATAATCAATCCAAAACATGGAAGTCTATGCTCTAGGGGCGCCCATGCTACTGCTTGAGGAAAATGTCAACAAGATATTTGTTATAATTTATAGATATATATTATACAAACGTGAATTCGATTAAAAGATATTTGTGGGGGAAGTTTTTGGCGTAGTATTGGTTTTGGTGTTCAAGTACTTATTTACCCTTTAATGAAACGTTTCTTTGTACTTTGGCGTCTTTTTTATGCTTTAACCAATTCTCAGCCGTCTTTCTGCTTATGGCATGAGATAGAAGAATGAAGTATTTTCAAAACTGGGATGGAATCGGCTAAGGTGATTATAATAAGTGATTAAATTTACTAAAAATGTATTCTCAATGACTTTTCTCATGGGACTAGCGATTTTGCCAATATTTAGCAAACTAAAAACTATAAATTTTCGGTAAAAATGGACCATCTTCAAAGAGCCATATCTTGTCTTTATAGGTTTATAGAGCTGCTATTATGCTTAAATTCTTGCAAATTTAATTTATTTAATTTTTTTTATTATTTTGTTTGTAGAAAAACACATAGTTTATGATATTTAGAGCAAAAAGTGGAAAAATTACCAACATTTTGCAGTTTTTGTCATGCTGCGCAGCGAGCACAAGTTTTTGGAAGTTGAAAATTTGGTTTAACACTACCCTTACTGGTCCATACGATATATCAAAATACAGAACTACATCATTCTCTGCGATTTTAGTTTTTTTTTAGTGTCGATTTCTACTGAGCTAGAATTCAAATCAACACATGTTGACAGATATCGTGCACTATCGAAGCAAGGACATGACTCTTGATGGTAATCTAAAATGGAAGACGCACGTTAAAAAGAAACGAGAAGAACTCGATATTAAATTATGAGCATCAAACTGCTTGTGATTTACATAGAGACTTGTATAGAAACTGTCGACGAAGAAATTCAAACATTTGCAATCAAGGTCACACTTGCACATCATTGCAATTCAATAGGACTCCGACTCCGGAGAACGACACCGTTCGACTAAGCAACATGAGCTGGGTTGCTGTATGTACATTGTACAATGATTTGCATTCTAAGCGACTAAAGTAATTTCCTTCAAATTTGATGTGTTTTTTATTGCCGTTCGTCAGATGGTTTCTTACATTTTATTTTTAGAGCTTTAAATAACGGTAATTCATGGCTATGTTTTCATCAAAAACTAATTTATCGAAAAAGTCTATTAAAGGTTCCTTTCATATAATGTTTTTTTTTGTTAATTTTAAATGTCCTCGGTAACGGCCCATTAAATTTCTATTAAGTTTATTTTTTTAAAGAGATCTGGTAACCAAATTAATTTTGCATACCAACATTTTGAATATTTTTTTATATTTTCTATTTATAATTATTTTTGATTTTTTACTTGTGATTATAGGGACTTAAGGCAAGTTATGCATTCGTAAAAAAAATTAAAAAAAATTACAATCAAACATGAAATTACATCATAGAGAAGCCTAAAAAAAATTCTGTCTGTCTGAATGTATAACGAGCTGCAGCTTAAGCGGCTTAAGCGATTACCTTCAAAATTAGTATCTATGTGTGATTCTTTTGGCATTCCTCAGAGGGAAAATTGAAATTTTATTTTTTACGGCTAAAAATAACGGTACCTGCCGTTAACTAACATTTTTAAGAATTTTTTTGTTGGCACTAGCTATTATTTGACCAGAACCAAATTTACGGGAAAAGTATATTAACGGTTCATATAACGATTTTTTTAATTTTCGACTTTCTCGGTAACAGCTCTTTGGATATCAGCAAAATTTTATATTTCAGAAGATCTAAGTAGCCGAATCAATTCTGCATATAAAACTTTTAAATAACTTTATTTTTGTAATTGAAATTTATTTTTGAATTTTTTTTTTAATTTTTTTTTGAATAATCAATATTTTTAGTGTTGTGGTTTTGACACTTTTTACTTGCGATTATAGGGACTATAAGGCAAGTTTAGTATTCGTAAATATAAAAAAAATTGAGATAACAATAAAACATGACATAACGATCACAGAGAAGCCTAAGAAAGGTAGGGGCAAGAAGAAGAAAGTTAGGTCTGTCTGTCTGTCAGTATGTACCTATAAGCGATTCATCTTCAAATTTGGTTTGTGTGATTATTTTGAAATTCTCCAAAGGAAAAATTGAAATTTAATTTTTAGGCCAAAAAATAATGATACCTGCCATATATGACCGTTTAGAAAAAGCTTATTTTTCTCGAAAACGGCCCCAACGATCTTAATGAATTTTTTTCAGAATTCTTTTGTTGGTATTAACTATCATCTGATCATAACAAAATTTACGGAAAGTCTATTAATGGTATCTACCTTTCATATAATGTTTTTTTTTTTTAATTTTTGGCTTTCTCGGTAACGGCTGTTTGAGTTTCTGTCAAATTTTATAATTCTGCATATACAATTTTTGAATAACTTTATTTTTCTAATTAAAATTAATTTTTGATTTTTTTTTTGAAAAATCAATATTTAACTAATAAAAAAAGTTATTTTTAATTGTATGCTTTAATGCATGTTAATAAGCTCTAAAAACCTCAATTTTTTTTTGAAAAAAAAGATTTTGCCAAAATCCGTTCTACAATATTTTCGAAATACTTTTTTCATAAATTTGTTATTATACAAGATGTTTGATGGCTTTTACAAAAAACTGTTAAATGCTGTGTTTTTGACAATTTTTTCTTGCGATTATAGGGACTATAAGGCAAGTTTAGGATTCGTGAATATAAAAAAAATTGAGATAACAATGAAACTTGACATTACGATCATAGAGAAGTCTAAAAAAGTGATCGAGCAAAAAATGTCTGTCTGTCTGTCTGCCTGTCAGTACGTATAACGAGCTGCCGCCTAAGGCAAGTTTAGGATTCGTGAATATAAAAAAAATTGAGATAACAATGAAACTTGACATTACGATCATAGAGAAGTCTAAAAAAGTGATCGAGAAAAAATGTCTGTCTGTCTGTCTGCCTGTCAGTACGTATAACGAGCCGCCTAAATGGCTTAAGCGATTATCTTCAAACTTGGTGTGTGTTTGGCATTCCCCAGAGTTGAAATTGAAATTTTATTTTTAGGCCTAAAAATAACGATACCTGCCATACGACCGTAGGAAAAGCTTATTTTTCTCGAAAACGGCTCCAACGATTTTGATGAAAATTTTTGAAAATTTTTCTGTTGGTAATGGCTATCATTATCAAAGTTTTTAATAACTTTTTTTTTCTAATGAAAATTAATTTTTGAATTTTTTTTTTTCAAAAATCAATATTTTTAAAACTAATCGAAAAAAATTATTTTAAATTTTATATTCACATGTATATTAATAAACTCTAAGAAACTGCATACCAAAATTAAAAAAAAAAAAATTTCAAAAAACTAAAATAAGAAACAGGATTTTATCAAAACCTACAATTTTCGAAATACATTTTTTATAAATTCTTTGTTATTTAACACGTGTGATGGCATACTTCAATTTTGCTAAAAACCGTTAAGTATTGTGGTTTTCATACTTTTTATAAGTTCAAACTGTTTTGTTTTCAACGTTAATGTTACTTGTTTCTGTCAAAGATCTTGCTTTCCAATGTAATTAGGTACATAAGAGCAAGTATGTGCGACCCAGTCGTGCCCATTTTTTAAGTTCAGATAGTGTTATTTTTCTACGTTAACATTGCTTATTTTTTAAATTTTATTCGACGATGTGACCGCACATATGAGCAAGTACATGACATCCAGTCGTGCAATTTATATATTATTGGAATGGAAATATTCCGGATAGTTAAGATCAATGTAAATATAAACGTACGTGTCTGTCCAAAAAAAGAAACAATCGAAAAGAACAGTCATGTAAACTAGGTCTAAATTTTGGTCTACTATAGGCTCGGACATTTATGCTCATTTGTTGTGAAATAGATATTGTTATTATCCTGATAATTGGCTTCAATATGCTGATTAATGGGTTTGGCTCTTTTGTCTATTAAGCAAATAATATATGTAATTTGATCATCCATAAAGGTTCACTATTGAAATGCACATTATATAATATAATTAAAAGTTAATTTTTATCGTCGTGATTTTATTTGATTTCAAGAATGATCTGGCAACTAGGAAACATTAGAAATGTACACTTGTGTCAACTATGCAAGTTGACCTTGATAATATGGATTCTAACTATGAATCGTTATATCGGCTTTGGATTACTGTATCAATCGAGTCCATTATGTTGTTTGTATGGGTTTCTTGAAGCATTGACTGCTTTTAATGCCGTAACTATATGCACATTATTATGTTATTTATCACTTTCTTTCGAATATATTTGGCCACACGATTTTCCGCAGAAGATCCAGAGATATGCTTTTTTTATATTTAATGCAGATTCACGCAACCCAGTTAATTTTTATTATTCGCCAGGGGTTGCGAAAGCAGCTGAATTTTTTTAATACTGCTACAGTTGTTGTTATCGTATTATATGAAATTCCAAGGGTAAGGACTAAGGATGCGAATTTTAGGCAACACGTAAATAAATTTATGGATGTCCTGGATGAAAGTAATACGTATGTACATTGAAAATATTTTATTGCCAGCAATTTATTAAAAAACAGAATCCAGCCGTGCGCTTGCAGAAGGGAGAAGGATATTGAGTAGTATATCCGATGTAGGATCTCTAGAGGTTTGGAAATGAAGCGAAATGTACACTATTGGGGATTGTATTTAGGTCATAAATTACCATCGTCGTCTATACTCGTATAATGGATGTTGAAGTCGATTTTCCGAGTCACACATAGGTAGGTACTCACATTACAACAGAATTAACCCTGAAAAAGCATCCACTGCTTTGCAATAAATTCTAATTCATAAGGGTTGCAAGAATAAAGTTGAAAGGGTTTTTTGATTTGTATTACGATCCGTTAAAAATAAAATTAATTTGATTTACTTTTCGCATTATATGAATATCGTCATCGTCATGACTCAATTAAATAAAGGATTTACAATTGTTCACCTATATTTTCTTCCAACAATAGGTGATATTGTCACATTTGAATAAATAAAGAGTTTTTGTTAAAGTTTAAACAAACGAATATCACTAATCACTAATGTGATATATAAAGTCATAAAACAGGCTGAAGTAGCACTTTTACTCACCAGTGGATGTCCGTTTTGTCCGCGATTACCATAGCTTGTGTCAGTTCTTTCTACTATCTCTAGAAGCACAAATAAGGATGTTCTAAACAGGATAGTTCATATTTCTAGAAGTTAATTTTCAACTTACAATCATAACAATATTGCTGAATCTTATCTAAGTCACTCTGTAAGTTGTAAGAGGGTTTTTGATCGTTTCCCTTATTCTGTAGAAGATGTACAACACCTGCATATCTTATCTCATTTTGGTCATGGTAATAACAAATCCCCGCCACGCGTCCACGCCAAGAACAATGTCAATTAGTACTGCTAATACCATCTTAGGCAGTAGTCGCAGAAATCGGAGCGACTAGTTTGATGATGAATGCAAACTAGCGTCTGAAAGTAAGAATGCTGCATACCGAGCAATTAAATGGAGGGCTAACACTACATCAAGCAATTCATGAAATGATAGTAAACGTATGGGAACACGAATAAATGCCAGAAGACTGGCGAAAAGGAATCACATGTCGCATACATAAGAAGGGTGATATCACAAAGTGCAGCAACATCCTGCAAGAACGGAAAGCTCCATACCGTAAAACCATCATCGGCAAATATCAATGTGGTTTCATACCAGACAAATCAACAATTGATCAGATCTTTACCCTTAGGCAGGTGATGGAAAAATGTCTGGAATTTAATATTCCAACATACCATCTTTTTATTGACTTTAAATCCGCCTAACGATAAACGATAGCATAGCCAGGGTAGATCTTCATAAGGTCATGAGAGCATTCGGCATCCCTAGTAAATTGACACGACTATGTAGGCTGAGCGTGACCAACTTTACAAGCCAAGTAAAAGTAGCCGGTTTGCTGTCCAGATAAATCAACATCTTCAATGGAATCCGGCAAGGGAATGGTCTGGCTTGCATCCTCTTCAACCTGGCGTTGGAAAAATCAATCTTTGATTCTGGCACGTTAATAAGAGAGACTATCGTCACCAAGTCAAGCCAATAAGCTGTACAAGACTCCTTTACCCAGATAGAGCAGAGGCCACAAAAGCTTGGGCTGTATATTAAAGAAGAGAAGATTAAGTACGTAGTGGCTATGTGCGCGAGAAGTGTTGGTCCAACTATCAGGTTAGCGGCCCAAGCCTCGGGGTGCGCAATTGGATGGCGTCGGCCAGCAATCGGGATGTATGGAATAACTTGTTAAACGAGATCTTTTAAGACACTAGCTACAGTAATGGCATCGTTAACAGTTAAAAATCCTGAAGAAATATATTGGCCAGTGTTCTTGCTGTATATTTTGCACCTAGCATCTATTTTCTACCAGAATCTGCATACTAGATAATTTGTTAATGCACATACATATGTCACATCGTCCTCTTCATTGTTGATATTGAGGATGGCTTGACAGTAATTCACACGTGACTGACGTTCAACAGGCACTGTTTGCACCTTCCACAGGAACGTGTGTAAGTTTTTCCGAAAATTCGGTGTACGGTCCGTCTGATGATGCCCTATCGGTTGATGTTTCTTAGCTCTCAGCGACATCGGCAGCCACAGCCGTGGCATTCTCAGCCGAAAGAAAGGTGTGGAGGCCATACCTTGCTCCATATTGCTTACCTGTTTGCATAATGCAGCTGTATAGTTCACAAATGTCAAATATGATTGACCCACGACGCCATTTGCAAGATTAATTAATTTATTTTTAAAGATTAATTACCTTGATTTTGTAAGTTCATTTTTCTGTGCAACTTTTCCCAGTAAAAGTTTCATCGCTCTCTTGACAACTGACACCTTTCCCAATAATTGGACACGTTTATAAATTTTAACATGCATGTAAAGACACAAGATATACCTACACAACTAAGATCTAAGGACATAATATAAATACAAAATCGAAAAAACACATACATATACATAATGTAAAATGTCAGTATAAGTATACCCAAACCATTGATACACATCTACACTCTTGCAGGCAACAATTAATTGCACTGCACAGTAAGTTCGCTGGATGGATACATGCTCTTGGGAGCACCTAATAATACAACTCTGGCCATTAAGAATGATAAATGAACTGTTTTAATGTGTTGTGTGCCATTGCCGTAAAGGCAAAAGCTGGCTGGAGCTGCATGCCAACAGCTCTGCACGATTCCAATCTAAATGATTCCGACAACGACGACGCTGACGACGACACTTGATGGATATGTGTTCATAATGTCTACAAATTTTCTGGCATCGTTGATCGGGACAGGGAAATTGACGTGGACGCGGTTACGATCTACCGGGTAGCGGCGACACTGTCTTCGGAATTTTATACAAGCTTATTGCCAATGCGAATGCGAAGCCGTTAATAATATAACTATTCAATCAGCATGAATGTGCGCCTCCGCTTCAGTCAAAAGTCCATCTTGCAATCCTGGTTAGGAAAAAATATTATTAAATGATGCGGATATGGCTGATAGAGGTGAAATGGTCTTAATATTAATGGTACCGATCCATTGGAAATCTACTTGAAAGAAGATTTGTGTCTCTTCACGGTTTTCATCAGATCTGCTTATGGACTTTCACTCCATTTAATAATATAGATAAAATAAGCTAATTGAACTGACAGCATATTAACAATATTCAAGCTAAAAATGTACTGGACATATAAAAGTATGTATATTTTGAAAAAAATAATATGGGACATCGCAATGAAATAACTCATTGTGTTTTTTTTTTTTTAATTATTTTTACTTTAATTTTAGTTTTTTTGAAAATGATTTTTTTTAAGAATTTGAAAAGCAGTACATAAAAGTTTATCAATAAACAGCGAAATCAAGCATCGTTGCGCGTGGTTAGTGGAAAGATGGGGACCGTCTCGAAACCAACTGCGTGATGTTGACATGTGTTATGTGTTTTCTGTTTTTCCGTCCTCTCTCTATCTTCTGTTCTGTCCTGTATAATGTCGTCTTGTGTGTTGTCTTTGTAATTGTCTGAGCCGATGGCCTCAGCAGCCAGTGCTCATAAGTGTCTCTGCTTCGTAGATTTATCTACGGAGCAGATCAATATGTAATGTAATGTAATGTTTATCAATAAACGTGTGATCATAAAATGAAAATGTAGTTGTGATTGATATAACTAAAGCCTTTAATAGTAATTTCAAAAATCTTTTATATATGAATCAAAAATATGTATATTTTTTCTAAATGCTATGGTATGCTAATTTTATTCTTTAATCTAGATCACTTAATTTAAATTTATGAGCACTTACCAAGCCTGTGGAAAATAAAAAAAAAGACTTTGTATCAATTGTAAACATTTCGTTTTCCCTACCTTCATCGTGAGTTTTTTATTATAACTGTGAATAGCTTAAGACTTGATAAGTAAAAGAAAAGACCTTAAAATACCTTCTCCTGAAGAGGTTCTCTTCCACTTCTACACTGGCAAAACCACTGCGTTAGCTTTTCCATCGCTTTTACTCTTTTGGAATCTTTCCTAGAAGACGGAAAACAGCATTTTTCCAGGTTGTCCTCATCCTACCAACCCATACAGTTAACATACATATGTCCCTATTTACTTGCGATTATTGGTACTATAATGCAAGTTATGCATTCGTGCAGATTAAAATTAAGTAACAATCAAACGATTATGGAGAAACTTATTTGAGTTAGCTGCAAAATTCTCTCTGTGTGTCTGCCTTTCTGTACAGATGTCTATTGAACTACAACCTAAACGGTTGAACAAATCATCTTCAAGCATAGAACTTAAGGTTATTTTGACATTCTACACAGGACTTTTTTTTATTATTTTTTTTTAGCTCAAATATTAACGGTACCTGTCATATAACAGTTAAGTAAAAGCTTATTTTTCTCGAAAACGGCTCCAAGAATTTTTTTGAAAAAAATCAGTGCACTTAGGTGTGGTATATGTACTGGTGGAAAAAGTTAGTGGGCTAAACATAGTACCCCCCATGGGAGAGTATTTTTTTCGACTTTCTCGAGAACTGTTTAACCGATTACAATCAAATTTGATATTCAGGAAGATGTAGATAGCCAAAGCAATTCGACGTAGAAATATTTTCGAATAACTTTTTTTGTATTTTTAATATTGTTTTGGAAAAGTCAATATTTTAAAAACGTGTACATATTTTAATTTTTTTTAGTTTTGTTTTTAAATGTAAATAATTTTTGGGTTTGATTTTGCATTATTCTTTTTATTTTTTTTTATTTTTAAAAAAGGTTGTTAAATAAAAACCGTTTTATTTAAAAACCTTTCCTACCATTTAAAAAAAAATTCACACTTTTTTCACATTTTCAAGAAATAAAATGGCCTTTAAATTTTTCGGCTGAAAATTATTTTACGTACTTTTTCAAAAATATCAAAAGTCAGAAAGATCGAATAAAAACTTTGAAGTTCCTTTAATATTTTTCAAATTTTATTCGAAGCTGTTACCGCACATAAGAGCAAGTACGTGCGATCCAGTCGTGCAATTTATTTCTAAGGTCATGAAAACGCTGTTTAACTGTCAGCTTAAGAAATATCTCAGATACCGAAAGCTTCTTCATGACCGGCAGTATGGCTTTCGCCATACTTCGCAATGGAATAAATGGGTTTTGCGAAAGTAAGATTATCGCGTTTGATATTTCTAAGGCATTTGATTCATTTTGGCAACAAGCTCTCTTATCGAAAGAGCGTGCTTTTGGGATCGATGATACTCTTGTTGGTTGGAATTAGAAGCTATCTTCTATAATCTATACAAAACGTTCAATGCAAGTTGTTATGGATGGTTTCAAGTCTGATTCTCACAAAATAAATGCTGGTGTGCTCTAGGGCTCCGTTCTGTCTCCGACACTCTTCATCATTTTTATAAAGGATCTTATTTTTGTTATTTCAAAGTTGTAATCCACTAATCTGTTTTGCTGACGACTCTACCCTAAGCTTTTCATAGTCAGTGATCCTTTGCCTACGGACTTGCAATCGCAACGCTAGGTACCGTATGTTTAGCTTATTAACCTCCGATTTAAACAGCAGCGAGATTTTCCCTTGCCATTTCAATTTAAAAGCATTCAAAGCCAATGCTTCATTCATAATGGTTGCGAACTGTGTCGTAGCATTATTACTTGTGCTCGCTTATTAAAAAAAAAAAAAAAAAAAAAAGAGGTCGAATTGTGGAGGCAGCTGGAAAAATAATTTTAGAGGACATCCGCTATAAAGTGTTCAACACATTTGAGTATCATCCAATTGACAACTTGTGAATAGTGCACGTATAATGCGTCTGGAAACGCTGCTTCTTCTACTGCACTTCTTGATTATGACCAATAAACGTGGATCCTTAGACTTGGAAATAGAAAGACCTCGCTCTGGCTAATGCAATATTGACAGAAAAGCAATCATGACTGGTGTTTTCATGCTTTTCTAAAAGAACTCTGGCTATAAACATCTCATGCACCTTCTATTTTCCATGGCCTTTTCATCATCTTATACGAAACAGTTAACATCAGGCTAGAAGCAGGACTCATAAGACATCTTCGACGAATACGACGACGAAGTTAACGCCATTAACAGCCTGATCGCTCAGGAGTACGACGAACTGTTAGAAGCAGTACCAATGGCTCAAAAACTCCGACAACTTTATTGAGATTTGTATTTTAAATTCAAAACCGTGGTAAGAAGAAGCCGCATAGTAGTATAGTGAATCCTTTTACTCATCAAATTCATTATATTAGTAAAATATATCTTTTTTAAAATCTCTATATAAGTATTATGTTCTTCACTTAACGCACATTACATAACCTCACTCAAAACCCTAGATATGCATTTTTTCGTCATCATTAAAACTTTCAATTCCTTTTCTTTGTTAACCCGTTTCCGAGACGCGGATAGAACTGAAGATGCAGAACTAATATTCGCGTACCTATGAACCTGTCATCGGATCGGAACACATAGCTTCTGATGATGAACATGAAGTCGGCACTGGACGAGAAAATGTAATGCATTCTGAAATTATATAATTATTTAATTACTTCCCCTGAGGGAATGCTATCTTTCGCAATGAACTCTTAATTAAAAGTCCTGTGTTCCCCGAGAATGTCTCGTATTTAAGAATACAAATTTCATTTTGAATGGGAACCTCAAAAAGGACCTAAATACATAATTCATTAATGTTAATTGATGATTAAAATACTTACCACACAAAAAATTCGGCGACATCTCTTTCAACATGTCCAGTCGTCCTTCGACTTCGACAGCTTCGGATGTTTTCTGCTAATGTCTAATGTTCTAACAGGAATTTTTTCATCACCGCATCCCCGGAATTTCTTGTTAAGTTTTTTGATTTCCATTTAACCTTAGTTAGTTTGTATATATATGCTCACCGAAGACAAGAATGGTGGTCCTGATGGAATTCCGCTTATTATATTAAAATAAATTGCATGACTGGATCGAACGTACTTGCTCATATGTGCGGACACATCGTCGAATAAAATTTAACAAATTAGTAACATTACCTTAGAAAAATAACACTATTCGAACTAAAAAAATGGGCACAACTGGGTCGCACGTACTTGCTCTTATGTGCCTAATTACATTGGAAGGCAAGATCGTTAACAAAAACAAATAACATTTACATTGAAAGTGTCGATCCTAAGCTCGTAGAGGACGGACGTCGAGGTGCGCGCACAAATAATTAAACAAAAGCCAAACAAATAATTATTGCGCGTTGTTATCGCGAGTGCTTTAAAAAAATAATAATACACACTCGTTAGAGAAATTGGAAAAAAAAACCCTCGCGTGTGCTGTAAAAAAATAAATAATAATATTCACTCGCGTCGTAGGATGAATGATAAAGATGCCCACTCGCGCTGAGGAAAAAAAATATAAATAAAACACATTCGCATAACAAATTGTCCTCTAATCTGTCCCAAAACCTTTGTGCTTAACTGCCTCTTTCTTATCTACTGTAGGCATTGTATGACCATACAATGCTTGCGGTAAATATATAAGGGCATCTGAATTTGTCCTTTTGTGCTGAATGTTTAGATTGATTTTTTTTTGTAAACAGGCTGTCTTATGGGCATAACACCTAAGACAGTTTGATTATTACAGAAGTTAATTTGGATTTTCACTGCGCAGTTCGACTTAATCAGAGTTGTGTTTTGTATGTTAGTATTTTTAAATGGTAAGTGATTTTTGTGTCGTGTATTCAAATGTTCGTGGTTTAAGAAAGAATTTCTTTCACGTGTACGTCTACACTGTTCAACACAGGCCAGCTGTTTTGGCATTAAGTGAAACTCAGGTTGGAGTAAATACTGATTTATCGGAATTTGCTCTACATGGGTATAGCTTGGTGCCATTACTCTTTTCCCATCATGGTCTCGTGGTCTATGTTAGGAATGACATTGCTTGCCAGAGCCTTCCCCAATATGGGCAATGTTCCAACATGGAATTTAACTTCTTATGGCTCAAATTCACTGTCCACAAGCATGTCATTCATTATTGTTTTATTTACAGGAGTCCAAATCTTGACAGTAATTCGACTTGTGACGAGTTTGATGCACTGTCTGATTCCATCTCCAAAATTGTCCTCGCACTGAAATCGTTATTGCGGGCGATTTCAATGTACACAATTCCAACTGGCTCCGCTATTCTGGTCAGACAACACCCGAAGGAAGGTATGTCGAGCTCTTTGCCGGGTTACATCACCTTACCCAACTGACCGATGTGCAAACGCGTATACCGGATGTTGCTGGGCAAGCCGCCCATACTCTTGACTTGTTTCTTACTTCTCACCCTGATTAATATACCATTTGTGTAACTTCTCCATTTGGCACTTCAGACCATTGTATCATTTCAGCTAATTTCTCATCCACCACCAATCCAGTTAAAGAAAAACTTCCCACCAGGACCGTTTGGCAATACAAGAAAGCCAACTGGGACGGCCTGAATATCTTTTTCCGAAACTTTAACTGGTTACTATGCTTCCTCGATAGTGACATTGATGCCAGTGCTGAAATGATCACAAATGTGATTCTTCTAGTCATGCGTGCTTTTATTCCTAACAGAGTAAAAAGCATCAAACCTTAAGAAAAGTCTTGGTTTAATTCTGAGTGTAAAGAAGCTATCAGGCTCAAAGAAGTAAGTTTCCGATCTTACAAAGCCAACCCTACAGAGGAAAATCGGAAAAAGCACAAACAAGCAAGAAACTCATGCAACTCCGTTATTGAAAGAACCAAATTTTTGCATGACCAAAAATTACGGCAAAAAATTCTGCAGTGTCCCAAAGGCAGTAAAATTTTTTGGTCATTTGTAAAAAATATAAAAAACTCCTCGACATCTTCGGTTGCAACGCTCATCGACAATAACAAACCAATTGTTTACTCTTCAGAGAAGGCAAACTTGCTCGCGGCTCATTTCGTTGCCAGCTCCACGCTGCTTCAAAGCAACGTTGCCCCTCCTGTACTTGAGATTGTAAATTTTTCCATGGGACAGATTTTTTTCCGCACTCGTACAGAAGCAAGAGTTCTCAAATATCTCGATATACACAAATCCGCTGGCCCGGATGGTATACCCCCGATTCTTCTGAAGAGGTGTTCTTCCACACTCCTACTCTTCTGGAATCTTTCCTAGAAGATGGAAAACAGCATTTGTCCAGCCTGTCCCTAAGAAAGGTGACCCATCCTCCCCCTTCTCCTACCGACCCATAGCACGGACATCCCTTCTTTCTAAGGTCATGGAAACACTGATTAACCGTCAGCTTAAGGAATATCTCGAAGATCGAAAGCTTCTCCATGACCGTCAGTACGGCTTCCGCAGCAACCGTTCCACTGGTGATCTGATGGCATATCTCACCGAACAGTGGAACAAATCTTTACATCGCTTTGGTGAAAGTAAGATTATTGCTCTTGATATCTCCAAGGCATTTGATAGAGTTTGGCATGAAGCTCTCTTATCGAAAATGCGTGCTTTTGGGATCGATAATACTCTTGTTCGTTGAATTAGAAGCTATCTTCTGGACCGTTCAATACCAGTTGTTTTGGACGGATTCAAGTCTGATTCGCACAAAATAAATGCTGGTGTGCCCCAGGGCTCTGTTCTGTCTCCGACTCTTTTCTTGATTTTTATAAACGATCTTCTGTCTGTTACTTCTAATCCACTTAACTGTTTTGCTGACGACTCTACCCTCAGCTTTTCATATTCGTTCGATAATTCACGTCCTTCGCCTTCGGACGTACAATTGCAACGGTACCATACGTCAAGCTCATTAAACTCCGATTTATACAGCGTTGTCAAATGGGGTAATAGAAATCGTGTGGAGTTTAATGCTTCGAAAACTCAATGCTGTCTTCTGTCGTTAAAGCCAAACATTCCCCCAATGCCATTGTCCATGAATGGCACTTACATCGAAGAAACCGAAAAGCTCTCAGTACTCGGTATGTGTGTCAACGACGACCTCCGTTGGAACGACCATATATTTGAGATTGCTAAGAATGCTGCTAAGTGCTTAGGTGTTCTGTATCGGTGTAAGAAGTATATTTCCCCATCTGATCTGGCTACAATTTATAAAGCGTTTATACGCCCTAAACTCGAGTATAACTCCCACCTCTGGGCAGGTGCTTCGCAAACATCGCTTCACCTGCTTGATAGAATACAAAATCGAGCGTTAAGATTGATAGGAAATAGAACTGCCGCTGAAACAATTGCCCCACTCGAACACCGACGCAATTTTCATGTCATTCCTTATTTTATTGTTTCTTTTATAAAAAATGTTCACTCGAAGTAGCCAGTTGCATTCCTCCCCTTAAAAGTTTCTTCCGTAATACTCGTCTCGCAAGGAATGCTGATCAGTTCACCCTTGAGCCTAATTTCGGACGTACCGTGAAATATAGGGATTCTTTTTTTAGCCGAACGACACGAATTTGGAATAGTTTACCCGGCGGGATTTTCCCTTGCCATTTTGATCTACAAACATTCAAAACCAATGTTAATAGGCACCTCCTATCTCTCCCCTCCCTATCTTCGTAATGCCCGCGCAGTGTGTTCTACATTAAAAGGGAAACACATAATCACTTGTGCGCGCGTTAATTATAAAAAAAAAAAAAGTAACGCAGTTTGAACTTATAAAAACTATCAAAACTACAATACTTCACGGTTGTGAAGCAAGCCATCACACGTCTTAAATAACAAAGTATTTCGGAAATTGTAACACCGGTTTTGATAAAATCGTGTTTTTTATTTTTGTTTTTTTGAAAAAAAAATTTGTTCGAGATTTTGGTATGCAGTTTTTTTAGATTTTATTTATAATATAATATAAATTTTATAATAATATATAATTTTTAAATTTTAAATAATTTTTTTGATAGGTTTTAAAAATATTGAATTTAAAAAAAAAAATTTTAAATTAATTGAAAAAAGTTATTTAAAATTTTGGGTACCTAGATCTTCTCAAATATAAAATTTTACAGTAATCCAAAGAGACGTTACCGAGAAACGCAACAATTGAAAAAACCGTTATATGAAAGGTACCGTTAATAGACATTTCCCGTAAATTCGGTTCAAATGAATCAAATGATAGATAATACCAACAAAAAAATTCTCAAAAAAATTCATCCAAATCGTTGTAACCGTTTTCGAGAAAACTAAGATTTTCCTAAACGGTCATATGGCAGGTACCGTTATTTTTGGGCCTAAAAATTAAATTTCAATTTCCCCTCTGGGGAATGGCAAAAGAATCACACACACCAATAGTTTTTTTAATAAGTTTAAAAATATTCTTAAAAAAATGTATATTAATTAGTAAAAAAAAGTTATTCAAAATGTTGATATGCAATAAATTTGGCTACCTATTTCTTCTCAAATAAAAAATTGACAGATATTCAAAGAGCCATTACCGAGAAAGCTAAAAATTAAAAAACTTGTTATATGAAAGGTATCGTTAAGACCTTTCTGGTAAATTTGGTTTTCATAAGATGGTAGCTAAAGCCTAAAAAAAATTCTCAAATTTTTTATCAAAATCGTAGGAGCCGTTTTGGAGAAAATTAAGCTTTTTCTTAACGGAATATCTAGGCCTAAAAATAAAATTTCAACTTCCCCTTTGGGTTTTTTAATTTTTGGATTTCTCGGTAACAGTTCTTTGGATTTCTGTCAAATTATATATTTGAGAAGATCTAGGTAGCCAAATTAATTCTACATATCAATATTTTGAATAACTTTTTTTCTAATTAAAATTAATTTTAGATTTTTTTGAAAAAAAAACAATATTTTTTAAAACTAATCTAAACAAACATTTTAAATTTTATAATCATATGTATATTAATAAACTGTACATACCGAAATACAAAAAAAAATATAAAAAAACTAAAAATAAAAAACAGGATTTTATTAAGATTCATCGTACAACTGTAGCCTAAACGGTTGGGCCAATCGTCTTCAAATTTAGAACTTAAGGTTATTTTGACATTCTACAGAGGAGTTTTTTCAATTTCTTTTGAAAGTCAGAAATTAACGGTACCTGTCACATAACCGTTATGTAAAAACTTATTTTTCTCGAAAACTGCTCCAAAATTTTTTAAGAAAACAAATCAGTGTAAGCATTATATTTTGGTGAACAAAATTTAATATTTTCTTTTTTATTTAAATATTTCGACTTTCTCGAAAATTGTTGATTACTATTCAAGAAGATGTTAAGAAGCCTTAGTAATTTCGCTTTTTTTTGTAATTTTAGTATAGATGTATAATACAACTTCTTTTTTTAAATTATGAATTAAAAAGTACGAGCGTTTAAGAAAGTTGATTAGAAAATAATGAAAGAAGGTGTCGACGTCAACGCACATTGGTTTTGAATGTTTGTAAATCGTAATGGAAGAGAAAAATCGAGCCGGATAAAGCGTTCCACATTCGTTTAGTCCGGATAAAGAATAAATAAATTAGCATTCCTAGCGGTGCGAGTAAAAAGGGAAGGAATGCATCTCGTTATTTCGCTGGAGCATTGTTTATAGAAGAAGCAATAGAATAAGAAGAAGGAAACATTTCAAAGATGTTCCAGTGAATCAAATATTTTTGTTATACTCCTTTCCATTCCCTGTGTTTTGACTTGCGATACTTAAGGGAACTATTTGCCTCGTGGCTTAGTGGTTAGTGTGTCGGACTGCTAAGCGAAGAGCCTGGGTTCGAGTTCCACTCATATCATAGCCACCTTCTTTTCCGGGGTACTGCCTCTTGCGAGGAATTGACAAAATCCCCAAAAGTACAAATTTTTCTCGAAAAAGTGCATCTCATGTAGCCTTTCCGACTCGGCGGTAAATTGTAGGTCCTTTCCATTCTTGCAAACAAGAAAGGTTGAGAGTATAAATCACTAGGCCTTGGTTCCTTAAGAAGCAGTCGCACTACTAAATTTATTTATTTTTATTTATTTTTACGATTTGTGCATTCAAAAAATTGAGATAACAATCAAACATGACATTGCGATGATAGAGATTCTGCACGAAGCATAACTTGCATTGTATAGAACCTATAGTCGCAAGTAAAATGAGTTAACATCACAGACCACCTTCTGTGGAATAACCACATATTTGACGTCGCCAAGAATTCTGCGAGATGCTTACAATATCTGGCTACAATATACAAAAAAGAACTTTTAAATTTATAAGTGATAGTAAAATTACGTATTCAATTACATCTCTCGAGCACCAAAATTGCTGGACAAAGCATTATGTATTGTATGATCTAAGAATATGAAAGTACTATCTACTAGAGACTATCGGAATCCCAGTTATGGAATGTCAGCAAAGAGCATTAAAGTAAATTCCATTGAATTTTGTGGGATGAGCTTTAGAAAAGTGTGGACTGATCCAGCTAGAACTAAAGGTGGCTTTCGAAGAGGATTGGGAAGATTTACATACCTCAAAAGTTTGTTACTAAACCTTGAAATGAGCTGGGTTGATTTCTTTGCACGTAAATCTTAGTGTAAACGATTGGTAATTCTTACAATATAGTCACACCTGGCAGTGTCTGACAATTATCTACCAAAGAGCAGACATGGTTGGTAGAAAATCTACTAATTTCACTCTTATTGTCAGAAGTTGACTGAAAATTCATTGTCAAATAGCTGCCTGAATACCTCCCAATAAATTGTAAGAGATTGGTAGATTTTCTACCAATCGTGGAAACAAATAATTGTCAGTTTTGTTAAACCATTTCCAGTTATCAGCTTATAAGAAAGTAATCACCATAATTTTATATTTGAATCGGAAAATAACATTGCGATTACGATTGTTTTAGCTACATACATATGTATGTATGTACTAAAAAGTAAAAACTAGCGATGATGAAGAAGAAGAAAATAGGCCGACACGTTGCATCGATTGATGGGATTGTTTCCTCTTGTGACCTTTTTAGGTTGTTTTCTATTTAATAAATTAAATAAATACAATAAATTGCGAAATAAAATAAGTTTAAAGAATTAACCTCAGTTACCTTATTTCAAACCGACAAACGTCCCAATCAACTAAATTGCCTGACAATAAAAAAAGTTGTATGATGTTGAAAAAAGTACCTCTTACTTTTTCTTCCAAAAGTTCTAGACACTTTTTTTGACAATTAATTTTAAAATAAAAAAAAAATATTTTTAGCATGTTTTTCACTGACAGATCTGACAAAAAAAAACATTAGTGTGAACACTGAATTAAGACCATAATTGAACTAATAACACTTAAAATCGTTTTATAAAATGTCTTGCAAATGTGGAAAAAAAATTGACCGAAACGATATGAAAGTTCAGTGCAGGGATTGCAAGAGGTTTTTTTTATGCAAAGTGTTGATGACACTGGTATCAACAACATCTCTGACTACCATGCCATTTCTTAACGTACCAATAATAATAATAATTCTAATTTCTACTTTGTAAAAAAAAAAAAAAAAAAAAAACACAACAAATACGTTAGGAGGTAGAATTTGATTTGATAAAATTTTGTTTGTTGCTATAGTAACAACTGTTTAAAAAAAATAACAAACATTTTCACATAAGTGAAAATATGAATTTTTTCATTTTCAATTATAAACTCAAATGAACAAGAAGGATACTAAAAGAAATTTGTAGCCCTCCTACTTTTTAAAATTAATAAAGAGACTGACAATTATCGAAAACATCCTTCATTTATTCCGACTTGTTGCTAGAAGCAACAATTTCTACAAATTTCTTTTAATTTAATTAAAAGAAACCAAGATGTCTTTTAAACAAGACAAGGCTCAAAATCCTCGCAAGAGTAGCCGAATTGAAAACGCTAACCGAATAATCAATACAGATGTCTTCAGCTGCAACATTTGTAAAGTTCCAGACAATGACGAAATGGTCCAATGCGATAACTGCAAATGTTGGTACCATTTTTCGTGTGTTAATGTTACTACGGAAATCGAGAACCAGGATTGGATGTGTGCTGCCTGCCACGATACAAGCAGTAGCAAAACCACAACGGCACAATCTATTGGTTCCAGAAATACTTTGTCAACGACTCGCCAGAACCGAATTGCCATCGAACTTCAAATGCTGGAGGAAGCAAGGACCCTTGAAAAGCAGCGAGAAGAGCGTCAAAAGCAAAACGATGAGGAATATTTGCGAAAAAAATACGAACTGCTGGCGGAAGGAAACCAAAGTGACATCGCATCCTGCTCAAGAAAAAGTACTAGGCAGGTGGCGGTTGAGAAGTGGGTACAAAACAATCCAAAGGTAGACGGAGCTGAACAGCAAAATGCGGCTAAAGTGAATAATACAACACTGGCATTGCAAGCAACTCAACCAACTTACCACATGGATGCAGCACCTCATTCTTCTCATATCACGAAGGGAATTCCACAGTACAGAGTACCTCAATCATCAGCACCAGTTCCTCTAAAGACGACTAATGCATTTCAGAGCAGACAACAAATGCATACAGAAGCAACAGCGCAACCAAACAGTATGCAAATTGCAAACCGACATTCAATGTCAAGAGATCTTCCAAATTTCTATGGAAGCCCTGAAGAGTGGCCGTTATTCATCAGCTCTTTTGAAAGCAGTACACGACTTTGTGGATTCAGCAATGAAGAAAACCTTTTGCGATTGCAGCGATGCTTAAAAGGGCGCGTCCTGGAAGCAATGCGAGGTAGATTGATGATGCCATCAAATGTACCGAAAATATTGCATACACTCCGAATTATGTATGGGCGACCCAAAGTAATAATCAAAACCCTTCTTCAAAAAGTTCAAGCCGAGCCTAAAATAAATGTGGAGAGGGTGGAAACTGTTGTGTCTTACTCACTAGCTGTTCAAAATTTGATTGCAACAATGGAGGCATGTGAAATGCACTCTTATTTGGATAATGCTGAACTTCTAGAAGAACTTGTCGAAAAGTTACCTACGCAACTGATGTTAAGCTGGGCCACACATACTGAGTATATGGAATATTTCAATTTGATGGACTTCAACGAATGGTTATTGCGACTCATAGATAACATATGTAGAGTCAGCCCAGGTACATCCTTTGATCCCGATGTAAAAATACAACCACGTAGAAAGGAGAAAGGACATGTTCATGCTCATGCTGAAGAAGGTGACAAGAAGCCAACAATTACTAAACAGCAATGCATTGTTTGTAAACAGTCCTGCAATGACATTGAATCCTGTAAGCAATTCTACAGTATGAGTCTCAGAGGAAGATGGGATACCGTCAAACAAAATCGACTTTGCCGTACATGCCTCAAGTCACATACTTCTCGATGTCAAGTAACAGGCTCCTGTGGAATAAATGGTTGCACATACAGACATCATCGACTGTTACACAAACACAGTAATCAACCTACAGCTACATCATCAACAATTCAGAACAGAGAAGTCAATTCGCAACAGCCTGTAATAGAAGGAAAACCGTTTAACTGTAATACACATGGAAATCGATTTGAAACAGGTCTTCTATGGAAGTATGATAATGTGAAGCTGCCAAATAGTTTTCAAATGGCTCTTAGAAGACATGACTGTTTAATGAAAAAATTAAGTCGTAACCCAGAGCTAGCGGAAAATCTCAAGCATCAATTCCAAGAGTATTCAGTCAAAGGCTATATCCGCAAGCTGTCTACAGAGGAACTCCAACAACATTTTCCTAGAACATGGTTCCTACCCATATTTGCTGTTACAAATCCTAATAAACCAGGAAAAACCAGAATAGTGTGGGATGCCGCTGCTGAGGTTCACGGGGTTTCTTTAAATTCCCTATTGCTGAAGGGGCCAGATCAGCTTATATCCCTTCTTTCTGTCTTATACCGCTTTCAAGAACGATCAATCGCATTGTGTGCTGACATTCGTGAAATGTTTCACCAAGTTGGCGTTAAAAGTGAAGACCAGCATGCACAACGTTTTCTCTGGAGCAATGATTTAACAAGCACACCAGATGTCTACGTAATGCAAGTGTTGACGTTTGGAGCCACTTGTTCCCCCAGCTGTGCTCAGTTTGTTAAAAATAAAAACGCACAAGAATTTTCAAAAGAATATCCACGCGCTGTAAACTCCATTCTTCAAAGCCATTACGTAGACGACCTATTGGATAGTGTAGATACCGAAGAGGAAGCTATAACGTTAGCTAATGAAGTAAAGTTTATACACAAACGTGGTGGCTTCGAAATAAGAAATTGGATTTCAAATTCAACTAAAGTCATTGAAGCCCTTGGAGAAAAACGACACCACAAGCACAGTTTGGACATCAACCCGGAGAATACAGCCGAAAAGGTGCTGGGAATGTGGTGGTGTACAAAATCGGACACATTTACTTATGAAGTATCCCCAAAGGCTATTAAGAGTGGATTGCTGTCTGGAAAAGAAAGTCCAACCAAACGACAAGTGCTACGAATGTTAATGACAATTTTCGACCCCTTAGGATTGATTGCAAATGTTTTGATTTACATCAAAATTCTAATGCAAGAAATTTGGCGATCTAAGATTGAATGGGACGAACGGATTCCTGATAACTTATATGAAAAGTGGTGCTTGTGGGTGAATCATCTTCAGAACATCAGTCATGTACAAATTCCCAGATGTTACTTAAAGAACATCAGATTTGGTGACCACGATTCTTGTCAATTGCATGTCTTTGTTGACGCTAGCATCAATGCATTTGCTGCAGTCGCTTATATTCGTGTGACCAGAGGCCAACAAGTGGAATGCAGAATTATCACGGCTAAAACTAGAGTCGCACCCCTCAGTCTGACTTCAATACCACGACTCGAGCTGGAGGCGGCAAGACTAGGAACGCGGTTAGCAAATAACGTAAAAAAATTTCACACAATTGAATTCACGGAAGAATTTTACTGGTCAGATTCCAGAACAGTCCTTTCCTGGATTCAGTCGGACCATCGCAACTATAAACAATACGTTGGATTCAGAGTAAGCGAGATTCTTGAGACAACGCATACACATCAGTGGAGGTATGTACCAACAAAAGAAAATGTTGCAGATGATGCTACTAAATGGCAAAAGGTTCCAAACTTTGACGGATATGGACGTTGGTTTGTCGGTCCACCTTTTCTAATGCAAGTGGAGAGCGAATGGCCCGTAAATTTAAAACAGCTTCAAGCAACCGCAGAGGAACTTAGACCATCTGTGATGTTTCATCATGCAGTACATATCAGTGCATTAGCTGCACCTGATCACCATTCCACCTGGAGGAAGCTGGTACGTACCCAAGCATTCGCTTCTCGTTTTATCTGGAATGCATCAACTAAGAGAACAAAAGCTGTAAAAAGAACAGAAGATTATTTCACTCGTGATGAGTACATGGAAGCTGAGATCTGCTTATATCGCCAAGCTCAACTCGAATCCTATGGTGATGAGATAACGGTTTTAAAAAACAATATGGATTTGCCTCTAAAACATCGGAAACCTCTGGACAAATCAAGTCCAATTCGTAAGTTATCACCATACATAGACTCATATGGTGTTTTACGGCTTCGTGGAAGAATTGATGTAGCGGTTGGAGCAACCAACGCCTCGAAACGGCCGATACTATTACCCAAAGGACATCCTATCACTAGTCTGGTGATAAAATCATACCACGAAAAGTATCATCATCATAACAACGAGACGGTTTTAAATGAAGTTCGACAAAAATTCTCGATACCGAATTTACGAGTTGCTATCAAAAAGGAACGTAAGAACTGTCAATTTTGCAAAAATCAAGCTGCCGTACCACAGCCACCCGAAATGGGAGATCTCCCATTAGCGAGGCTTTCAACGTTCAGTCGACCATTCACCTTCATCGGAATTGACTATTTCGGTCCTATGTATGTAACAATAGGTAGACATACCGAAAAAAGGTGGGGTGTGTTGATCACATGTATGACAACACGCGCCATACATTTGGAAATATCAAATAGCCTGACATCGGACTCTTGCATCCTTGCTATAAAGCGTTTCATTGCACGTCGAGGAGTTCCAAAAGAAATACGTTGCGACAACGGAACCAACTTTCACGGAGCAGAAACAGAATTGAAACGAGCTTTAAAAGAGCAGCAACCTGTTCTGGCAAACGAATTTTCAAGCTCAAACACAAAATGGATCTACAATCCGCCAGCCTCACCACATATGGGTGGAAGCTGGGAGAGGCTTATTCAGTCAGTAAAAAAGACCCTGTGCCGTATATTACCAACGCGTAACCCATCTGAAGAATTACTACACAGTATGCTGCTCGAGGTTGAGCGTGTGGTTAATTCACGACCATTAACCTATGTTCCACTGGAACATGACAACGATGAAGCACTGACACCGAACCATTTTCTGCTAGGTTCATCTAGCGGGGAAAAGCCAGACAGCATACTTACCGACGACAACAGTCTCCTTAGGCGAAATTGGATGAAATCCCAGCAGTATGCCAATGCATTTTGGAAACGTTGGCTTCGTGAATATCTGCCGACATTAACTCGTCGAACAAAATGGTTTGAACCTGTTAAGCCAATCAGTGTTGGAGATATCGTTATAGTTGCAGATGAAGTAAATCCTAGAAATCTTTGGCCGAAGGGGCGAGTGATAGAAGTCAAACTTGGAAAAGATGGACAAGTTCGCAAGGCAACCGTACAAACAACATCTGGAATATACGAAAGACCCGCTGTGAAGCTAGCAGTCCTCGATGTTTTGAAGGATAAGTCGACCCTATGATTGAGAGTCGTCATACCGGGGGGAGTGTTGATGACACTGGTATCAACAACATCTCTGACTACCATGCCATTTCTTAACGTACCAATAATAATAATAATTCTAATTTCTACTTTGTAAAAAAAAAAAAAAAAAAAAAACACAACAAATACGTTAGGAGGTAGAATTTGATTTGATAAAATTTTGTTTGTTGCTATAGTAACAACTGTTTAAAAAAAATAACAAACATTTTCACATAAGTGAAAATATGAATTTTTTCATTTTCAATTATAAACTCAAATGAACAAGAAGGATACTAAAAGAAATTTGTAGCCCTCCTACTTTTTAAAATTAATAAAGAGACTGACAATTATCGAAAACATCCTTCATTTATTCCGACTTGTTGCTAGAAGCAACACAAAGTGTGTAAATCTGTTGCTCGCCGATCTCGAGTATATGAAAAAAAAAAACGGCTAGATCTGGAGATGCTCTCAATGCAGCTCTTTGCGAAGAACCTCACTTGTTGCCGAAACCCCCTTCCGAGTGATAATCATTCGAGTCCGGCTAAAATAACTGAACATGAAGAAAAAGCACAAAACATTACACTAGAAATGGTATACAACGAAAACAAAGAAATAAAAAATGTTAACAAGGACTGTTTAGCTAAAATTTCTGTGTTACAAAACGAAAACGCTGAACTTAGATCTAACGTGCTTGCTTTGCAAGAACGTATAAATGCATTGGAGAAATCAAAGCTTAGTAATTCTATTGAAATCGTCAATGTGCCTGAAATTGAAACTTCGACTGCACTTCAAACTGCATTAAAAATCATTCGAAATGAAGAGGGCGTTGCACTCGATGAACGTGATGTTAGCGATTGTTTTGTAAAGAAAATAAAAAAACCAAATAACCCGACAAAATCCAGTTTCAACATTCTCTCTCTTAAATTCACTCACCATCTTACCAAAGAGAAAGTTATGAGAATGAAAAGTGAAAAAAAACCAAGGCTAAGATAACAACGAAATTACTAGACGATAATCAGGCAGGATGAAGTTCAAATGTACATCAACGATAGTTTGACGTCTCACATGTGTGCACTTTTCAAAGCCACAAAAAAAATTAAAATAGACAAGAAATATTAATAATAGGATAAAGAATAGGATATTTTTTTGCGTAAGAATGAGGGAGATAGTTTTATAAAAGTGAGGTGTCTTGAAGACCTCGATAAATTTTAAACTACTTTGTTTTCAATGATATCAAATAACCTAAAACATCAAAAAAATTATGCTAAGCCATCCCATCCTAAATTTCATGTTATCCATTAAAATATACACAGTATTTGGCATTTTTCCTACAGCTTTGAAGTCAGCCGAAGTTATTCCATTATTTAAAAAAGGAAATCGAAGTTTATTGTCTCATTACCGACGTATATCCATTCTTCCCACGTTCAGTAAAAAATTTGAGAAACTTATGAAAAAGCGCATAGTATTGTTTTTAAAGAAATATATTTTTTTAGAAATGAGCAATTCGGATTTAGAGAAGGCAGATCCACTAAAGATGCCTTTTTGAAAGTATGCAGTGAAATAAACGAGGGTTTCAGTAAAAAATAATGTTTCTTTAGCTCTTTTTATAGATATGACTAAAGCATTTGATGTAGTCAACCACAATATACTCTTAGACAAACAATACAAAGCTGGGTTGAGAGGTGTATAAATGGTTTTCTTCGTATCTTTTAGGGAGACGTCAACGTGTGAGACTTGACTTATAATTATAGTGATGAATTATATGTTAATATTGGTGTGCCACAAGGATCTGTGAACTCATTATTCAAACAAAAGTTTAAAAGTCAAGTTAACACCTTTGCTGATGATATTACTTTTACGTATACAAATAATAACACATTTGACTCAACTGTTTATTCGAACATGGACATCCAAATTTTATGGCAAAAGTTTGCTAAACATCAGTATGATTTGTAACTTGAGAAATCCTAGTCCTGTTGGCCTTGAGGTTATTTTTCATTGCACTGCTTGTCCAAAAATGACGTTAACAAGTCACATGTGTGGTAAAGAAAATTTTTCTGATCAATCTGTTTGTAATAAAACTTGTTTTGAAATTCAAAGTGTTGAAAGCTTTAAATATTTAGGTATTTTGATTGATAAGAATCTAAACTTCAAAGGTCATATAGATGAATTAAAAAAATATATGTTATCTGTTACGCGCAAAATGAATGTTTTGAATCTTTTGAAACCCCACTGCTCAACTAAAATTCTTTTAATGGTATACTATGGACTGGCACACTCTTAACTGCAGTATGGTATTGCAAGTTGGGGTGGAATATATAATTGCACAATTGAATTATTAAACGTTGCTCAAAAACATCTTATACGAATTGTATCTAAAGCAAATAGACTCGCGAGTAGTTGGCCTCTTTTTCATAGTCTCCGGGTACTACCAATAACACATCTTTATGTCTTTAAAGTCTTAAAGATTTTCTTCATGCGAAGCGGGTACAGTGCTACTTTGAGAAGTTCAAACTCCTACGGGTTAAGGATCAATAACATGGCAATGGTAAACATACCTTTGTACCCTAAACCTTCTTACTATTCTTATCGTCTTCCTGAGATAATAATACAACATCATGGTTTCATCATCGCTCGAGACTTCCGATCCGAAGACATTTCACGCCCGGTATCCATGAGGTTGAGGACACTGAACGAACTAGAGACTTTGATTTGTGATGAGTTTTCCCGTTTGTTGGGTCAAGTCACCGCTGTGTTCTTAACTGGTCTCTAACCCGAGTTGCCAACCGGTTTAGATTTTATCCAGTTGCTTCATGTGCATTGGGCCATAATCCCATAGTGCCAAAATGTTTAGTTTGTGGTGGTTTTAATGTTACGCGAAGTAAATGGTAGACGACGTGCTTTGACTATTTGTAATGGTTTTAGAAGCTGTGCTATAAGAACTTGTTTATTTGATTCTTCCAATAGATGCTTTTGAATTAGAAAGCGGTTGCTCTGTTATATTACTCCTACACGTTTTTTCAACAAAATAAAAAAAAAACGATTAAGTTACCAGCCACAGGACATTTGTCACACAAAACTTCCACTTTAAAATTTTTGAAAGTTAAAACAAAATTTGCATTTTTATTTTTGTTATGTACATATGTAGGTACTCTCTTGACAGCACCAGCACATCCATTTTTTCAATTTATGTAACAATTGGGTAGTTTCAAAATTAACTATTCATCACATATACAGTATACAAATATGCAATAAGTAATTCAATGGGTTTAATGGATTTTATATGTACACATATTTAAAAAAATATTTTCAGCTACCGTCCATTAAAATCAAAGATGTCTGAAAACAAAATTCTCTGTATGTTGTAAGCAAAACTTTAAATTATTTTCCCAACATTTTTGTTATTTTTGCCGGGCGATGTTACAATATACATATGGGCTAATTTGGATTCCTGAATATTAAAAAAGATTGGGATGACAATTAAAAATCATATAAAGATGATAGAGAAAACTACTGTATTTAGGTATGTACGTTATTTTTACTTGCGATTAAAGGTATTATAATGATCAACAAATTTGAGATAATTATCAAACATATGACATTACAATGATTACTTAGTACATACAGTACAGTATTCTATTAAGGAACGGAAAAATAAGTCCATAAAAAAAAAATCTACATATTTAGCATATATAACGTCCGCGAATAAAAAAAACCTTTAAATCTAATATTCACAAACAAATGACTCTTGGGAATTCATCAAGAATTCAAAATATATAATATTATATTTTATAAAAGTTATAATATTCGTGTTAAATTATTGGAAACGTCATGTACTCACCACTCACCAGTCACCAGTCCTAAAACATATCCTAACCTCAACTTGTGACATGTGTCTAAATCCAGAAAAGCATTCCAGTCGTGTTTGCTTCTGACAGCTGAGCAGCGGCACGGTTCAAATTGATCCACATTTTAGGTTTGTTCGTTGTGTGCAAATTACAAGATGTCATTTACACGCTGTGCCAGCCGTAAACCGTTGACAGGCCAATCTCTTTCTTGAGAGTATGATATAATGCGTGGGCATTTGAGCAACAAATTTACTTCATTCTTTAATATTAAATTTACAAAACCAGTCTCAAGACACTGACCGCACATTATATCTGTCAACTTATGTTACATTGCAACCTTTCTCGCTGTCAGCTAATCTGACAGCTTTGGTAATAATATTCAATGATTGAAGCTAATACTTTTGTACAAACTGTCAGTTCGTGTCAAGCCTCGATGTTGAGTTCCTTCCAAAGAGTTGCTCTGTCAGCTGCTGATACTAATGCTAACCGAATACAGGAAAGGCAGTAACACTTGTGATTTAGCTGACAGCATTTCCAGCGGCAATTGGAGACTACAGAGAGTCATTAATCGTCTGACAGCGTGTGGCGTTTCTAGACAGACAAGCGGTTTAATCTGATTGAACTTAAGTACTGGACGCATTTATGGGTGAATGCTAACAACACAAACTTAGATTCGAATGGCAAACATGGGCCTTTCATTCGCACTTCAAGGAACATCAGTAGAATTAATATTCTTACATCATCATTGCACCTTTCTTTGAAGCGACGTGTTGTTGGTTTCATCTTACCGTAAATTAAAGTAAGACACGAAAACATCTGAGCCAAATAATAGATCTGGATGACCAATTCCCAATCTTGTTTCCAGAATTTGGAGATAACTACCGATAAGATGTGAAAAAAAACAAAGGCATTGCTGGAACATATACGAGTAGCACCATCTTTATCATCACAATTTTGATTTTGATTCAGGTTGACAGTGGTTAGGATTACTATCTGGAGTTTGGTTTTTCGTTCACGTCCGCAACATTATGTGGGTTCGAGTTACAGCACCCTGGAAAGGATTTATTGTTTTGACGTTGGCTGCAGACCGATGAAATATGTGTAGCCGCAGGCCTAGGGTACTTTGGCAATTGTGCGCCTTTTTTGTTTGCCCGGCCTTAGGGAAAAAGATATGTTTCATTTGAAGATGTCATATTTAGTTTATTTTTATTCGTAGTTTGTTTTTCTGTTTTTAATTAAAACCTTTTTGTTTTATGAATTAACAAAGTATCGAACACATTTTGCCTACCTTTGTTAGACAGATTTAAAATAGGGTTTTCTTTTGATGAGTATAGAAAAATATACCTATTGAAGTAGAATCTTGTAACTGTAAGCAAGCAATAGAAACAATTTTACTTATACTCGTTCAATTTATATTTTTGGTATAGGTAAGATAGGATATTTGTCTTTCACCCTTACTATTACGGATTCTAATAAGCTTTCTCCATTTAAAAGCTCTCTCATAGAGTTTTTTTTTTAAATAAATAGGTACAATAAGCGAAAAAGCACAATACGTGGGCTTATGGAATATTACAAAAACAATTTCAATGTAACTCAGGTTCTGATTTTTATTTCAGTGGCAATTTCTTAAGTTGAGTGCGATGCAAACACCAGCAGGTACCACTGTGCTTGAAATCTCCCTTCCATAAAGCGTGTACTGAAAATACATGTACAAATTATATGTAAAAAGAGTATAGCATCGTTGCCAAAAAAATATTTTCTGCAAAGTAAAAGTGTAAAGTGTTCCACAAAATTTACCTACAAAGTAAAGAGACTTCACTTTTCATTTTGTAATCTATTTTTGAAAAATTTAAAGCCTTTCACATTTCAAAAAGTCAAAAAGTACAAAGTTAAACTTAAATTTTATCAATTACGTATTAAAAAAAAAAACAAATTTACAGTAATTGACGTTGCAAATTAAAATTTTTTTGAGTCAGACAAAAACAATAAATCAATAGCGGCCTTGTGGAATGTATAAAATAAATAAATTGTACGACTGGGTCGCACATACTTGCTCATATGTGCGGTCACATTGTAGAATAAAATTAAAAAAATTAAAGTGAACATCAAAGCATTTATTCGATTTTTGTGACTTTTGATTGTTCGAATAAAACGCCATTTTATTTCTTTAGGAAAAGTAAAAAAGTTTGATATTTTTTTTCAAAATTGTAGGAGCCGTTTTTAAATAAAACGGTTTTTATTTAACAACTTTTTTTTTTTAAATTAAAAAAAATAATTCAAGAATACAAACTTAAGCATAAAAATAACGTACATTTAAAAACAATATTTAAAAAAAAATTCACTTACCCGTTTTCAAAATGTTGATTTTTTCAAAAAAAAATTTAAAAAAATTATTAAAGATACAAAAAAAAAGTTTTCGAAAAAAATTAATGCAAAATTACTTAGTTTTGATTGTAATCGGATCTCCAGTTTTCGAGAAAGTCGAAGAAAAAAAAACCGGTTCTATGGGAGGTACCATTTTAGCACACCATATTAAATTTTTTGTTCACTAAAATATAATGCATACCTACAATAGTACAATGATTTTTTTTTATAAAAATTCTTGCAGCCGTTTTCGAGAAAAATAAGCTTTTACATAACGGTTATATGACAGGTACCGTTAATTTTTGAGCTAAAAAAAAAAATTTAAAAAAAACTCCTCTGTAGAATGTCAAAATAACCTAAAGTTCAAAATTTGAAGACGATTGACCCAACCTGCAGTCCAATATACATCCGTACAGACAGACAGACAGACAGACGGACAGAATTTTGCCAGTAGCTCAAATATGTTTCTCTATCATCGTAATGTCATGTTTGATTGTTATCTCAAAATTTTTAATCCGCACGAATGCATAACTTTTATTATAGTACCTATAATCGCAAGTAAAAATGGGCACGACTGGGTCGCACGTACATGATCTTATGTGCTTAATCATATTGGAAGGCTTTGATCGAAACAAGGAACATCTACGTACAATAATAATACGTTCTGAACTTATAAATAGTGTCAAAACCACAACCCTTACGCCATCACATTTCTTGTATATTAAGATTAAGTTTTTTATTTTTAGTTTTTTGAACTTTTTTTAAATTTTGTATGCAGTTTCTTAGAGCTTATTAATATACATGTTATTATAAAATTTTAAATAATTTTTGTGTGATTAGTTTTAAAAATATTGATTTAAAAAAAAAAAATCAAAAATTAATTTTAATTAGAAAAAAGAGTTATTTAAAATTTCGATATGCAGAATTAATTTGGCTATCTAGACCTTTTCAAATATAAAATTTGAAAGAAATCCATAGAGCCGTTACCGAGAAAGCTAAGAATTAAAAAAAACCGTTATATGAAAGGTACCGTATAGACTTTTCCCGTATATATGGTTCTAATCAAATGATAGGCAATACCAAAAAAAAATTCTCTAAACGGTCATATGGCAGGTGCCGTTATTTTTAGGCCTAAAAATAAAATTTAAATTTTCCCTCTGGGGAATGCCAAAGAATTACACACCAAAAATTTAGAGATAATCGCTTAAGCCGTCTAGTCTAGGCTGCAGGTCGTTATACATACTGAAAGACAGACAGACAGACTGAGAAACAGACATTTTTTCCCACTAACTTTTTTAGACTTCTGTATGATCGTAATTTTTTTTTATTTTCACGAATCCTAAACTTGCATTGTAGTCCCTATAATCGCAAGTAAAAAATGGGCACGACTGGGTCGCACGTTCTTGCTCTTATGTGCCTAATCACATTGGAAGGCAAGATATTTAACAGAAACAAGTAACATTTACATAGAAAAATCACACGGTTTGAACCTGTAAAAAGTGGCAAAACTACAACAATTAAAGGTTTTTAGTAAAAATGAAGTAGGCCATCACACGTCTTAAATATAATTGAATTTATGAAAAAAATATTTCGAAAATTGTAGGACGGATTTTATAAAATCCTATTTTTTATTTTTAGTTAAAAAAAAAGAAAAAATTGTCAGACTTTGGTGCGCAGGTTTTTAGAAATTATTAATATACAGCTGACCATAAAATTTAAAATATTTTTTTAGAAGTTTTAAAAATATTGAAATATCAAAAAAAAATTTAAATTAACTTTAAATACAAAAATTTACTTATTCAAAATATTGGTATGCAGAATTAAATTGGCTACTTAGATATTTTCAAAAATCAAATTTGATCAACATTGAAATCCAATGAGCCGTTACCGAGAACACCAAAAATTTAAAAAAAAAACGTTATAAAAAAGGTATTTATTTTAAACTTTTCTCGTAAATTTTGTTTTAGTAAAATGATAGCTAGAATGACTCAAAAATCAGTTGTATTATAATGACGGTGACCATATTTTTAAATTAAAAATAATGAACATAAAAGTGAAAAACAATTAAACCAAGTCTTAAAAATAACTCAATAAAGAATATGACACAAGGATTACAGAATATTACAGAAGGAACTCTTAATATAAATGTACTTACATATATGCTATTCAAAATAAATAAATAAATAAAATTCAGTATTTACTTCAACTAGATAATGTTAGAGTAAAATAAACGCTAAAAACCTACATAAGTATCTTTATTATTTAAAATCATGACCTAAAGCGAGTAACATTTATTTGTTTACGTATTTAAATATTTTGCTAAAGTAGAGATTTGTTTATTTAAATCAGATTTTTGTTTAAAATATTCTACGAACTCTATCCAGATCATTTCATAGTTAAATTTAGTAATTTTAATTGATATCATAGTTCGGACTTTAATGTGTATTTTGTTTTTTTATTTGTCCAAACATTTTTCTGTTCAAGTTCTACAATTCTTAAAATATTTTTGAAATTTCTATGCAATGTTTAAAAAATTACATCCATCTATCAATCCAATTTTCAAAAGCTTTTGACATATTAAGTAATGACTGCTGCTTAGAAAAATGTGTCGCCACACATTAAGAGCTAAAACAAAACAATTGTGAAATATTTAATTACAAGAAACTTCATTTTCATAAGCGTAAGCAAGGAGTGTAGCTGCAGTTTACTATGAGTTTATTTTTTTTCAAACTTTTTTATATTGAATAATATAAGCTAAAGCACGAAGTTTTGAAACAAAAATATAGTAAACAATTTGGCACAAATAAACCTTAGTAATCATTAATTATTTTATATATTTTTGATAGGCCTACCAATGTAGGCCTCTGAATTGAAACTTTTGTTTCGATATTTGACAACCAGTTAGCTTCAAGCGCTATTATGAACCCACGTGAAGTTTGATCCTAGCAGTCCATTGAGGCGTTCTTTTATTAACTATCGTTGATAATCATTAACAATTTTTAACAATTTGTAGTTCCAAAATACCAAAATACGATTCGTTACTATTTTGAAATGTCAAAAAGTTACGATTTGTAACTGTTTCCAACTAATTTCCATGACCATGACGAAAAAAGGAATCATTTTTTCGGTTGTTTCTTCATTCTTTCCTTTTGACAAAATGGCAAGGGGCTTAGAAAAGTAAGGGGAATGAACTAAAGAATGGAAGAATGAAAATTTAAAGATTTTATGGACATACACGGTCAAAAAATTAGAACTTTTAAACTCGAACAAAACAGCACAGTTTATATGAAAGTTTTGGAAATATTCCAGGTAATCCAAATCAGTGTAAACACCAAAGTAGGTACATGTCTGCCCAAAAGAAGAATGAAGAAATAATAATAATAATAATAATAATATAAGAATAATGTAAACAAAATCCATGGTATGAATTGAGGATTGTTGATCTGTCAAAGTCAAAGTTCATTTAGAATTCAAATCAAAATTCTAAATTTAATTTCTTTTTTTGGGGGTTTTGGTGGTGTTTAAAATATTAAAATGGATTTACAATGACTAAAAACATGATCTTATGCAACGGTATTGCAAATTGAATTATTTTCGATTTCGTAACAATCCCAACAATTTAACAATGACACTTTAACCAATTTTGTATACATAACAACTAAATGTAGTTAATTAAAAAACGCCCTTCATACTTCTTAGGTACATGATATGAATGCTCGATTTTGATTAGGTATGTTCCGGGAATGATGTAGGGAGTCTTATGAAATTAAATATTTGCATTTCGTTACCATATTTTGCCTATTCAATAAATAAAGCCAGGTTGGTTTTATCATTTTGTTGAAATTATTTTGGTTTAGTTAGTTTTTACTTTATGTTTGAACAAAATAAAATAAAATACTAAGCAATTAAAGAAGAGCTTTTGAAAAAATAAACATTTTTAAGTTTTTGAATACAAAATAATTCATAATGAACAGATGGTCACCTTAAATAAAATAAACTTACAACTGTGCACCAAAACTCACAATTTGTTTTTATCAGAATTAGGTTTAAATTTTGAAAAAAAATTTAATAACGAGTTACGAACCATCAGTTTTTGGCATTTTTTAGGAAAATTCGAAAATTACATTTTTTCCGGTAATGAATTACTATGTCAATTCAAACATTTCTGAGTAATCAATATTGTAAGAAATTATTTTCTACAAAATATAATTGAATGTTTTTGACGAAGGACGTAAGCATACAAGTTATTAATTAAAAACCAAAGAAGAAAGGTCGAACATTTCTCAGTCCCCCCCTCAGTTTTTTGCTCGAACCTCGTGGTGCAGACAGATATACATAGAAACAGAATCGTGGTACAAACGACTAACAAATACGTGTTTTTTGTCATCGTTATGTCAAGTTTGATGTTAATCTCAATTTTGTAATAATGCAAATACCTATAGGTATGTAAACGTAAAGTAAAAATTGATGCGTATTCAATCAAATTAAAAATGTTCATTAAAGTTTGCCGCTAAACTTCAGGCAATGATCATTATTTATGTCAATTATTAAATTATCCTTTCAATATATCTCGAGTTCCAAGAATTGGTAAAATTTTTGTATGGCCAACAATATTGCAACAAAAAAATAACAAGTGTTCCTACGAAAAATTCCCAGAAATTCCAAAAACCAAAGAATTAAATTCACATTAATTTCTTATTTCCAGTAACCTAAACCTGTATTTCAAAATCACAATTCCACCTCATCCCTTTGATGGTGTTCAAAAAAAAAAATGAATACCGTAGCAACTTCCAGCTTAGACTTCCCTTTGCACTTTGTAAGAAATGGTATTACTAAATGGGAAACAACGGGTTAACAGTTCCTTTTTAGTTTGCCGAAAAAAGGCGAGTCGAAGACACGACGTCAAAATAAATAGCATTCTATTCGCCTAAGCGCACACGTATTCACAAGATCAATGGAAAAACAATTTGCTCCCACAGGTCCGTATATAAAAATTATAGACTGTGATGGCGGCCTTTGTAGCACACTGTCGTTTATTTGGCTGTAAACATACATATATACATAAATGTACATATGAAGCAACGTTAGAATTTAATTCCATTGAGCTTCTTAACGTTTGGTGGAAAAGGAAAGTGAAACATCAAAAAGCCGAAGAGTGATTTCCCTTTGATCTTTGTGCTCTGCTTCAAAAGCCTGTCCCTGCCGATACCATGGTTTATGAGACCGCCCGATGAATCGAGTTTCAGTCCATAAATCAAAAAGGAAATGTTATTGTTTTCAAGTCTGTCGAAGAATTTTTTACGGTTTGTTTTTCAGTCAAAACGTTTATTTACTTGATTTCGGAAATTGTTTGCACTTTATTGGAAAAAAAAATCCCTGGAAAGGCGTAGAAAACTTCCATCAACTTGGGTAAAATATCAATCAGGAATGACTTACCCCAAAAAAGTTTTATTGGGTGCGAATTTTTTTGATGCTGATGTTTTCATTTAAACATTGCAATTCATATTTTTAATATCTCAGTATAGGGAAGTTCCTAATTAGGGTTTCACCAGTTGTTGGATTTTTGAAAGATATAATGGTTAATTTTTACGCTGTTAGAAAATAAACTGTTATATCTTTTTACATCATCCAGTCTTTTTATAATTATTTTTATTAGATACTCCTACAATTTTCGAAATATGAACATTTTTATTTAAGCTATAACATAATTGTGCATTTCATGCGACCCAATCTTGCAAATTTCCCTCTAATGCAAAATCGAAGTTATGATTTTATATTTCAAAATCTATATTTTAATAAGTAAAAACATGAATTTTGTCGTTCGCTTTTCTCCCTAAATGGTACATAGATAGATACTTAACGGAACTTCGTGGAATATTCATCAAAATGAAAAGTAATCGTAGATTTGCAGAATGTATCTATTTTTACTTGCGATTTAGGTACCAAAATGCAAGTTATGGATTCGTGCAAAAAAAATCTAACAATCAAACATGACATTACGATAATAGAGAAGTTGAAAAAAGTGGGTCCGGAAATTCCGTCCGTTTGTCTGTCTGTCTGTTCGCGGCTCTACAGCCAAACGGATGGGCCGATTTGCTTCAAACTTGGTATTTAGTATTTATTAGGTAGTATCTCGAGGGGTATTTTTCATTTTTGCTCTAGGTCGAAAAATAACGGTACCGGCCATACAATTTTGAACAAAAAGTTACATTTTCTCGAAAACGTCGTGCATTTTATTTAAATTTTATTCGACGATGTGACCGCACATATGTGCAAGTACGTGCGATCCAGTCGTGCAATTTTTTTTTTAATTAACGCGCGCACAAAGGACTACATATTTGTTTCCCTTTTAATGTAGAACACACTGCGCGAGTATTAGGAAGATAGGGAAGGGAGAGATAGAAGGTGTAGATTAACATTGGTTTTGAATGTTTGCAGATCAAAATGGCAAGGGAAAATCCCGCGGGTAAACTATTCCAAATTCGTGTAGTTCGGCTAAAAAAAGAATCCCTATATTTCACAATACGTCCGAAATTGGGCTCAAGGGTGAACTGATGAGCATTCCTTGCGAGACGAGTATCACCGGAGAATATTTTAAGGGGAGGAATGAAGCTGGCTACTTCGAGTGAACATTTTTTATAAAAGAAACGATAAAATAAGGAAAGACATGAAAATTGCGTCGGTGTTCGAGAGGGGCAATTGTTTCAGCGGCAGTTCTATTTCCTATCAATCTTAACGCTCGATATTTTATTCTATCAAGCTGGTGAAGCGATTTTTGTGAAGCACCTGCCCAGAGGTGGAAGTTATACTCGAGTTTAGGGCGTATACATTTTAAACAGATCCATATGGGGAAAAATACTTCTTACACCGATACAGAAAACCTAAGCACTTAGCAGCATTCTTAGCGATCTCAAATATATGGTCGTTCCAACGGAGGTCTTCGTTGACACACATACCGAGTACTGAGAGCTTTTCGGTTTCTTCGATGTAAGTGCCATTCATGGACAAAGGCATTGGGGGTATGTTTAGCTTTAACGACAGACGGCACCATTGAGTTTTTGAAGCATTAAATTCCACACGATTCCTATTACCCCATTTAACAATGCTGTATAAATCGGAGTTTAATGAGCTTGACATACGGTACCGTTGCAATTGTACGTCCGAAGGCGAAAGACGTGAACTATCGAACGAATATGAGGGTAGAGTCGTCAGCAAAACAGTTAAGTGGATTAGAAATATTAGACAGAAGATCATTTATAAAAATGAGGAAAAGAGTCGGAGACAGAACAGAGCCCTGGAGCATACCAGCATTTATTTTGTGCGAATCAGACTTGAATCCGTCCAATACAACTTGTATTGAACGGTCCAGATGATATCTTCTAATCCAACGAACAAGAGTATCATCGATCCCAAAAGCACGCATTTTCGATATGAGAGCTTCATGCCAAACTCTATCAAATGACTTGAAGATATCAAGAGCAATAATCTCATTTTCATCAAAGCGTTGTAAAGATTTGTTCCACTGTTCGGTGAGATATGCCATCAGATCACCAGTAGAACGGTTGCTGCGGAAGCCATACTGACGGTCGTAGAGAAGCTTTCGATCTTCGAGATATTCCTTAAGCTGACGGTTATTCAGAGCTTCCATGACCTAAGAAAGAACGGATGTTAGTGCTACGGGTCGGTATGAGGAGGGGGAGGATGGGTCACCTTTCCTAGGGACAGGCTGGACAAATGCTGTTTTCCATCTTCTAGGAAAGATTCCAGAAGAGTAGGAGCGATGGCAAAGCCTTCGCAGTGGCTTTGCCAGTGTGGAAGAACACCTCTTCAGAAGAATTGGGGATAAACCATCCGGGCCAGCGGGTTTGTGTATATCGAGATCTTTGAGAACTCTTGCAACTGCACGAGTGCGGAAAAAATCTGTCGCATGGAAAAATTTACATTCTCAAGTACAGGAGGGGCAACGTTGTTGTGAGACAGCGTCCAGCGTGGAGCTGGCAGCGAAATGGGCGGCGAGCAGGTTTGCCTTCTCTGAAGAGTAAACAATTGGTTTGTTATTCTCGATGACGTTGGAACCGAAGATGTTGAGGAGTTCTTAATATTTTTTACAAATGACCCAACAATTTTTACTGCCTTTGGGACACTGCAGAATTTTTTGCCGTAATTTTTGGTCATGCAAAAATTTGGTTCTTTCAATAACGGAGTTGCATGAGTTCCTTGCTTGTTTGTGCTTTTTCCGATTTTCCTTTGTAGGGTTGGCTTTGTAAGATCGGAAACTTACTTCTTTGAGCCTGATAGCTTCTTTACACTCAGAATTAAACCAAGACTTTTCTTTAGGTTTGATGCTTTTTACTCTGTTAGGAATAAAAGCACGCATCCCTAGAAGAATCACATTTGTGATCATTTCAGCACTGGATGGGTGGAGGATGAAAAATAAGCTGAAATGACACAATGGCCTGAAGTGCCAAATGGAGAAGTTACACTAATGGTATATTTATCAGAGTGAGAAGTAAGAAACAAGTCAAAAGTATGGGCGTCTTGCCCAGCAACATCCGGTATACGCGTTGGCACAAACTCCTTACAAGTCGAATTACTGATGAGATTTGGACTCCTATAAATAAAATAATAATGAATGACATGGTTGCGGACAGTGAATTTGAGCCACAAGACGTTAAAGTCCGTTTTGGAACATTGCCAATATTGGGAAAGGCTCTGGCAAGTAATATCATTTCTAATATAGACCACGAGACCCTGATGGGAAAAAAATTATGGCACCAAGCCATTAGAGCAAATTCTGATAAATCAGTATTTACTCCAACCTGAGTTTCACTTAATTCCAAAACAGCTGGCCTGTATTGAACAGTGTAGACGTACACGTGAAAGAAATTCTTTCTTCCACCGCGAACATTAGAATACACGACACAAAAATCACTTACCATTTAAAAAATACTTACATATAAAATACAACTTTGACTAAGTCGAACTGTGCAGTGAAATCCAAATTAATTTCTGTAATAAACAAACTGTCTTAGGTTTTATTACCATAAGACAGCATGCATAAAAAAATCTATTTAAACATTCAGGACAAATTTAGATGTCCTTATCTATTTTTCTTTAATTTTTGATGGGTATTTCCGGTGTAATGTGTTATTAATGATATGTATCTAAGTATTCATTCGGAATTAATTATTTAGTTTAAAATTAAGTGTTCGTAGTGCCCCGTGGCTTAGTGGTTAGTGTGTCGGACTGCTAAGCGAAAGAACCTGGGTTCAAATCCAGCTCATAGCCACCTTTTTTTTCTGGGGTACTGCCTCTTGCGAGGAACTGACAAAACCTCCAAGAGTAAAATTTGTCTCGAAAAAGTGCATCTCATGTAGCCGTTCGGACTCGGCGGTAAACTGTAGGTCCCTTCCATTCTTGCAGAGTAACAACACACACACAGGAATGGTTGAGAGTATAAGTCACTAGGCCTTGGCTCCTTAAGGAGCTGTCGCGCCAATAAATTTATTTATTTTTATTTTAAAATTAAGTGTTCATCGACTTAAATGTGCCATTACGTTTTATCGAATCGAAAGATGAAGCTGAAGTATGAAGCGCTGTCAAAGTTAAATATACGCAAACACAATGAGAAGCTAAAGCTGAAGCTTGAAATTTAGCTGAAGCGCAAGTTCGCTCAACTTCAACTTGCTCCTCACGCTTCAGCTTTCAGTTGACATTTTATAGGAACAAATTAGGCTAGTTTAATGTTTCTGAACTATCCGAGATCTCTTTTTTCTCAGATCCATTGAAAATGACTGAGAAAATTCCTTGATCCGAAAAATTTAAAACCTTGAACTAGCTTAATCAAACGAAAACAAAATAAGTGAGGGAAACACGGAATTATTTATAGAGCTGGTTAAAAAAGTTAATATTTTATGGAATTTAACCATCCCCAACTATAAAAATATTGAAAAGAAGGCGCAACTTTGGAGTTAGGTATATTTCGATAGCATTTAAGATATGTATATATAATTTATATTCTGGCAGCAAAATATTGACATTGCGTACTTAACCTCATGTTCGAGTCAGCTTCATCACTTAGCTTCAATTTTGACGTGCTTAATTTTTGCGCTTCATACTTCAGCTTCAGCTTCACCATTGTGTTCATCCAGTTATGTTTAATTACATTGAAAGCCAAGACCTTTAGCATAGCAACATGTACCTAGAGATAGATGAATAGCATCAACACGAAAACAATAAAAAAAACTATTAAAACCTTAATTTTGTTTAAGTAAAAAGACGTAAATAACAATAAATTAATGAAAATTGTATTTCAAACATTGATAAAATTGAGTTTTTTTTTATATTTTCGGAATTTTTTTTAGAGTTCATCAATATTGGCTAATCGTAAAAATATTGACTGATTTTGAAACACCTGAAAAGTCTTAAAAATAGTGTTGAAATTAGTTATAAATTGGAATTAAATTATTCTACACATTGTTATGCAAAATTTATTTTGCAAAATTGGGGTTTTTCAAATATAAATTATGTTAAGGAATTCAATAAGCCGTTATGGAGAAACTCGAAAAAAATGGGCACGACTGGGTCGCACGTACTTATGTGCCTAATTACATTGGAATACAAGTAATATTTACGTTGAAAATAACACATTTATGAAAAATTTATTTCGAAAATTGTAGGTTCGGTTTTGATAAAATCCTGTTTTTTATTTTTAGTTTTTTTAAGGTATGCAGTTTTTGTTAAAGTTTATTAATATACATGTGATTATAAAATTTAAATAATTTTTTTTAATTAGTTTTAAAAATAATGATTTTCCAAAAAAAATTCAAAAATTAATTTTAATTAGAAAAAAATGTATGCAACATTTTGATATGCAGAATTAATTTGGCTACTACCTAATTCTTCTCAATTATAAGATTTGACAGAAATCCAAAGAGCCGTTACCGAAAAAGCCCAAAATTAAAAAAACGTTATTTTAAAGGTACCGTTAATAGACTTTTCCCGTAAATTTGGTTCTTATCAAATAACAGCCAATACCAACAAAAAATTCAAATTTTTTTTTATCAAAATCGAGAAAAATAAGCTTTCTTAACGGCGGTGCGAAATAAGGCCCCAGACAAAACGGCCTTAAAAACAAACGATTTAGGCTGCAGCTCGTTATACTGTTATACATACTGACAGACAGACAGACATTTTTGTCGATCACTTTTTTAGGATTCTCTATAATCGTAATGTCATGTTTCATTGTTATCTCAATTGTTTTATATTCACGAATCGTAAACTTGCCTTATTGTCCCTATAATCGCTAAAAAAACTTATATAAAAGGTACCGGAAATATTTTTTTTGGAAAGACTATTTTTAATAAAATGATAAACCATACTAAACCTACCAAAATATTTTTTTTTTAGTTGCCTCCAAAATGGTCAAATCCGTTTTCAAGAGCAATAACTTTTCGTTAATGGTTTTATGGCATGTATCGTCATCTTAAGCCCTTAAATTGAAAATTTTATTTAAATTTTAAATTAAAACTTGAAACTCAGCGACTGAATCCACAGTAACAGTGCAAACATTTTTCGAAAGATTGTCATCTTGTAAAGGTTTCAATCACACGCCAACGTACTGTCAACATTGCGTAAAAAATATAGAACATTATTTCTTGTAAAAATGAGTAGTAGTCTCCAGCTTCGTGCGTTAAGTGGAAAAGTATTCTTTCAGCAAATTATCATGACTGTATTGTATCATCATTTTACTATCATGAAGTAGCAAAAGAAATTAAAATAAATTAACGACTAGATCGCACGTACTTACTCACATCTTCGAATAAGATTTAAAATATAGTAAGGGCATTTCAAGGTTTTTATTCGAATTTTGTAAACTTTGATTGTTTTAAAAGAGTACGAATAGTTTTCAGCTAAAAAATTTTAACGCCGTATTATTTCTTTAAATACAAAGCAAGTGATTCTGTTTTTTTTTTAACTTATAGGAGTGGCTTTATAATTAAAAAAAGTTTTTTTTTAAAACAACTTTTTCCAAAATATAGAACAAATTATAATTTAAGAATGCACACTTAAGCACCTAAATAAGCAAAATTTAAAAATAAAATTAAAAAAAATCTGATCCATTTTCAAAACATTGATTTGAAAAATTATTAAAAATACCAAAAAAACCCGTATCCGAAAATATTTGAATGCGAAATAACATTGGCAACTTACATCTTCCTGAATATCAATTTTGATTAAAATCGAACCAGACCTTGAGAAAGTCGAAGAAAAAAAAACGGTCCTAAGGGAGGATTTTTTTCACCAAAACATTATTCACACCAGCAAAAGTCCACTGTTCTTTTTTCATAAAAATAAGCTTTAACTTAACGGTTTTAAGACCGGTACCGTTAATATTTAAGCTAAAAAAATAAAAAAAACTCCTTTTACGAATGTCAAAATAACCTTATGTTCTAAGTTTCAAGACGATTGGCCCAACCGCCTATTATTTTTAAAGCTCTTTTTTGAATTCGGTCCAAGAAACTCAAGTGGGTTATGGGAGCACCTGCCCAAGTATGGGAGTTATACTCAAATTTTGGCCGAACATAAGCTTTGTAGACTATAGCCAGATGAGAAGCGGTGAAAAATTACTTGCATCTTCGAAGGAAACCTAAACACTTCGCAGCATTCTTTGCGACGACAAATAAGTGATTGTTCCAAAGAAGGTGGTCGGTAATACAAATTCCTAAAACTGAGATGTGGTCGGTTACTTCGATGCAAGTACCAGTTATGGACATTTTATTGTAGGTTTATTTTAGTTAATGGATTTCGTGGGTTTAGATTATAGGTATAATGCTTTAAAATTATGTTGTTCTAGTGGAAAGGTGACGATAAATTGGGGGGAAAGCGGCGTCGACCGACACATGACTTAAATGGTCTCCCGCGCACGCGATGCGGTTGAAGTACTAACGAACACTTCTCACTCACCAGGAACTCACCAATTCTTTCTAGAACCCAGCCTCTTTCGCCGAAGATGTATGAACATATTTTTGTCCACCAGTCTGAACATAGAAACTTACGATAACAATAAAAACTTTAGTAATTACACAATTTCTAATCTATCGAATACAACAATACTTATACTATTTTTTAGAAAAATAATATAATTATATTTTATTATATATTTTTTTTATAAAAAAATAACAACTTTTGACTGTCGCAGTTTTGGGTATGAGACCAGTGTAAACATATATTGAAGTCATCAAATTGACAATTGAGGTTCTCAATATGAATCGTTGTTGTCCATAGCAGTCATGGTTGTGAAGATGACAATAATGGCTGTCAACATGACAACAGATAATAACGTATTGACAAACGAGATCATCGCATTGACAACTTAGATCTTCGTATTGATAACAACGTTCATCTTATTGACAACCGCGATCATCGTACTGACAATTTTGGTGATCAATACAACAATCGCGATTGTCAATACGATCAATGCAGTTGTCAATAGGATGATCACAAGTGTCAATATGATCATAACGCGGTAGTCAATACGATTATTGCCAATATGATGACAGCGGTTTTCAACTTCAAAATTGATGACAGTAGCCAGTGTTGTTGTGTGTGTCTACTTCGTAGATTTATCTACGGAGTATAGATTAAAATGTAATGTAATGAAATTTAATGTATCCGTTCTTGTAGGATATCTCCCTTTTTATGAACGAGACATATGATGCCTTTTTGCCAGTCTTCTGGCATTTTTTCGTGTTCTTGGTGTATTGTTGGACCTCCATGTTTTATCATGTTTTATGCCATCATCGGCTTGCAAGGCTTTATTGTTTATGATCGCCTTTTGTATCTACTCAATGCTTGATGGCTGCAACATGAGGTCTTCCCCTTGAAACGATGTAGTCTCCACTTTTTCCGTGAGTCGACATTCAACAATTCATTAAAGCACACTTTCCATCGCTCCAGAATACATTCGAACCAAACATGCAAAAGTTCTTCGCAGATCAATCCGCATAGCAACAAGAAAGTGATCGGAGTTAATGTGGCACCTCGATGCGCGTCATCAGGCTAGAGTAGTGGCGAATGGCGACGATCTATTAATACGTGGTCAATTTAGTTACGAGTGACTCCACCTGGTAATACCCAGGTGCTGCCATTTCTATGACTCGTAATCCATTGTCACTATACCCATTAGTGTTGTGATGCAAATTGTAGGAGCTAATGAACTAACTGAATCGGTATTCAGTTCCCTCCTTACGTGGAGTTGATATCGCTCAGGATGATTTTAACGTCATACCTTGGGAGGCATTGAGGGTCCTCTGTACATGTTCGTAGTAGGAATATTTTTCGTTTTCTTCGGATTGCATACTAGGTGCGTGAACGGTTATGAGGCTGATGTTATTAAGTTTTTCTCCCTTAAAGCCGATGGTAGATTTCATTTTCTGCCTGACTATGAAGCCTACTCCGAGCACATTGTGTTTTGGTTAATGTGCAGCTTATCGAGCTCCGTAGAGCCATCTAACGTTCTATGAAAAAATTCTTAAATTCTTTAGCCGATGTTGTTGCTTGTTTCGTCGTGGTGTAATTATTTCCGAGGCTTGATGTCGGTTTCAGAGTGAGTTTTTTTACGAGTTAGGTTACCAGCCTCTCTCCAACCCTTGGGGACTAGAGCTTGTAGTTATACACAAATCTTTGCCTGGGGACCACCACGAGGAGGTTAAGCGAGAACTTCCGGGTGAATAGAAGTTACATTGCTGGCCTAATCCCATTTTTATGCGATGTCAGCAACTACCCGATTAGGCGCGGGTTATTACTTTATATATATAATAATATACTGTTTTTCAGATTCCTAAACTTGAGAATACCCTACAGCCATGCAGTCGTTCTTTTAAAATGATAGATTTCTCACCAAAAACAAATCATTTCTTATTTTGAAGCATAATTTCGAATACGATTTTTTTTGCTAAAATTTCATATTCGAATGCACTCTGACTGTTTTTATGTTACAAAAGGACTATTGATATATGTAGTTGCAAAACGGAAGAGATTATCCACTCTTAAGACTTAAGTTATATCAAAATTTAGGTACTAAGAAGAAAATGGCAATAAATTTCCTGTCAAATGTTTTTAAGGCGAAAAATGACACCACATCCCATAAATGTTACCTGTCATAAAATCATTTTTCTTATTCGCTCCATGGCACTCATGATAGTTATCTCCCATTTGTTGCGCTTGTTAAGCTGACTACTTAAAATGCAATCAAGCCAATGATCATAAATTAATCGATATCTATCTGGCAGTCATGAGGCCAACTCTCATATGAGCTCGCTCCACCCAGCCGATACCAGCCCCTGATATGCAAAACATAGCACGGCATGACCCCTCTCGGCACCAGTCACAAGGCGCAAACATTTAAACCCAAGCACGCAACCATGTGCAGTCTATACCTAGTCTTTCACAAATTCAGGCGCAATCTTGCCGCACCGATCTCGATTGAATAAATCATAACCGAGAACCGGTGACAGTGTCGCCAGTGTCAACATCTAGAATCAAGAACGTCTCTCAATACCTGCCTAACGATTGACACTTACGTACACACGGATAACATTTGACAATTTGTGCCTCTTTCTATGGCGGCGTTCAACTTAATTCAACATGAAATGAATTCCTAATTGAGTTGTTCTGGTTTCAAACAGCCTTTCTTGGTAGCCTTTCGCTCTTTCCTTGGACTAACAACAATAATGACACTTACACGGAAGACACACAGAAACAAAAAAAAAAAAAGTAACGACTCGTGTGGAACAAGATTCATCTTCACGCACATAGGCATTGGGCAAGCACCAGTATTCAGCAATCCGAGTCTTCCACGAAACAATTACAATCACCATCTCTGTCGTCTGTGTTCATGTGCTTTGCCTTGGTTCCAACTGGGCCTAAGACAGGAACATAGTACAGAACAGAGAACACCAGCTAAACCAATCAGCACCTGGTCTTGGAATCAGCTTTCAATTCTGTAGGTGTCTTTATATGCGATTCCTTGAATAGAGAGACGATACCTACTACCTTGTTATGAGTTCGATGGGTGCAACTGGTTTTCTGGACAGAAGTTAATGATAAATGTAATATGATCAGAGAAGTTTCCTGTACCGTCCGGCCCATCTTTTCCATGGCTTGGTGAATTATCCGATGACAACGCCAGATGAGGATGTGATTCAACAAAATGTCCACTATGCGAATTTATATGCGGGACACATAATGAATATTATCGTCGATTAGTATTTCGTGCCTAGCACACGAAGCACGAATGCAAACAACATTTTGATTGCATTTCTTGGAACTAATCATGGACTCATGGAGAGAATTGAAGTCACAATAGGAAATTTATCATTTGGCCACATAGCGCAGCTTTTAAGATGAAGTGTGCAGTGCGGCACTCTTGAACACAAGTGAAGAGACATCCATAGGCCAGACGCTAGACGCACTGAAAATGGAAACTTGAAGGGATTTCTTTCGGAAAAAATGTTTCCGTCACATGTGTGACATAAGTTTTCCTGTTTCACTAACTAAGTATGTCTGCTTAGAAGTTTTGATATCTTAGAGAATTGGAATAGTAGTTAAAGCTTTCGTGCAATCGTGTATTTTGATATGAATCACAACTTCTAGAGTTGAGCCAAGAGTCTTCAAATTCAGAACTTAATAAGGTTATTTTGACATTTTACGGATAACTTCTTGGATTACTTACCTCAAATATGTCAAAAATGTCTTTTTTTGTCTGTTCGTATGTATTTTAGACTTCAGCCTAAAGGGTTGGGCCAGTCATTTTAAAATTTAGAAAATAGGGTTATAATTTTTCATTTATTTATTTATATATATAAAGTTTTTAGTTTTCAAAAATGTTAATTTCAAAATCAAAATTTTGAACAAAAATGAAAAAAGAAATCAAACAAAATTTTACATAGTTAAGTACCTACTTACTTTTACCTACTTTTGTTTAAAAAATCAAATTCAAATTAGTTTTTAGTCAAAAACAGAACAAGTAAGTTCCTTTCGTTGTACGTGCGTTATCTGAATCGTCTTTAATTGCGAGTTTCGACAATAGGGACTATATGGCAAGTTTATGACTCGTCATAATAATTGAAATTGAGATAACAATTGAACATGACATAATAATGATGGAGAAGCATTATAAAGTTAGTGACAAAATGTGTCTCTGTCTATCTGTCAGTCGATCTGTCCGTCTGTATGCATAACGATTTGTAGCCTTAACGACTATAGCTAGAGACTATTATGTTCTACTTTTTCCTATACATAAGCTGTCATATAAGCGCTTAAGTTGAACATATATATTTAAGTATCGTATCAGTAAACGGCCCCAAGTGGTATTTAGTATGTTTAGTTCTTTTGGCTTTGGTTTGGTTTACGAAATCAAAATAAATTTTAGGGCTTATGTTAACGGTACCGTTCAGTGAAAACTTACTTTTCTCGAAAGTTGCTTCAGCGATTCTGATGAGTATTTTTGAAGGTAATTGCATTCGCATTTTTCCAAAAACAGATTTTCCGGAATATCCTACCAACAGTTCTTAGCCGTTAATGAATAACGGTTTTTTAATTTTCAGATTTCTCGGTAACTACTCATTGGATTTCTATCAAAATTTATATCTGCATAACCACATTTAGTTTTTTTTATTTATAATTCATTTTTAAAATTAATTTAAATTTTATTTTCCAATAATTTTAAAACCTATCAATAAATTTCATTTTATAATTTATGATCAGCGTACAAATAAACTCTTCTAAAAAACTGTATGCCAAAATCTTAAATTATTTCCAAAAGACTAAAAATAAAAAACAAGATTTTATAAACATCGGTCTTACAAAATGTTCGAAATGCTGTTTTATAAATTGATTATTATTTAAGATGTGTGATAGCGTGCTCCAAATTTACGAAAAACTGTCTAGTTTTGTAGGTTTCAATTATTTTAAAATTTCAGACTGTATTAAATTGGAGATTGGAAAAATTATAAGTGCTGCATTGTTTATTGCCAAATTTAGATACAGATAGATGGATACCAGCTTCTAGTGGAATATCATAAAATTAAACCTTACCTTAAAACGTATGTAAACATTAGAAGGATTAGAGGCAAACTTTCATTGTAGAAATTACTCGGGCTTCATAACATACATCTTCTTGAATTTCACTTTTGTTTTAAATCGGTTAATTAATTCTCGAGAAAGTCGAAATTAACGAAAAGTCAAATTAACGCTCTGTAGAATGTAAAATAACCTACATAATGTTCTAAAAATGACATTACGATGAAATAGAAGTAACATATTTGTACTTATGTCAACATTTTTTCTGTCTGCTTGACTGTCTAACTATCTGCCTTGTTTATCTGTCCGCATGTCTAACGCTCTGTGACCTTAATGGCTGAAAAGATATACATACATTTTTAAGTGTATGATTCTGTCAGCACTCGGCAGAGTCGCTTTTGAAAATTAATTTTAGGGTTTAAAATAAAGGGACATAACCATTAACGAAAGGCTAATTATTCCCGAAAACAGTTCCAACGATTTTGATGAAAATTTGCAAAAGTATTTTGGTATAGTAAGGTCCTATCATCGTATCATTATCTTCAAACATAATTTTACCAGAAAAATAGATTTCATAAAACGATTTTATGTATTTTCGACTTTCCCGATAACGGTTTATTATACATATTTTAAACAAAATTTAATTTAAAAAAAAATCTATTTATAGTTGTTTTTTTATAAAACTTTACTCATAGTAAGATCACCTACCTCATCTAGTCAATGGAAAATTTTGCCATAAATAAATGGCAAATTACTTATTTCGTCCCGAATAGGACAAAAAGTATCAAACCTAAAGATATCTCATGGTTTGATTCGAGCTGTAAAGAGGTTATCAGGTTGAAAGAGGTAAGTTTCCGATGTTATAAAGCCAACAAAACCGAGGAAAACCGGAAAAAGTTTCAGCAAGCTAGAAAGGCCTGTAATGTTCACATTCGAAAGACTTAATTTTTACATGAACAAAAAATCCGGCAAAAAATACTGCAATGTCCCAAAAGCAGTAAAAATTTTTGGTCATTTGTTAAAAACGTAAAGAACTCCTCGTCATCATCGGTTCCTACGCTTGTCTTCAATGATACGCCTGTTGTCAGTCCTCAAAAAAAATGCAGATCGGCTTGCAGCCCAATTCGCTGGTAAGTGGTGTTAGAACTCCTCCTGTACTCGAGAGCGTAAATGATTTCAAGGGACCAATCTTCTTTCGCACTCGTAGAGTTGCAAGAGTATTAAAAGATCTTAACATACACAAATCCGCTGGCCCAGATAATATCCCCGCTATTGTTCTAAAGAGGTGTTCTTCAACGCTGGCAAAACCATTGCGTAAGCTTTTCCATCTGTCCTATTCCTCTTTCCGAGTGAATGGAAAACAGCATTTGTCCAGCCAATCCCTAAGAATGGCGAATCTTCTTCTCCCTCAAACTATAGACCAATTGCACTTACGTCCCTTCTTTCCAAGGTCATGGAAACGTTGATTAATTTTCAGCTTAAGAAATATCTTGAGGACCGAAAGCTTCTTAATGACCGGCAGTACGGCTTTCGTAGCAACAGGTCCACTGGTGATTTGATGGGATATCTCACCGAAAAGTGGAACTAATCTCTCCATCATTTTGGGGAAAGCAAAATTATTGCACTTGATATTTCTAAGGCATTGGATAGAGTTTGGCATCAAGCTCTTTTATCGAAAATGCGTGCATTTGGACTCGACAAATCTCTTCTTCGTTGGATTAGTAATTACCTTTCGAAACGCTCAATACAAGTTGTATTGGACGGATTCAAGTCTGATTCTCACAAAATAAACGCTGGCGTGCCCCAGGGCTCTGTTTTGTCTCCGACTCTCTTCCTTATTTTTATCAACGACTTATTATCTGAAACAACTAATCCTATCAATTGTTTCGCAGACGACAGTACTCTCAGCTTCTCATATTCGTTTCCAGATTCACATTCTCGTTCTTCGGATGTGGAACTGCAACGGCAGCGTATGATAAGTTCATTAAATTCTGATCTTGACAGCATTGTACAATGAAAAGCAAGAAACCGCGTAGAATTTAATGCTTCGAAAAAACAATGTTGTCTTTTGTCGTTAAAGCGAAATATACCCCTAATGCCACTATCCATGAGTGGCACTTGCATAGAGGAAACCAACCACCTCAGTTCTCGGTATGCGCATTACAGACCACCTTCTGTGGAATGACCACATATTTGACGTTGCCAAAAATGCCGCGAGATGTTTAGGTTTCCTTCGAAGATGCAAGAAGTTCTTCACCCCGTCTGATCTGGCTACAGTATATAAAGCATATATTCGCCCTAAACTTGAGTATAATTCCCACATTTGGGCAGGTGCTCCTGTAACCCACTTGAGTTTTCTAGATAGAATACAAAAAAGAGCTTTAAAAATGATAGGCGATCGAACAGTAACAAAAACATTTACATCTCTAGAGCACAGATGTAATGTCTCCCGCCTTTCATTATTTTATCGCTACTTCCACAAACAATGCTCTACCGAAATAGCCAGTTGCATTCCTCTCCTGAAACGTTTTAACCGTAATACTCGTACTGCAAGGAATGCCCATCAATATACCCTTGGGCCCAATTTCGGACGTACTGTCAAGTACAGGGATTCTTTCTTTAGTCGTACCACGCGAATGTGGAATGCTCTGCCAGACTCTGTTTTTTCCCACTCTTTGAAGTGCAGAACTTTAAAATAAATGTGCATCGTTACCTCCTTTCACATCCTTCCCTATTTTCCTAAAGCCCTCGCTGTGTTTAATTAAACATTATAAGGGTAGTCAAAATCCCTTTAGTGCGGGCTAATTATAAAAAAAAAAAAAAAAAAAAATGTATAAAACCGCTGGTTGGACAAACTTTTTTTGTTCCTTAAGCGGTAAAATGGCCACTTCCGGTTGCGTTTTTGGTACTGGTTAACCTCATTGGGATCGAGTTAATAAACAAGTAGGGTAACAAATGAAAGCTTAGACTGTCTACATTAAGAATTTGTTGGTGGGACAATCTGAACATGGGCCTAACATGCGCCCGATCACTTAAAAAAAAAAAAATTACTGTGCTTTTTTTTCAATTTTTTTTAAGAATTTCGACATTTTTTTAGACAAATTAATATTGAAAAAAAACTCAGAAAATATTTGGAAGAATATGAGTCGAATAGTGAAATCATACAAGTGAAACATGCAACAAAAATAACATGATACACCAAAGAAAATTTTGTCATAACAGATACGCCGAGTACCGCTTTCGATACGATTTCAATAGACACTGTAGGTGTAGGCCTCTTGAGACCTTTCAATAGATTTAGATAAATATATACATATATTTTATATTATCATATTAACAATAAAATGTGAACTAACAAAGATACCGTCAACAGAGCCAAAGTAATAGTTGAAATATTCATATTAAAGTATACATGTTTCAGAAAGCTAAAAACCGAACTCACAAACGAATTACTAAAGAACATTTGTAAAGCATTAAATACAGAGAAACTGGTATCAACCCCATATCACCATGAAACCTTAGGATCCTTAGAAAAAAATCACAGTTTTAAACGATTATATAATGATAATAATAGGAGACAAAAATAGCTGGGATGAATGGTTGCCATACTATACTTACTGTTATAATTCAATGCCACACAGCAGTACTGTATATACAGCATTTGAGTCAGTGTTTTGTAAATTGAACACATAACCATGTGAAATTTTAACGAACAAAAAAAATTATTTATAGTAATTAATTTATTTACAAACAAAAATTTTTAAACAAAACTAAACAATATTTATAAATTTGTATCGATTACTTTTTTTTTGTTCTCTTCTTCTATAATTTAAATTGGAGTTTTTTTTCGTATTTCCTTTAAATGTATATTTATTCTTAAATTATACCTACTTAATTAAAAAATGAGATAAGGTTTCAGTAAAAAGTTATAATGTATCAAATCTCTGTTTGTGACAAACCTTAATAGCAAAAAATCATAACGAAATAAAAATAACTAACAAAATAACTCGGACTACATCCATCTTCTTGAATTTCACTTTTATATGAAATCGGTTAATTAATTGTCGAGAGAGTCTAAGAAAAAAATGCTCTAATGGGAGGTACAATTTTTCACCCACCAGCACACTGTCCTTAAATGTTTGTTCACCAACCCATAACATAAACCTACAATAGCCCACTGATTTTTTCTTATAAATTTTCTTGGAGCCGTTTTCGAGAGAAGTAAACTTTAACCTTATAGTTATATGGGAAGTACACTGTTAATATTCGAGCTAAACCAAATTTAAATTAACCCTCTGCAGAATGGCAAAATAACCTACACAATGGTCTAAACATGACATTACGATATACGATAATATGGAGGTAACATATATATATAGGTATAATGTCAAAATTTTTTTCTGTCTGCCTGACTATTTGTCTAACTGTCTGCCTGTCTAACGCTCTGTGACCTAAATGTAATTTGTATGTATCATTCTGTCAGCACTCTGCAGATTCGTTTTTGAAATATCATTTTAGGGCTAAAAACAAAGGGACATATAATTGGTTAACGAAAACTCATTATTCCCGAAAACAGCTCCAACGATTTTGACGAAAATTTGCAAAAATATTTTGGTATGGTATGGTCCTATCATCATCTCATCAAACATATCTAATTTTACCAGAAAAATAGATCCATAAAACGATTTTTTAAAGTTTCGGCTTTCGCGATAACTGCTTATTATACACATTTTAAGTAATTTTAAATACAACAAAAAATAAAACCAGCATATATCAATATCTAGAATATTTTTTTTTCTATTTATAGTTGATTTTTAAAAACCTTTAAATTGTTTTAAAACTAATAACTTTATTTTTACTAATATGTAAAAGTAATGACTGTCAGTACAATTGCTGGCGTAGTCTGGTTCAAAGTATAAAGAGCTTGGCAAAACGCAAAACGAAGCGAGTAGGTACTAATTAATTTGATTCTGGGCGTGGATAGACTACTAAGCAGAGAATTAAGTGCTGTTGATGAAAGAAACTGTAAGGCTGATCTAAGATCTAATTTTCTTTTACATTACAAACTAATTTATAGATAATTGATTTTTTTTCATATATTTTTTATTTTATTTTTAACTGAATTTTTTCATGAAACCCATAATAGATCTTATGAAGAAAGCTATTAGGGGATTGAGTAATTATAATGTTTTTAAACATTTAGTTTACATCTGTTTTTTATCAAAGCTAGGTTTTTCAAATTTTTAATATGAATGAATGCTTAAAGTATTCCAGCAAAAAGAAGTAGTAAATGCAATAATTGTAACGGGTGATTTTTTTGAGGTTAGGATTTTCATGCATTAGTATTTGACAGATCACGCGGGATTTCAGACATGGTGTCAAAAAGAAAGATGCTTAATATGCTTTGACATTTCATCATAAATAGACTTACTAACGAGCAACGCTTGGAAATCATCGAATTTTATTACCAAAATCAGTGCCCTAGAAAAGTTGGCAGAAAATCCGCTTTTTTATCGACAAATTTTGTTCAGCGATGAGGCTCATTTCTGGTTGAATGGCTACGTAAATAAGCAAAATTGCCGCATTTGGAGTGAAGAGCCACCAGAAGCCGTTTAAGAACTGCCCATGCATCCCGAAAAATGCACTGTTTGGTGTGGTTTGTACGCTGGTGGAATCATTGGACCGTATTTTTTCAAAGATGCTGTTGGACGCAACGTTATGGTGGATGAACCGAACACTGATTTTGATAATAATAATTCAATGATTTGCAAGCGTTGCTCGTTAGTAAGTCTATTCATGATGAAATGTCAAAGCATACTGAGCATCTTTCTCTTTGACACCATGTCTGAAATTCAGCGTGATCTGTCAAATACTAATGCATGAAAGTCCTAACCTCAAAAAAATCACCCGTGATAAGGTCTGATGATGTGGGGTGACGGGTGGGTAATATTTTAGCGCGATTTATAGAATACTAATACTAACTTGGATTTATTATTCTCTTGCTCATATACATACTTACATTGTGTTATCTAGTTTTGTTTGCATTAATGCTGGAAACTGGTGACGTTTATCACTGTCCCCAAAAACCAAAAATCTCGCGAGGGCAATTAGGCAATTTGCGTAACTGCTATAATTAACAAATATACACACAGGAAAATTATTTAAATCATAGAGATAATCTTGATAATGTTGATGATCATTTTATTCTTAAATATATGTGGATATCGTCCACATATATTTAAGAAGATATCTTATTACTTTCGATTATGTAACTGCTTCTTAAAACAATAAGAAAACTTATTGAAAAGTATGAGCAAATGTCTTAGAAGCAATAAGAAGATCTCATAAATAATATGTGACAATCTTTTAAAAACAGATCTTATTGAAGTCTTATTGAAAAAAGGTGAAAAACTGTTAGAAACTATAAGACAAACTTATTGTAAGCCTATAAAATTCGGTGTAAGATTTTAGACATAAGAAGAACAGAAGAAGAAATTTTAAATTATATCTTACAACATTCTTTTCGTTGAATGCTTAATCTATTTAAAAAAGCGAAATGTAAATATTTTTTTAAAACTATTTATTGTTTTTTGTTTACAGAAAAGTAATATAACAAGATTTATAAGATACAAATAATATATTAATTCTTCATACCAAAAAAAGGAACACGTTTCTTTGTAGCCCTTATTCGGTCACAAAAGTCGCCGGAACTGCCGAAGTTCCTGAAAAAATAATATAAATTATTGTTTTCCACTTCTTAATAAACTTTGCACAAACTTTTAAACTTACTTTTATTATTTTTTTCCGAAGCGGAGAAGATCACGTCTTAATTTCTTGAAGAATTAAATTGCAGACATCAGACATACAATTGTAAAATTTATAAGTGATATTATAGCGTGAGTAGAAAAACAATTTTAATAAGTTTATCTTTTGAAAACTAAAAAGTGATAAGGTTTTCTTATTGTTCAAACTCTCAGAAACTCTATAGAAAAACAACGTTGTTTATTGATTTATTTATAAAAAAAAACTTTTTAATTTAAGAATATTTCCTTATTAGGCTTCATAAAAAAATAATAAGATTTTCTTGTTAAAACTAAAAACTTATAAGGTTTTCACATTATTTATATTATTTCATAAGATTTTTCATATAGAAAAAGTAGTCAAAACTGTTCAAAGCTTTAATAAGATTTTTTCATAAAATAAAAATATTATGAAAATATCATATCTTCAATGCTTTTAATTAGATTTCTAATATAGGCCAGTAGCGTTAGACACAAAAATTTGCTTTTCCCCCTCTACGGAGGAGGGGGTGGGTATAATGTACCCAAACTGGATATTTTTGTGGTTTTTCGCTTCTGATCTAAACTTATCAATATTTTCAAAAACAGTCTGAATAAAAGTTGTATAAGGTTCAATTCCACGTCAAATGAAACTAAAATTTATTTTTTTGGACCAATTGCTACCAAACTAAATTAGGTCAAAGTTGAATCAATTTTTCAGTTTTTCTCTTTATCATAGAAGTAGTGCATATAAAAATTGTAGTAAATAAAAAATACATTTTGCACTCAATTCTTCGCATGCTTATATCTCGTTATGTAGAGGTCTTAGCTGAGTATGTTTTTGGTCAGATAGGTATTGAGTCCAAGAAAATGATCCACACACTAGAATTTTCTTAAAAAAAATAACTGCGTCTACAGAGCGACTTGAAGGGTCGCGTGCCAGAAAATACATCGGAAGAAAATCGGATGACAGGCTTTTCAGTTTGACTGGCTATTATACAAAAATTTATGTAAATAAGTGTAGTTACGTGTAGTAGACGTGTAGTTATTCAATATTTTATGCATTCATTACATGTTATGTGATGAATACACGTATTATTTAAGATTATGTGTATCCCATTGGGTAAACGTGTACTCAGTACATATTTTTTATTTAGGTTTTTAATAAAGGCTTGTAAACACGACGTGTACTCAGTACATATTCTATGTGTTCAATTTATATGTATTGTGACAAATTCTTCGAAAATCACTAAGAAGGATACATATAAAAATATAAAAGAATACCTCTACTCATGTTACGTGTACTCATTACAGTATAGTATGTACTCAGTAAACACGATTATGTATTGAATACATATATTTATTTAAAACTATGCATTTCAATAATTAAATAAAATGATATGCACTCAGTACACGCTGTCTTTAATCAATCAACGTAGCTATCGTTCATTTTCATACAAAATGCAGTGAATAGACTTTACATAAAACTATATTTACTAACTACATAAGTCCTTAACTCAGTTTAAATCTCATTATTTTGAGGTCTTAGGTGAGTGGTTCTTGCACTTTTAGATAGGTATTGAATCCATCTACCCGTACACCAGCTATTCTTATACCAGAAATAAAGTGAGAAAAAATAATTATTGCACCTCCAGGAGAGAAATGATTGGAAGGTTCTTTATTCGAACAGAGTCTCTGTCTTCTTGAAGATATATAATACAAAGTAAGTACCGGGTCTGGCACTCTGAATTTTTCCTTTTTACTACTCGTGTTACATAGCGCTTAATTATCGGGCCACTTTTTTTCATTATTCATCAATAAAACAAATGATGTATACAAATCTTCTTTTCGAAAACGCTTAGTCTAATGGAAGGAAAATTGCTTCTATAGAGGGAATGAAGGTATGAATGCCATTTAGAGCTAGGCTCATCGAAATAATTTTGAACTGCACCCAGACCAGGCTCGAACGCATAATATGGATCCATTTTCAAAAAGAAAAAAACACTGTATCTTTTTCTTGTCATGGAAAAACAAAAGGTCATCCATTTTCTCTGAAAAAATAAGTACAAATGCCATAGCTTGAAATTTTTGGCGAATACGGAAATGAAAATTTGAAACTTGAAATATAAAGGAAATAAACAAAGTTGGCCATTTGAATGTTTTATGTCACCGTGCTGTATATCAAAAGAACTCATTCTTGGTACAGTTTTTTTTTCATTTAATTAAATTTTGTTGATTTGTGTGCTATACGCTATACGGGTAGTTTTATTATCGTCCCGAATTCAAGTAAAATGAGTAATACAAATTCTAAAGTTTTGCAGTGCTTTAGGTCCGAGCAATGAACATTCGTACAAATCGTCTGTAGACAGCCTCAAAAAGACAAATCCCCGAGGTTTCACAAAATAGTGGAAATCGCAATGTATGTATGTATGTAAATTCAATTAATTAATTATTATTATCTATATTTTTTCCCCTGTAAGAGTTCTCTGTAGCTGTTTTGTTGTTCTCGATTTTTAAAATTTTATTTTAGGGGCTAAAAATAATGGTACCTGCCATATAACCGTCTAGGAAGAGCTTATTTTTCGAAAACGGCTCCAAAGATTTTGATGAACATTTTTGAGAGTATTTTGGTAGATATTGGCTCTCATTTTATCAAAAACAAATGTACGGGAAAAGCCTAATAACGGTACCTTTCATGTAACGTTTTTTTTTTTAATTTTGGACTTTCTCGGTAACGGCTTATTGGATATTTATAAAATTTTATATTTTATATTTTATTAGATCTAGGTAGCCAAATTCAATATGCTTACCAACATTTTGAACCATTTTTTTTTAATTATATTTTTTTTTGATTTTTTTTTTTTGGAAAATTCGATATTTTTAAAAACCTGTCAAAAAAATTATTTAAAATTGTATGATTGGCTGTATTAATAAGTATTAATAAACTCTTAGAAACTGCATACCAAAATCTCAAAAAAAAATAATTCAAAAACCAAATAAATAACAATATTTTTACTAAAAACCTTTAAGTGTTGTTGTTTTGGCACATTTTATACGTTCTGTTATTTTGCGTAATGTGGTTAGCAAATTTTTCTTTGGCCAATTTGAAAAAGTTTTAGTTAAGTTATTTAAAAAAAAATGTGTCCTTTGTGTTATGCGGGAAAATTGCCTATTGATTAAAAAAAGATTTGTTCAAATTCTTTTTGGCTTTCTCCCGTGATGCGCGGTCAGGAGAAATTAGTTTAATTTTATTATATATGGTGATGATGACTAATGAACAATTGTCTTTGAATGATAAAGGTATCCGCTTCCACTCCAACTTTGTTAGATTGAGGCTTGAAATCGCTGATATCAATAATTAGAAACCCTAGATACTGTTGTTTATTGTAATTATTTTGGAAAACCGATTTATTTTAATGAAATGTAGGTTGTTAATATGAACATTGAACAATGTACGTTTCTTCTTGTTTTTTTTTTGTCAGATATAGGTATACATAGGTAGATCTCTTTCCTTCTTACTTTTTCAAATCGTATATTATTTTAATAAATTTGGATATCCTTTGATGTAATATAGTTTTAATTGAACTCATCTATTAAGTGCATGTATTAAATATTAAAATCGTCTGTACTATTCTCTATTTTTTTTTTTATAAAAATAAAAAGAATCATTTCCATTTTATGACGAACAAGTGGACTCCGGAATTAACTAAATTCAATTAACTAATTCGATTCAAATAAATAACTCGAATCGAGTAAATGAAAATTACTGTTAATTTAAACATAACTATGTCAACATTTTATATCTTAATAACCTTCTTAATTACTTACCTGCATTAAATTCATTAAAGAAAACAAAAATTATTTAAAAATTATTTCATACAAAAATTTTCCCACTTCATGTCGCATCTTGGACCACTTTGTATGCTTCAGGTACAAAAGATGTATGAAATGCTTGTAATACTTCCCAAAATAGTATTAAAAACAAATTTAAGTATTTTAAATAAGATAGAGATTTCCACACTCATACCTTGAAAATACTGCAATTCTTGCTTCGGCAGAACACATACTAAATAAGTGTATAGGCTTTAGAGTTTAGATACTATTTCCATTATTTATCTCACTACTTAAATTAACCAAGAAAACGTATGAACCATGGTCCTTCTGTTAACAAAACATTCGTTAAATTCAAAGCTTAAGAAGTAGAAAACCACTAATGTCCATTTTGCAGGGCTCCAAATGGCATCAGGACACGAAGGTAGATAAATACCTGCTCTCAGCCATTTATTGACAAAATTTGCTCTAATTTGATTTCGGTTGCATACATTTTCGAGGTTTTCCTCTCGTCAACTATCAAACTCAACTTTTAGCAACCCATCTATCCGTGACAAATTGCCCTCATAAAAAGCCCAATTAGCGCTCTGGCTTGTAATTCATTCCAGTTCCAAAAACTCAGCTGACATTTGATAATGGCTGGCAAAACGCACACACATACATTTTCAACGTTTGTGATTACCGCTTCTGTAGATACCTGCCTGTTGTTGGCAGCTCCCATCCAGCGGACATTGTACAATGTACAATGCCAGGAGTACATCATGGAAAGACAGCAGAGTGCTACAAACTACCAACAGATCCAACATATCAACGTTTGTTTTTGTTGTGCGCCACATTTTACAGCTGGTTGCAGAATTGAACCTGGATGCTGCTGACATGTCGTCTGGGACTCAGATTACCCGATTTGTGGTTAAATGGACAGCTCTCTGACAGCAAATTTATGATAGCTGTCAAGTTTCTTGCGTCGGTTGATAGAGTGAGGCTGTGGAGGGAAACGCATCCGAATACCATTCGCAGATTAAGCAAAATGTAAAAGATACTCTGCTGCTGTTGCGGCTGCGTTAAACACGCGTGTTGTAGCAAGCTATGGTTGCTTTTTGTTAACTGTATGCTGATACAACTTGCAACGAATTGACGTTGGCGCAAATGACAGGCATATGGATACGGACTTTGCAATTCAAGCAAGTTAATATTACGGCGATATGGTGTGGTGATGGTGTCAGCCTGTATAGTTAATTTGGTCTTGTGGTCGAGGCTTGTGTAACGTAAGTCGGAGATAATGTCGTGTCATGTCACATTTTTATGGTAGTCAATCTTGTATGCAATGCATTATATTACATGCCATGTTATTTATCAACTAGATAACATACTTACAATCCCCAGCTTGACTTAAATGATATTTTAATGGTGAAATGATGAAGAATCATTGAGTAAATAGGTGAACGGGTTTGCGGAGCGAAAAAGGTGTTTGAGTGTGCAAATATAGGTACTGGTATATATTAGTTAGATAAGATACAAGGCCTAAAGTGGAATACGCCTTGAACTGGCATATCGATCCTATAGAACTTCTATGAGGCAGCATTTCTTTGTGGAGGTGTTTGCTTGTGCGGTGGCGCTGAAATCACTATTTATGTGAATATGGAATACATTTGGACAGGTTTGGATAATAGAATTAAATATGTTAATGAAAGGGTGGGTTGTGTGGGTATAATTTTCAAAAATGATAAATTAGAATGGAAACCAAGATTTTATGGAAGAATATGGTGACACAGTAGACAAGGTTTTGGCTTGCTAACCCCGGCTTTGTGGCTTTAATCCTCAGTTTGAGTAGCGTTTTCTTAAACTACTAGTTCAAGCTAGACTTTGGCCGACCGTGGGTTTTTGTTATGTGAAAAAACATCTTAATCTCGATCAACTGCTGCGAAAATATTCGTTCATATCTCTCTAATCTTTGTAACTAGTACCGTGCAATATCTAGTTGCATTTTAAAAGGCAATGTAAATACAAAGGAACACTTAAAATTTGTATGCACTAAATCTCTGTAAACTTTAAACCTGGTTTTAAACATCTCTAGTACCTACTCGGGCATTTCTTCACATTAAAAAAATTCCTTAATACTCGATGTAAGCTTGCTTCTCACTTCGTAGCCCTCCCTTATAGATATCTTTGTTTTTGTCTGTCGATTTAAAAATAAATTTGCACCTCATATCTAAATAGCAAATCTCGGTCTAGAAATTCTTTGAGTTTTTCGGCATTGATTTACCCAAAGTTTAAGATGTTATACCTAAATAGCTCAGTTTGTTATAGAACTCAGAAAAGCATTGAAAGGAACTTGGGTATTAGGTGGTTCAAAATATTTACAACTCTACGGGCATTTTTTATCTCATGGAATCATTTAAAATTCGAATTGAAATAAAGAAAATGTGTGTGGAAAATGTCAAGGTTTTCAACTGTAACGTAATGAAATAAAAGGCACGACTGGGTCGCACGTACTTGCTCCTATGTGCTAATCCCTTTTAAGTGTAGGCGTCTTTTTGACAAAGATTTAATTTTAATGTTTTTTTTTGACGTGCAACTTCCTTAGAATCGTTGTGGGTTGAAGCTCGAACGAACATGCGTCATGACAAAGGGATAAACACATAAATATATAGGATTGTTAGCTTTTGCAGTGTTTTAGTGTATTATTTTCCATATATAAGATATAAAGGACTTTTTCAGTTTAATTTTAATTTTGGTATGGACAAATTTGAACAACTGGCATAAACATTCGTGGGAATGAACAGTATGGCAATAATGCTAGGTATAAAGACCTATATAGGTCCCAATAACAATAATTTACTTTTTGAAATCAAATTAATTAAAATAGCTCAGTTAAGTTTGATGGATCGATAAACGTATGGTGTGGGTAGGTATTAAAGGAATTTATTAAGGATATTAGGTACCTATAATAAGTTTGGAAGGAAGGTAGGTACTAAAATTAAGATACACATTCCAACTACTGTTAAGTGAGAGGGTATAGACAATATTAAAAGTTAGAACAGTGAATTTGTTTATTAATAGGCAGGTGTAAACTTTTATTTTCTTGATTGAAATGGTTATAGAATAGTTTTTTGTTTGTTAGTTGTTTTTGTGTGTTTATCATAGGCTTCCTTATTTATTCTGTGTGCTTTTATGATGATGAAATGCTTTTTAATACGTAGGTATGTATGTAGGTTGTCACCTTCTTTTATTTGACTAATGGCTAGGGCTTAGCCGAGCAATATGAAATAAAATGTTGGGGAAAATATTAAACAAATGTTGTAAGCCATCTTATTTCTTTTGCTGTTTTCTATTTTATGAATTTTCCATTTCAACCGACAATTTTTTTCAAAAAAATGTTTGTTTTGAAAAATTTTCGAAAACATATTTTAAAATTTTTTTCAGTATGTCAGTTTAAAGAAATCTATAGTTTATACTAGGAGAAAAATAAAAAAATATCTATAGATCCGTTTTCAAAATATTCAAAAAACTAAATAATTTTTTTAAAAAATTATTAACAATTAAAAAAAATGTTTTTGAAAATTTTAATAAACAATATTGTTTAAATCATAAAACATTTTATATTTTTTTTATATTTTCATCAAAATCCGTCAATTAGTTATTACTCGTTAACCGGTCATATGGGAGGTACCGTTATAAAACTTTTTCTGAAAAATCCATTAAAACTTAAAGATAGACTTTGCATAAAAAACAAGATTCAGAAAGTTTTATCAAAATCGTAGGAGCCGTTTTCGAGAAAAATAATCTTTTCATTAAAAGTTATATGGCAGGTACCGTTCGTTTTGGAGCTAGAATGCCAATTCGAAAAACTGTCGGGTAGAGTACTCTAAAAATACTATATACCAAGTTTGAATCAAATCGGCAAAACCGTTTAGGCTGTAGGAATGGTTACGGACAGACAGACAGACGGACGGAATTTCCGGATCCACTTCTTTTTACTTCTCTATCATCGTAATGCCATGTTTGATTGTTAGAATTTTTTTCTTACGAATGCATAACTTGCCTTAGAGTCCCTATAAATCGCAAGTAAAAAGGAGACTATACCTACTTTAAAAGCAATAAACTAATTCTTCAAATATAGTATTATAAATTTGTTATAACAAAAAACAAATTTTTGTTGTAAGATGTACAAAAACTTCCCATCTTTTTCAACCCAAACAAAAAAAGGAAGAAAACAAACAATTTAAACATTTTGCTCAAACCTCTTAACCAATTTAAAATTCTGTTCACTTAGCTCCTATACTATGTATAAGGGAATGCTGCTGTCCTGATAAACCGGCTATTGGCGACATATTTATTGTCCAGTGCCCATCATCCAACATCAACCGCTGGCTTGACATGAATGACAAGTAAATTGATGGTATTGTGAAATAAATAAATTCGATTCCGAATCCGAAGCCATGCGGCAATTTCAATGGTGAATAGGTTCTGGTCCAGAAAGAGAATAGTGGGGTAGGAGCCGGGGAACTAAGCGAAAAGCAAGCAGAAGTCGTGAATGCAGTTTTTGTGGGGCCGCCTACCTGTGAATCTCCCTAATTACTTTTTATGGACGATGCGTTGATGTAAAGATTAATGGGTTCCGTTCTTGCCAATTGCAGCAGTTTAAATGCACTGAAGGAATCCAATATCGACTGGTGCTCAGTTGTGATGGCGACGGCAATTACCTTCTGCAACACCATGTTGTGAAAAAAAAAGAAATCCAATGGCGTGGAAATTTGCAGTAAGTTACTGGTGGAGTAGTATTTGTTAATCACACAGGTAAGTAAATACTATTCGGGCTATTTTTATTGGGATTGACGCTGAGCTCTTGAAATACATACGTTTTGTCGTTAGGGTTACGTACTAGAATAATCCTTCTGTTTCCTAGAATATTTTGAGCGTATTGAAGAAAGGATCGTACTAGTGATATAAACAATGTATATTATCCTACTTATAGATATTATAAATGTGTTTGTATGTGTGGATGTTTGGATGTTTGTTCCCTAATAACGCCTCAACGGCTAAACGGGTTCGGATGAATTTTGGTATGTAGATCGATAATGTGCTGGATTGAGATATGGGCTACTTTTTAACCCGAAAAAATGTTGGGTTCCTGTGCGAGAGGCTTATATGTGAAATGATGTATGGCTGAAGGTTTGTTTGTGACGAATGCATGCATTTGTGATGTTGGGTAGATGGAAGGTTGCAGGATCCCTTTTATTTCGACATAGTGCGAAAGAGAACAAAATATTTTCTTTAAAGAGTTTTTTTCAATTTTTTATTAATTTATTATTAAAGCCAAGGTTGTTGACCGCAATACAGAAAATTAAAAATTAAAAATTAAAAATTAAAAATGGAGTATTAGGTATATTATAAGAAACATTTTCCCTTCATTTTCACGGTATTCTTAAAAAAAGAGCTTTATTGTGATTTACTGTTGTGAAAGAAAAAAACATCGTTTGCATAGCACCAGGTTTCTTTTCGATACGGCTTTTTCTCCATTGGAACCGGTTATTGCTATTTTAGTCGGGGATTATTGCTTGAGCTGTACAATTCGGATTAATTTTCTTAGTGATTGTTTATTTTATTATATTATAAATGTGTGTTTGTATAAGTAGATGTTTGTTCTCCAATCACGCCTCAACGGCTCAACGGATTTATATGAAATTTGGTAGGTAGATGGATAATGTGCTGGATTGAAACATATCTAGGAAAAATTCACGGTTCCTGCACGGTACTGCACTTCTGGAGATTTGTTTGATATACTTCTGTGCCTTAACTACATCACGAATTTGTGAAGTTTGGTAGATGGAAGAGTTACAGGATTCACAATACTATTAAGAGATATAGAGATATAGGGAAATAGAGTTGTAAAGATATAGAGATAGAGACATAGAGATATAGAGATATAGACTTATAGATATATTGAGATATAGAGATATAGAGATATAGAGACACAGAGATATAGAGATATAGAGACAAACAAATATTGACATAGAGACAAAAAACTAGAGACATAGAGATATATAAAGATACGGAGATATAGAGATATCTGAATGTAGAAAAATAAAAAATGTAGAAATACGTATGTATATAGACCATTGAGATATAGAAATATAAAAATATACAGTTATAGCGGAATATCAATTCGATTAGAAAAAACCTTAATAAGGGTGGTAAGGTTAGGTTGGAAGAGTGATGATTCGATAACCAATCTCGCATCTCAAGGATCCATTGCAGTCCCCTGGAGTAGGAGGAACCGGTGGGGAGTTTTGGGGAGAATCAGTTTTGGGGTCCCTCTTTAAACCATCCTAAAATGTTGATGAATTTCAGACTGTTTTTAAAGTCACTTTTTTGAAACGTCGCCCATATCGCTGTCCCGGTCTGAGCTAGGCTGGGGCATTCACAAAGGAAGTGATATGAGCCCTCTTCTGCATCTTGAGACCCAACTGTTATCGAGTTTTGACCATATTTCATTTTCGGCTTTGTAGAAATTCTCCTGAATTCTTTTTTTCTTATTTTCCAGTGGCTCAAGTACCCAGGGTACGTACGTACGGTTTGGCTTGGTTCCATGGATGAACCGTTTTTGGCCAGTTCATCAGCCCTTTCATTTCCGTGAACGTCACAGTGTCTGGGGACCCATCGGAGAGTAACCAGGTCGGTTTCACTGATTTGCCACAGATCACTGCGGCATCGGTAAATCAGTTTGGACTTGGGGACGATTGACGATATGGTCTTGATTTCCGCCTGGCTGTCTATTAAAATATCAATATTGTTCTTTAGGTAAAAAGATAAAAGGTGCTTTGCGGCTTCAACTACTGCGTGCACTTTAGCCTGAAAAGCACTTGAAAAGTTTGGCAGCCTTATAGATCTATTTATTGGTGGGTTTATCGAGATGATAACAGTTACTACACTTGCTTCCGTCCTTGAACCGTCTGTATAGACCGATATAGGATTTTCGTTTATGACCCGGTTTTCTTTCCAGCATTCTCTTGTAAGAATGACGTGTACAGTATAGTCGGTTTCGCTATCAATGTCTATATAATTTTCTATAATTTTATGACCATAGTGGCCCTTATTCCAGTTGTTTGAATGCCTTAATCTTAAGGCACTTTTGGCCGCAAGCTCCTTTATAAAAAGGTTTGTTGGGGATAATGAGAATAATTCTTCTAGGGCTGCGGTTGGAGTAGTTCTTAAAGCACTTGTAGTACCAATGCACGCTAGTCTTTGAATTTTCCTTTTAAACAAAACTAGTTCGTTCTTGAGCGGATTTACATCCAGTCCGCAGCTATTGGCCCAATTGTCGAGTTTATCAAGGGCAGAATGTAGAAGTTCCCACAGGGTGGGAATAAATTTACCTGATGACATTAAGACAACGTTGTCCGTACAAGCCACTAATTTGAATCCGGTAAGGTTTAGTTTGAATAGAAGGTCCTTTAAAAGTTCTGATTTTTCGATAGTGCCCACCACCTCGTGATGAGCTGCCTCAACAGATTTGCCCTTCATGTAAGTATGTTGGGCTGCCGAGAAGGACAATGTTTTCCCCTAAATTTAAGTGGATGTGGGTTTCAATTATTCTTTCTAAAGTTTTTAGAAGAAAGGATGATAGGCTTATTGGCCTAAAATCTTTTGGATCAGTATGACTGGGCTTGCCGGCTTCCGGAATGAAAATGCCTCTGACTTTTCTCCAACTGGTTAGCATATAGGTAATGTTTAAACAGCCTCTGAATATTTCCACCAGAATAGGCACAATGAGTTCTTTAAGGCATTGGAGCATAATCGAATCATCGTCTGAAGATTCTATGTCTGTAAACAAAATTTTACAGGCAGCTCTTTTTGCACATATCGTTCCTTTTTTGTATAATTTTTACTGGACTTGTAGAGATCCTAGTCTAAGGGTTCATTACTATATTTGGCTCTATTAAAAAGCCTCCTTGATTCTTCTCTGAGGGCAGATAACTATTGAGATCGCCATGCGGGGTTGATTTTACTTTTGCCTTTTGTGACAGGAACTTTCGTTATCATTGAGAATGGCTGACGTAAGTTCGTTAACAATTTTTTTCAATGTCAGAGCTATATAGTAAAGGTTGGTTGTCATATTGGCCAAGCAGTGCAGCCAGTTTATGAATATAGGCTACCTAGTTTTTGTTTCTAGGGTTTCTGTAGGACTTCGGATTATCTATTTTATGCTCTATTAAGAATGTTATCATTTTATTGTTTGATAATGTAACATTGCTTGAAACTTTTTAGTTACTGAACATAATGGAGTCAGAATTTGTGGAAAGTGTCACATCGAGCACTTCTTTTCTAGTTCTGGTAATGAATGTTGGTCCATTACCTCTATTTATGGTCAAAAAATTACTACTAATAATAAATTCAAATAGTGACTCACCTCTTGTAGGTTGGGAACTATCCCACTGCAGATGGTGGGCATTGGCATCACATCCGGCTATTTGGCTCAAACCGTTCCTACTTGCTGCTGTCCCCAGTTCTTCTAGAGCTGACAGTGGAGGCCCCGGTTCATCACATTGCATGTAGGTGGAGGCTAAGATCAGAGGAGGTGCCCCTTCTCTTTCACACTTTACCGTTGTCATTTTAGCGCTGCAATGAAGAGATAAGAATAATAGTTTTAATGTTTTTTTTCGCCACTATACAAGACCGATAAGGATATTTGTCGTTTTTTTGCAATCTTTGGATCTTAGTCCGCAGATATTGCCTGTTTATCCATGGCTCCTGAATAAGGGCTACGTTGATATTGTTCTTCGACAATGACAAGAGTAAGTTGGCAGAGATCAACTTACTGTGTTGCAGGTTTAACTCAACCACCTTCATCATTTTTCTTCTTATTAGCTTGATTGGTTACCGTTACCAGTCTCACCTTTACTTCGGTGATGGCAAATCTAAATTTATAGCCAGTTGATAGAAACGTCAACATTGTTTCATGGTTAAGCAGGACTATAGCTTCTTGGTTTGTTTTGGTAGGCGCTTTCAATCCCATGACCTGCAAATTCACACTGGGAAACTGCGATTTTGATATCGGGTCCGGTATGTTCATACGGATTTAGGTCTGTTGGGAAGATCTATTTGAGAGCAACTTTTAAAATTACCCCTTCAAATTGCTCTTCATGCGGCAATCAGTTCATCGTTCACGAGAACGAGAAGACATATGTCCCCACTTAAGCCCACTGTTTTTGTGAGCTCCTTTTGTTAATGATAACCACCTGAAAATTCTCCTTAATATCCTATGCAAAGGTGCTGGCACTGGCTGCCATTTTAAGTTTTTTATTGCTAGACGGCAGAAGGGGAGTTGAGTCGTTGTGTCTCCCCCTTTTTGTGCTTTGGATTATCGCTATCCGATTGCTTAGGGGAATTTGATTTTGGGATAGTTGGTCCTTTTTCGCCCCATTTGGACTTGACTGGTAACTTACTTTTAGATGATGTTTTTGCTAGGAGCTTTCGAGCCCAGTTTAATCGTTGCCAGTCTCTGACCTTTAACTTCTGCTTATCCACTTGGCCATACCTTCGTATGGCTCTCTTGGCGTTTTCGATCTTTTCAAAATCTGGATCTTGCCTCTCTACCTGTGTCTGTTGGTTCGGATGTACCACATTGTTCTTAATAGGTTTTGGCCCATGCGAGCTCCGGTGTTCGGAAGTGGTTGGGATTTAGAAGTCCCTGGGTCATCTTTGCAGACTTTGGTGGGTTTTGTGTCGAGGTTGCTTTAGCTCTTGCGGTGTCAAGGTTTTGGCCAAAGACTTCTAAGCTCGCTGTCTTCTTTGTTGGGGTTTTCAGCCAATGTGACTTCTCCGTCCGAACTGTCCAAGCTGGGAAAAGCCTTATAGTTATCTTCATTGAGGATACGCTCTTCATCTTCCGACGCCATCACCCTCACACCTGTTCTGGCAGCTTCATCCTCAGAGTCACTGAGATCCATGAGGTATTCAGCTGAGACTTCATAAGCAGATAATATTCATGTTTCTTTTTCTATTATTTTGTTTGTTTGTTTCGTCACTGGCAACTTATCTTATCTTCTTTCGAAGCCAAGCCATCGCCAGCAGCCGTGACTTAAGGATATATCCCAACTCGATTTTTAGTTAATTTTTGAGGGCGGTTCTATAATGGGACCATTCCATTGTTGCACCAGCATATCTCGAGACGGTATATAAAGACGGTAAATAAATTTCACGACTGGATCGCACGTACTTGCTCATATGTGCGTTCACAATGTAGAATACAATTTAAGAAAATTAAAGTTAACATCAAAGCATTTATTGGATTTTTGTGACTTTTGATTGTTCGAATAAAGTACGTAAAATTGTATTGAGTGAAATAATTTAAACGCCATTTTATTTTTTAGGAAATGTTAGAAAGTGTGATTTTTTTTTTCAAAATCGTAGAAAGTTTTTAAATAAACCGGTTTATTTTAAATAACTTAAAAAAAATTAAGAATACAAACTTAAGCACAAAATTAACATACATAAAAACAAAATTTAAAAAAAATTCATCTACCCGTTTTCAAAATATTTATTGTTCAAAAAAAATGTCAAAACTTAGCCACAAAATACCAAAATATGTTGTTGGCAAAAATTCCTTTTGAAATAAGTCGAATGAGGTCCTCTCATTAAATATGATGTATTGTAATGAATTCTAGTTAATAGGTTGCCCAATGGTGGAAGAAGGCAGAAGTGGTGTCGCACCCCGTTAAGTTGTGATAAAAGAGAATCGATTGGCTGAGTAGAAGTGTTTGGACTTTGGAGGTATTTCGATGGAAGGATCTGTTAGTTTCAGATGAAGCAATGGCGAGGATCAGGACAACGAGTTCGACGTCTTCTCTTCCTTTCACGACTACGACTTCTTCTCCACTCTACAGGGCATCTTTATAATAAACGTTTCCTGAAACTGTTGTTTTTTCAACGCCTATGGTGGACTTTAATGATATTTCTCATAACAAAAAATCAGTGAACTATTGTAATAAATGATAAAGAGTGGATAGCCTATACTCATAGTGATATAAGTCCAACAAGATAAAGCGCAAAATTTATGACGATAATCCTCAATTGTATGTTGAGACACCGTTACATCAAAAAAAAAAACTAACTGTTTGGTGTGCTTTATGGGTTGGTTGATGCTGGCCAGAACGTTACAGTCAATGGTGGCATTAGTATAGCCGCGGCCGTTGGTTTCGTTTGGTGACCGCGATAGAGCCATTGAACAACCATGATGTGCAGAAACTATGGTTTCAACAAGACATGTCACACAGCTCGTGCCAGAATTGATTTATTGAAGGAAGCGTTTAGTTTCACGTTACGGACTGATGAATTGGCCTCCAAGATCGTGCGATTTAACGCCGCTTGACTATATATGTGAAATCGCTAGTCTATGCCGATAAGCTCGTAATGATTGGTCACAAAGAGGACACAATTCGCCGCGTTATTGCCGATATACGGCCACAAATGTTGGAAAAAGTCATCGAAAATTGGACCTTGAGATTAGACTACGTCCGAGCTTAGAGCATGCATGTGTCGAAATAAATTAAAATCATACAAATGCAATGACAATTGCATTTAGGTTGACTCAGACATGGAATATGGAATATGGAAATATATGTGCATACAAATATCAATCCATATAAGCATATACAGGGTGATCGGTATAAGATGCACCAAAAAGCTACAGCGAGTAGGTTGGGTTATGAAAAAATCGTATGGGGTCTATTTCGACCATTTGGGCAATTTTCTAAACAATGAACTTAAAAATAAAAAAAAAACTTTTAATTGCCATTTCATTGCCAACTTCAAACGAAAATCAAAGAAGAGATTTCTGGCTTTCTAAGAAGGTACATGGCATTGTAAGTGTTACCGTTGTTTTTAAATAATTTTTTTCTGTTTTAAGTCCATATTTTAGTAAATTGCCCTTCCCGCATAAGCGGGGCAAAATAGACTCCCCCCCCCTGTTCCAAACAATTTTTTCATGTCTCAACCTACTCGCTAGCTTTTTGGTGCATATTATACCGATCACCTTGTATATACATGTATATGTAATAAGTATAACTCTCCTGAAACTATATTGTTATTTTTATTCTTAAAGTTTTTCCATTTTAGTATTAAAGAAAATATCGTTTGTACCAAACACATTTGTATATCAGTATACAGAATCATGATATTTATACCCAGCAGACACACCGAAAGCTATATTAGAAACAGTTAGTTTTTCCTAACTAACACACTATTGTGTATAGACTCTTTATAAAATAGTCTCGACGTAGTACTGCCGTAGCCACAACAAAGTGTTTGTTCTAGTAGTTGCTGTGCAAAACTATGTGTCTTCAGTTTAACAAATCGACCAACTTAAAGTTAATAACTTAAGAATTCGCCAAAGACCTTTCAACGAATTTAAATAAACAAATATGCATTTAAAATTACCATTTAGAATGATTTTAATGCAATCACGATATCGATTTATTTCGGTTTTACATTTGACGTTCAGTCATACATATGCAGTTGGGTAACCAAAATTTACTACAAAAGCGTTCCTTAACTTTTTCGTAATATGTGCTTTTTGTGAAAGAATTCGTTCCCACTCCTCCAAATTTGTTTCCTTAAAGTTAATCGAATAAGTAAAGGAACACACATACTGTTAATTTCCCTGAAAATCACAGAAAAATTGTCCAAAGTTGTTCCATCTTTCAGAATTTTTTGTATTTTTTCACAGAAGAGAGAGCTAACGGGAGAGTAAAAAATTTCCTCATCCTGTGACAAAAATTTTTTTGCACAGAAAATTGAAGGCTATTAAACTGAAAAAAATCATTTGACATTTCATTTATTTCGGAAGTTTGTTCGTTAAATGGAAAGTGCGGATACAAACAGACGAATCTCCAGCTCCACAATAGCAAGAATGGCAGAAGCAGGATCACTTGTCCATTTGAGATATTCTTGTATGCCTAATACATTTGTTTTTGGCTTATTTAATTAATTAATGATTTGTTGCTAGTAAACCGGATACCATTTTCGGTAATAAAAGAGGTGTTCATCCCGAATATCTATAAGAAGAGAATATGCTGGAAGACAAAACAAGGGAAAAGCTGATGTCTAGGGCTGCGACTAGCTCTCAAAGAAAGTTTTCTAGAAAAGTTCAGAGAAGAAAATTAGCTTCTGTTTATTTTGGTAAGTGGGAATCATTATTACAACATTTGATCATAACTCGGGTATAACCAATAAAACAGAAAAAAATGAGGTAAAAATCTGAAAATGCTCACAAAATAAACCTAAACACTTTTAACGTAGGACGTAAGCAAAAAGTTATTAATGAAAAACCATACAAAGGTCGAAAATTTCCCTCCCTATTTCCCTCACATTTTTTGCACAGGTTCCACGAGGTCAAAAACTTAAGAAAATGTTAATTAACTATCCCTAAGCATAAGTATAATCCCAAAGTTTTTTCTAATCAATATCATCCTAAATACATATGTATATTTCGACCTGTCGACTTCGACTGGGCTGGCTATAAGGGGAAATTCGAGATTCAGTTTAATAAATATAAAAATGATTTTTCAAATCACTCATAATTCATTCTGGCAATTACTTTTTTGGAACAATTCGATGCTTAGTCTTGCTATTCAATTTTGTATTGAGCGCATAACACAGTCGTACATCAAAAGACCAAAACCAAATAAACAATTAACGTCATTGTTGTGCTATAACGATATAAGCTTGCCTTGTACTCATACGCGTTTCTACTATTGTTTTGTGTACTGGTGTTTGTGACGTCTTGCTTCAACTTTCTGGCCATAAATAATCCGGAAGATTGACAGTGCTGACAGTTTTGATCGATGGTCATCAGTTGAAGGCAGAAATATGTTGGAAATAAATATCATGGTGATGTTCGAGAACGCGATGCTTTAACTTCGCGACAGCAAGTTATTGCAGCAGTGAAAATTTCGTAGAAGTATTGCCAAATATAAAGGCGTATGTTGGCCTCCATTGCTTGCCCTACCCAAGGTGGATAGATGGATGACTGGTTTTGCCAGAGGAGAAACTGAAGGGGAAATGGTGAAAATACTCTGGTGGAATTTTTTTTTTGGCAGTCACTGTGCTGCGTTGATGGACGACAATGACCAACGGCACAGAGTTGAAGTCAACATCGTCATTTGGAGAATTTATGTCATTAGTCTGAGGATCTGAATGTGTGAGCGGCTGTTCGTAGCTTTTGATGGTAGCGCGGTTACAGGGACTATTGTAAAGGGCGTATCGTCTTTTAGCGGCCTTTAAAGGGAAAAGGACTTTAATGGCCAACCAACAGCATCGATTTACATACAATGGATGCCTGGGCTTGAGATAGGATTTAAAAGTTACTTACAAGTTGGAAAGACAGGCAGCCGGACTGACAGTGACAGAACAGAAGAAGATTGATGGAATGCTCCGTTCTTGTGATTGGCAGAAGCAATCAGTTCGATGCATAGTTGACTGGGTGCTTTTTGATGGTGACCGCAAATATGTGGTCAAGAACTAATTTTATAGTGAAATAAATAAAACGAAAAACCTGAGAAAGTCGTTTTTTAGAGAAGTTTAAAATAAAAAAATTACTAAAAATTGTATATTTTTAAAGACCTTTGTAAAAAAACTAAAGGTATATGTATATACATTCTTATGCAGAATAGGTTTTTCAGGAAATTTAAAGGTTTTATATGACTGTGACATTACAAAATAAATACCAAATTCGATTATTTATTTGCAAAGCGGGACATAGTTTTCATACTTTATAGTATTTAACTACCTACTCCGTTTTAGTTCGATAATAGAAGACAAAACAAGGCAATATACGAACAAAAAGTATTGGACTAAATAGTCATTTGTTGTGTTATTAATAATTTGATAAATATATACTCGTACTTTTAACCCTATGTGATGACTATGACATGGTAAGTGTATTTTATGTACATGGAATTAGGCCGCCCTTTTGATGTCAGGGAAGACAGCTAAAACTTCGGAATAAAGATTGGCCGAGGACCATAGATTGGTAACTATAAATACTTGTCAATACGATCAAACATATCTGACCAAATCTGTGTCCGAAAAATAATTTGTTTGCTATGGTTTGCTAAGATAGCTTAAAGGTGTGCGAAGGCCTTGAAAAGGCCTTCCTTGGGTGGAATTCGGTCGAACCTACGGACATTTTTAACATGGGCAAGTAATTGGTAGGTATTCACATTAAGTATTTTTTTTATTTTATTTTGATTAGGTCAGGCATATCTTTAAGTCGACAATTTAAATTTAAGTTTTGTAATTTAAAATGCACCGTACTTACGCTTTTCCTTGGATAGCGTCAAGGTCCCTGGGTTCGTGTAATCATTTCCTTACCCTTTTAGAGTATATTTTTCCTCATCCTTATCCTCATCCTTCCTTTTCCTTTCCTTATTTTTACATGCGGTTATAGGTTCTCTAAGGCAAGTTTTGCATTCGTGCAAAAAAAATGAGATAACAATCAAACATGACATTACGATGATAGAGAAACATATATGCGAGTTACTTTCAAAATTCTGTCTGTCTGTCTGTTCGTATGTATTTTGGACTAGATCCTAAACCGTTTTCAAATTTAGTACACAGGGTTAATTTGACATTCTGCAGAGGACTTTTTTTATTTTTGTTAGCTCAAATATTAACCGTACCTATCATATAACCGTTAAGTAAAAGCTTATTTTTCTTAAAAACGCATCAAAGAATTTTTATAAAATAAATTGCACGACTGGATCGCACGTACTTGCTCATATGTGCGGTCACATCGTCGAATAAATTTAAAAAAATGCACGGCTGGGTCACACGAATAAATACCAGCCGAGGCCCAATTTTGTGAAAATCGGGATCGGTGGCCACTTCGTTTTGGGCCCATTCACCGAACGTGTGACGCACTTGATGGTCGTTTGGATTTTGTAAACCTGCAAACCAAGATCCTTCCGCAAAATCTTCCATAAAGTGGATGGGCACATCTCCAATTGTTGCGCGAGTTACATTCGCAACCTAACTTCCCCTTTCCCACTTCCAGTCAACACTCAGTCAACACCCGTGCAAAGCACTAGATGTCAAGTTACGGTCATCACCCCTACGGTTATCACCCCTACGACCTTATATCCGGTCATCACCCTGGGAACATCCGGCAAATCCAGAATTAACATATGTCAGCAGGTTGTATTTCCCATTAAATCAATCTATTGCAAATATGTATTATTTTTGTAAAATAAAATGATCAGCAACTTTGCTGACTTACGTATTATATTCTTGTACTCTTGTCAGGTAGAACAAAACATAATCATTGTCATTAATAAATTGAATTTTAAACGAACAAGTTGGTTTTTTTAAGCTCTGCGTAGCTCTAGAACATAATGGGCCTTAGCACATCAAACTTATGTATCAGTTCCTTTGTGAATGCCCCAGCGATTTGGCCGACGACGTTTCAAAAAAGGCACTTACAAACATTCTGAAATTCTTCAAAATCTCAGGATGGTTTAAGGAGGCATTTCATAACCAACTCTCCCCAAATTGCTCACCTATTCCTCCTATTCCTGGGGACCGCAATGGATCCTTGAGATCCGAGTGAGATCGAATTATTACCCCGCTCAACCTAACCTAGAGCAAACACAAAAATTACGTGTTTTTTGGGAGATATTTTAATCCTGATCATTGGATAATGCTTTATTTTGTTTTAATTAATTTTATTTTACAAAAAATATGTTAAGGAATTGTACTCCGATAATTTTGTTTTTTTTTTTTTTTTTTTTTTTTTTTTCAAAGCTGCTTAATAGCACCGTCGCTATACTGGTTGTACAAAAAAGCTTTACAAACCAAAATTATAGGAAATTTTATTTGCTACAAGTTGGCATATTAAGTCATTTTGCGTTCAAATACACCAGAAAGGAGTTATACGAGTATGCCAAAGGCGCAAAAGTATGGACAGAGTATAACGAAGGATTAAACTATTTTAATATGAAAAAGATAAATTTTGAAAATATTTTCCCTGACCAGTTTTGAAATTCCCTGACTTTCCCCAAGTTTCCCTGACCAAATGTTTGTTCCCTGACTTTCCAATAGTTTGGTCTACCAAATACTTTCGCCCGTATTTATTCGGACATAAATTCCAAATCGACACCGACCACAAACCTCTAACATACCTTATCAGTTTTAAAGAACATAATTTAAAGACTTAGACTTAAAAAATATGACTATAAAATAGTTTACAAAAAAGGCAATCTGAACACGAACGCAGATGCCTTAACCAGAGAAAAAATTGATAATTAAAATATTTTTATTGATTTGAACATTAATGATATTACAATTAACCAAGAAAATTCTGGCATAAAAGTGCATTCAGCCGAAGAAAACCTTGAAGACGGAATCTATATTTCAGAAAAACCTTTAAACGACTTCAACCCTCAAGTAGTTATAGAAAAATCAAATAAATCTTTCATAAACATAACCACACCATTCAGCAACAAACAACGAAGAATCATAAAGAAACCTTTCTTCACAGAAGAAATAATAGTAGATATACTAAAAAGGTATACACCACCTAATAAACTGTCTGCTATTTTTGCAGACGATGACACCTTTCGTATAATACAATTTACATATTCAAAATATTTCGCAGAAAATAAAGTGTTCCGATTAATAAGATGCACAGAATTCAGAATTGCTTGAAGATGTCATAGAAAATGACATTTAGGATCAAATAATTAAAAACAACCATGAGTCTAACAACCATAGAGGTATAAATGAAACTTTACTGCATCTCAAAAGAAAATATTACTTCCCATGTATGAAAAATAAAATAACGCAAACCATTAACCACTGCGAAAAATGTCTAACGTTAAAATACGACAGACAACCTCCAATCATTAAATACGAAAAACCTGAAACACCTCTAAACCTTTAGACATAATTCATATAGACATTTATAGTATAAACAACTTTCAAATCTTAACAATTATAGACAAATTTTCCAAATTTGCTTCAGGATTTACTCTTGAAACAAGAAATAGTATTGCAGTTATAAAAGCCTTAAAAACTTTTATAAGCCTTTACGGCATTCCACAAAAAATCATTAGCGACCAAGGTTCAGAATTCACTGCCAACATTTTTAAAGATTTCTGCGAACAATACAAAATTAAACTTCATATCACCTCACTAGCAGCAATTCTCCAGTAGAACGCCTCTACTCGTCCTTAACAGAAATATATCGAATAATCCTACTAAACGAAAAGAAACTAGAAGCTGACCACGACGACATTTTCTCAGAAACGTTAATCACATACAACAACTCTTCTTTGGTAGAACTTATAAATTCGATAAGAATATAACTTATATTAATGAGCATGAATATCTTATAAAATTAAATGAATTCCAAACAACTTTATACCCCTCTATAATAGAATACGTTGAAAAACAAACTAATCTTAGAATGCAGGCGAAATAAAATTACGCCAAGATTTACAAAACCCAAGGTAAAAACCAATAATAAAGTAACACTAGTAAAAACGAAAGATAAAAAGATACACAAAATTAGAATTAAGTAAAACATTCAAGATAATTACTTTCTAACCTCAATATTACTTACATTTAATATTACAAAATACAACCAACTTCTTAAAACGAAATGAAGGTATTCTTCCTCTTAGACTTGGACCAGCTCGTACAATCACAAACTACAACAAACTAATTTATATTATTGACTTATATTCATACAAATTTATTGTTAAACAGATACAAAACTCAATAACCCTCTTCGAAAAACATATATTACACAAAGATGAAACTAAAATCACTAAACTCAAACTTAACGAACTAGAAAACAAACTTAATACACTATATCCACAACAGAGAAACAAAAGAGGACTTTTTAACGATATAGGAACTGTAATAAAATGTATCACGGGAAATATACCAGGTTATACTCTATTTGGTAATTGTAATGAGTGTTATTGTGCTGGAGGTGTAGCTATGAAAATTGTGATTACACTTGTTGTACATTTATAGATTACATGATTATGCTAAAAGTGTTTTCATTGATGAATTAAGCAATCTTCTAAATGTAACTAAGTCTAAAAATTTAATTGTTGTAGGAGATAAAAATATTGATATACTAAATGCATTTGAACAAGAAACAGAAAATTACTTGTTCACTATGGCTTCAAATGGGCTTAGGAGTTTCATAAACGAACCAACCCGTGTGACAGATTTGACAAATAGCTGTATTGACCATTTTTTTGTGAGATCTAACAAAAATAATAACAATGCGTTTATTGGAAAAGTGTATGATTTAAATCTTACAGACCATAGAATAATTGCCCTAAATTGCTTTACTGATTTAAACCGTCTCGAAAACTGTAAGCGCGTAGCTAAATCAACAAAACTTTGTGTTGACTTTTCATTACTAAAAGAATGTTTAACATTCGAATTTTGGGAGACGTTTTATTCAGAAACCAACCCTTCTATTGCTTTTGAAGCTTTTTAAAAAAATTCCAAACCCATACAAATTCTTGTACAAAAAAATTGGGTAAAATGAAACATCTTAAACCTTGGAGGACTAATAATCTTCTAAACAAGATTAGAAAAAAGAAGAAGTTTAGCTTAAAATGCAAAAAACATCCTTATAATATAACACTTAAAAAGTAGTACGACATTATGGAGAGTTATTGATAACGTTTTGGGAAAAGTTAAAAATCGTGTTGAAATTCAAAACATTGAAATTGATGAAATTATAGAATCTGACAAAGGTGGGATTTCAAATAAATTCAACGAGTATTTCACTGAAATATCAGAAAAGTTGAAGTCGATGTTTGAACCATGTATAAACTGTAATTGCTCAATTGATCCAGATATTCTTATCGAAAATATACAACCAAACAGCTTTGTTTTGAATTCAATAACATCGGGAGAAGTATACAAAGTTATTACGTCACTTAAAAATAAAAATTCTTGCACTAGTGATCGTATATCAAGTGTACTACTATTGCCTTGTATGTCGTGGATGTATTGACCTACTTATTTAACAGTAGTGTTGAAATGGGTTGTTTTCCTGATTATCTGAAATGTGCTGAAGTTATTCCTCTCTTTAAAAAAGGAAACAGAAAACTGCTTTCAAATTATAGACCAATATCTCTTCTTTCCACGTTTTTTAAGATTTTCGAAAAGTTAATAAAAGTTCGCATTGTGTCATTTTTAGATAAATTTAAATTCTTTTGCAGCAATTAGAGCAGGTATGTCAACAGAGGATGCAATTTTGAGAGTGTGTAGTCAACTTTATGGTAGTTTAAATGGCAATAAATCAACCATAGGTTTGTTTGTTGACATGACGAAAGCTTTTGATATGGTAAATCACGACCTTTTTTTTCGAGGTAATTTTTTTAAATTGTTAAAATCGTATTTAAGCAATAGGAAACAAATTGTAAATTTAAATGGATATTTAAGTGAACCAAGGGTTTTAAGAAATGGTGTTCCTCAGGGTTCTGTACTTGGCCCATTGTTTTTTCTTGTCTACATAAACTCTATTTTCAAACTTAAGGTAAATGGTAATTCAACAGCATTTGCCGATGATATAGTTTTTACGTATGAATATGGAACGGTATTTGAATGCATCGCCAAGATTGAGGAAGATCTTGAAATCTTAAGGATGTGGTTCACCGTGCATAGGTTAATTATCAGTGAAAAAACTAAATTAATGTGTTTCAAGATATCTGCCAACAACCTACATGATTATAACCTATGGTTTCACACCCAGGATTGTAAACAGTTTTCTCTACCTATTTATAAGTGTGGTAGAAGTAATTTTTCATCGGACTTAAAATGTTCTGAAATTTTTTTCAAAATTGAGTCGGTGCCACATTTTAAGTATTTAGGTGTCTTCATTGATTTTAATTTGAATTGGAAATATCATATTCAAACGATTAAATCTTATATGTTGTTGGTCACAAGAAAACTGTACCTCATTAAGCCTTTTTGTTCGCACAAAATTTTAGCTACTATTTACAACGGCCTTGCACATTCAAAACTGCAATACGGTATAACAAGCTGGGGTGGTTCGTATGCTAATTCTTTTGGACCATTATTGATAGCGCAAAAGCATTTATTACGAATAATTTGCAATAAACATCGGTATTCTGAAACTTTCCCTTTATTTAGAAGATTGCGAATTTTACCAATGAGATATTTGTATGTATTTAAAGTATTAAGAGAGTTTTTCAAGCAAAGTGGAAACATCCCGAGTAGAAACTCTCAATTTTATAACCTGCGTTTAAATAATATGAATCTTGTCAATGTTCCATTTGCACATAGAATACAATTTTATACGCATACTGCTCCATATATTTTCAATAAATTACTCTTAACAATAAGGCAAACAGTTTCTTATTTGAATTTCATAAAAAAATGTCAAAGACTGGTTATTCACAAATAGCTATGAAAATATGAAGTATGATTTCTTTTAGTTTAATTTGTATTGTATATTTAAACAAAACACTGTAACTTTTAATACTTTGCTTCATTTAAATTAAAATAATAGTACGTTAAAAAACGACAAATAATTAATTGAAAAATATATGAAAATTTATTATTCTTTTTAAAATCTGGTAATAAACGCCTCGTTTTTCTAATTTGTAAGAAAATTGGTTTGTCTATTATTGGATCATTGGGAAATAAAATTAATATTTGGTGCCGAAACCCGGGAATTTTCGCTAGAGGAATCGATAAGTATCGTAGAAAACGAGTAAAACAAGGCTTTTTTCTAGAATTTAAAAAAAAATTATTTGATTTGACGAAGAAAATGGATTTGGCGAGTCGAGCATCGTTTCGTGGTCAGCTGACCAAACTTGTAAATAGTGCAACTGCCTATTTAAGGAAGATACAAACATAAGCACGCATTTAGATGACCTGGAAAATATAGAGGAAGAGCTGGAAGTTTCTTTGGATCGTTTGATTGCAGCACATGAAAGCTTACGTAAAGCGAACAACGATGTTGTATCTTTGATTAAAGATTGCGACATAAACAAAGAAGCGGATATGATCACGGAATATGAAGACAAGGCAATTGCAACTATAACACGTCTTAAACATCGGTTGGCAAAAGTGCGCCAACATCAAGGAAGGGCGGTAGCTAACGCAAATGTTCAAGAACAGGAAAGCCCTTTAACAACTAATTCAACACAATCTCCATCGTTTCAATATCCATTGCAGGGTGCAGTTAAATTGCAAAAATTGCAGCCAAGGAAATTCTCTGGTGATTTCAAAGAATGGGTACCGTTTTGGGAGCAATATAGAGCCCTAACACACGAAAATTCATCTTTGAATACCATTGACAAATTTAACTATCTGGAAACTGTTTTGACCGGAAAAGCAAAAGATACTTTAGTTGGGCTGACTCCGTCCGAAGAAAACTACAACGTAGCCATCTCGATGCTTAAGGATGAATATGGTAACAATGAAAAAATAGTGGATTACTCCATGCAACAGTTACTGGCAATTCAACCAATATCTTCAAAGACTGATATGTTTGCATTGAGGCGGCTTTATACATCAGTCCTCGCAACAACTCGTTCTCTGATATCTTTAGGAATTCCAACAGTGAACTACTTTGTAATGCTTAAGGGAGTTCTATTGAGATGTCTTCCAAACGAACTACGCGTGGTTTTTTATCGGTATTATAGAGATTCACTGAAAAATAGTATCATCGCTCCAGGAACTGAAGATGAAGCAGCAAATAACATCGGTAACAGGCAAGTACAGTGCTTGCTTAAGTTTCCTAAGAGGGAGATCGAGTCTCTTGAAAAAGCAAATGAAGCCAAATCGACAACGAGAACATCTAACGCACTAAGTAAGCCTCAGAATGGAATATCTATAAGGACGGCTGTTGGACTATTAGCATCGATAATATATACAAAGGATATATGTATTTTTTGCCAATCTTTGAATCATGCAACGAAGGAATGTCGAATTGCAAAAAGTTTGATGGACAAAAAATCTGTGTTAAAAAGGGAAGGATGCTGTTACCGTTGCTGTCGAAAGGGTCATAATTCCAGAACGTGCAAGATATAAGGACTCGTATGTAAAACATGTAATGGAAGACATGCTACGACTATGTGAGACCCTTTGTTTAGCAAGAATAGAACTGAAAACTCTTCAAAACTCTTCAATAATACAAACCGTTCTCTGACTGAAAGTGTAGGAGCAGCCTCTAGTCAAACGTCGACGCCACACTCATCTCTAAACTTGTACGCATCCGACTCGATGCAACGATCAAATGTGTTCTTGCAGACAGCTTGCGCTTTTGCTACCGGCGAGAGTTCTACTTTACAATTGTATGTTCGAGTCATCTTGGATGGTGGAAGTCAATTATCCTTTGTGAAGTCATCAATAGTTAAACAATTGAACTTGCCAGTAATCGGATCGCACACTTTAAGCGTTATTCCCTTTGGAAGCGAAAAGACCAGACCAAGTAAAATGTGCAACAAAGTTCGACTAGTTATACGGAGTCAGCATAACGATCAAGCAGTGGTTATTGATGCAATAGAAGTTCCAGAAATATGCTGTGATGTCCTTTCAGTGCCAACTAACAATGCAACTTTACAGTTCCGAGAACTTTTGTTGGTAGATGCTAGAATTCCCAGAGAACGACTTGAAAATGGAATCAGTATTCTTATCGGAGCAGACACTTACTGGCAATACGCAACAGGAGAACATAAACGATTAACAGACAGATTAGTAGCTGTAGACACTGTATTGCGATGGACCATTCAAGGCCCATATGTATCAACTTCAATGAACTCAAGCTATTCGACTTCACTAAGTATCTGTGCTTGTGAAGACGTTCAGAAATTTTGGAACCTTGACAGCATGGGCATATCTCAGGATATTAAACTACATGTAATCTTTCTCTCATTAAAACTTATCGTATGACACGCGTTACGTTTGGCGTCACTATAGCCCGTTTCTTCTTGCCGCAACGCTGCTAAAAATAATCGAATTGCAACAACGAAAATGTTCGACAAAGTTTTTCAAATCAGGATGACTCTGCTACTAACCAAAAGGTTCTAGGCTTACGTTGGATAGTAACAACAGATGAAATGGAAGTGGATTTGAACCCTATCATTGATTTATTAAAATCAGGACAAATACCATCAACTAAGCAAAGTGTTCTTAGGGTAATGGCCAAAATCTTTGATCCATTTGGTATTTTAGCTCCCTGCACTGTACGCTTAAAATTACTATTCCAAAATATCTGACGACAAAAACTGGAGTGGGACACGAACTTATGGAAAAGTCTGCAGAGTGATTGGATCGCATGTTGCAATGAAATTAAAAATTTTAACGAAATTGCAATACCACGGCGTTTTCTGGCATCAAGCAACTCAACAGAACTTAATATATTTGCAGATGCAAGTCAGAATATGAGCTGTAGCCTATGTCAAGACTGGTCACATCGAAAGCGCTACGGATTTAACAACTGAAAGCTGCCTTCTCGCCATAAGATGTTTTATAGCAAGGCGAGGTGTTCCTCGAACTTTCTACTCGGATAATGCAACTACATTCAAGAAAGCGTCCTCGGAATTTCAAAAAATCAACAATTTGAACTCAACTGAACACTTTTTTGGATTCTTAAGCAACTCTCGAATCAAATGGAAATTTATCGTTGAGCGGGCCCCATGGTGGGGTGGATTTTGGGAGCGAATGATATGAGTTGTTAAATCTGCTCTTAGATCGGCTATTGGTAAGGCGATTTTAAATCCTGATCAATTTCAAACTCTACTCACAGAAGTCGAAGGGGTTGTTAACTCAAGACCCCTAACATATGCTGGAGATGACCCATTAGATCTGGCCCCACTTACTCCAGCTCATTTTCTTATTGGTACCAATGGAGACTCTGGCGAGTAATGGTGCGAAAAACCAAGGAGACAAAATCTCCAAAGGCAATGGAAAGAACGCCTACGGTTTTTAAGGGCTTTTAAGAAAAGATGGTATAAGAATTACCTTCTCCAACTAAGATCTTTGCATCATAATAAAGACACCATGAGTTCAAATATACGAGTTGGAGATATTGTTCTTCTTCAAGATACATCCCTACCTAAAACTCTTTAGCATCTTGCTATAATAGAAAAAACATATCCTGGACGAGACAGCAAAATACGTTTTTGCGAAATACGTCTAGGAAGTGGATCCATTTTAAGAAGACCAATACAACTGTTATACCCTTTAGAGATAACTGAACCTTTGTATATCTTCTGGCGGGAGGATGTTGAAAATGTTTAAACTTATTAACCATAAGTATGATTTCTTTTAGTTTAATTTGTATTGTATATTTAAACAAAACACTCTAACTTTTAATACTTTGTTTCATTTAAATTAAAATAATAGTACGTTAAAAAACGACAAATAATTAATTGAAAAATATATGAACATTTATTATTCTTTTTAAAATCTTGTAATAAACACCTCGTTTTTCTAATTTGTAAGAAAATTGGATCATTCGGAAATAAAATTAACAATATTGATGTGTCATTCACCACTTACTTCTACAGTAAAAGAATGAACACTATTATTTTTTTTATTGTTAATTAGCTTATATAACTTGAAATGAATAAAAAGTAAAATCATAGAAGCTAAGCTAATATGGATGCAAACGATGCTCAAAATTTAAGTATCGAAATTGAAAACCTGAAAAATTTAAATAATAATATCACGAGTTCAATGTCAGACCAGATGAAACTTAACCCCGAGATGATACAAAGATTTAATAATTTGACTACACACATTAACAGAGAACAAGAAAATATTGCAAATTTCATAACACACTATCAAGAATCCGTAAGAAATAGAATTTGTAAAAACGCAGACGAAATATCATATGCAAATTTTTTAAACCAAATCAACTATAACATAGATCTTTTAACAAATCACATTTCGGATATTTCAGAAGCCATCCTGCTTGCTAAGTTAAACATTATTCCAAAACTTATCCTTAACCGAAACGAAATAGAAAAAAATTATAATATTTTCAAAGCTCAATCAATAAATGTTCAATCTGATGAACATATGTCTCTACGAACTGTTGGGTCAACAGGCATACTATAATGGCTCTAAGATAATTTTTAATATCCAAATTCCTAGTCTATCCAATAATAAATATTTTATGTATCACATTACCCCACTCCCCATTAACCAAACAAAAAACAGTTGTAACAAAACCGTATTTAGTTTTTGATTCTTTTTACTATCTTTAACTTCTTCTACCTTATTCTTCTTTTTATTAATATTCTCTATCAGATGCTTTTTTCTCATATAAGTTTAGATACTTTTTGTAAATGTGTTATAACTTGAAATGGTTAAATTAGTTGTCTACTTTTTTGTATTTTTCTTTATTATATTAAACAATATCCAAACTATTACAATGTGCTGTAAAAGACTTTAGTCTTATTTGTACAACCTTATTTTAAATAAATTGAATTGAATTGAATTGTTTGTAAAATAAAATGATCAGCAACTTTGCTGACTTACGTATTATATTCTTGTACTCTTGTCAGGTAGAACAAAACATAATCATTGTCATTAATAAATTGAATTTTAAACGAACAAGTTGGTTTTTTTTAAGCTCCGCGTAGCTCTGGAACATATTTCGCGCGATGGCGGATAGACTCATTCGGGTCTTCTTCGATGCTCTGCTCCACTGAAACGAACCATTGTTTTGGTAATAAATTTGCACAATTTTGCACAAAATTGTTCGGGAGTTAGTCTATTCATTGTGAAATGGCAAACCAAGCTGAGCATAAATCAAAGGACAGCTGTCAGAAAGACCAACTTCAAAAGAAGTATTGCCATATTGAAAACCACACGTCCATTAAAATAAAAAAAAATAATATTTTCTTAGAAAATTCTTTTATTTTTTTAATTAGCTTAAAAGTTTTCTCGGAAAAACTAAGTATGCACACAAATTGTAAAACTAAATGTCTATCGAGAAAAAAAATATTGAAAATCGTTCGACCAGTTTTTTTAAAAAGTTGTTTTTTTTTTGAAAAATATTTCGAAAACCTATTTTTTTTAGAAAATTTAAAAAAATCGAAAAAAAAAGTTTTTGGAAATTTTGAAATGCAATATTAAATGACTTCCTGTGTGCAAAATTTTATTGAAATCGGGATAATAGCTAACGATAAAACCGCATTTGAAAGAACCGGTTATATGAGAGGTACCGTTATAGAACAAATAAAAAAAAATCGTTCTAACTGACATATGTATTGTTGTAAAAAAATAGCAACCTGAAAGTTTTATCAAAATCGTTGGAGCCGTTTTTGAGGAAATCAAACTTTTTGTTAAAAATTTTATGACAGGTACCGTTATTTTTCGACCTAGAGAAAAAATGAAAAACACCCCTCGAGATACTACCTAATAAATACTTAATATCAAGTTTGAAGCAAATCGGCCCATCCGTTTAGGCTGTAGAGGCGCGAACAGACAGACAGACGGACGGAATTTCCGAAGCCACTTTTTTCAACTTCTCTATTATCGTAATGTCATGTTTGATTATTTGATTTTTTTTTGCACGAATCCATAACTTGCATTTTAGTAAATCGCAAGTAAAAAATCAGTGTACTTCTGCAGGTGTGGTTTATGTTTTGATGAACAACAAATTTGAAATGGTGGGCAAAACGTTTGACCGTTTTTTTTTCTTCGATGAAGATGAAGGCCTTAGTAATTTTAATTTAAAATATTTTGGATTGTATTTTTAATAATTAATTTTTGTTTTTTATATCGATATTTTGAAAACGTTTATGTGAATTTTTTTTATTTTTATTTCTAAATGATGTGTGCTTAAGTGTGCATTCTTTAAATATTTTTTTTTTGATTTTTGAAAAAAGTTGTTAAATAAAAACCGTTCCTTTATATATCCAACCTACTCAAAATCCTATAGTAACCCCAAGAAAGGAAGTTGCATTGCTTTAGTTCTTGTCAATATAGTTGTGTTCGTTGTTGTTTTTTTTCTTAATTGATTTCTTATTTTATTTTGAACTTATAACAATTTAAATGCTATACAAAAATCTTAAACACTAGCTTAACTATCAATCTAATCTAACTTACTGGGCTTATGTGGGCGCTCTAAATTAGTCTCTAACTTAATTTATTGCTTTTCGTCCTAAAAATATTTAAAATTAATCTTAACTCTAGCGGGTTTTATTTTTCGCCCAGAAAAATATAAACGTAGGTGTATCGGTTTTTGCTTAACCTACTTCTTAAAACCAACATAAAATAGAACAAAAATACACCTTAAACACTTAAATCTAGAACAGCCACAGCAAGTTTTTTTTTATTATATATATATATTTTATATATATAAACCGGAGGCGCTCTGCTTCGCTCCCAGCGACTATTTCTCCGTCTTAAAGGAGCCGCCTATCGACTGTTCTGCGGCCAACGGAATCGCCGATCTACTCTGAATCAACCCTCGACTATCAAGTTGGATCGGGCGGTATAAAACCACTGGAACGTGTATTTTCGAAATATTCATCTTGGGGGTAGAAAGCCCCGAAGATTTAAAAAAGTTATATATCCTGTTTGTATTGGCACCGTTGTTGGCCTCGTTGGAATAATAGTCTTTGCACTCCGACTCTGGTGTTCTGTAAAGTCCGAGACAAGTGCGAAGACACTGTCTCTCAAAAACCCGAATCTTTTTCATTTGAGATAGTGCAACGGGCGTTGTGAAATAAGTCCCAATTTTTAGTTTTGGGACTTATGTCCCACATTGGTGGGACTTAAGTCCCAAAATCAAATTTGACATTAAGTCCCAACTTTAGTTTGGCAAAGATGGGACAAAAGTCCCAAATTTGATAAGAGATAGTATTTAATAAGGAACTAAAGCTATCACTTCAAGATGGGCTGTGTGAAGTAAGGCCAAAAGTAATAAGGTCCCAAACCAAAAAATTAAATAATGCCCCAAAATTAAACTTTCCTACTTTTCCTTCTACAGATATCTCAATTTTTTCAAAAACGACAGTAGCTAGGCAATGTGAGGCTTTTTTTGAAAATCATCAGCGAATAACAGATTAGTTGTTAAAAATCGCACGATAATGTGAGGCTGATTGTAAAAATCATCATCGAATCTAGAGATATCAACAAAATTAAGCAATGAAAAAGGCCCGAAATTAAAAAACTTGAATAAAATAAAGCTCCAAAGTTATTATTGGCGTCACTATAAGATTTGGAGTAGGTGTGAGGTTGGGTAATGCAAAGCTTCTTTGTATCCGAAAGATTCCGTAAATACAAGTCATTTTTGAAATTAGACAATGTTAATTTCAGGACAAAACATTTTGAGGAAACCTATCTTCTGTTATCCTAAAAACCTCCTACCGAAACCACAACCAAGACCTAGACCAATGTCAGTAGACATGTCAGTCCGTTCACAAAGTGTCAATTATCAAAATCGACCTAGATACCACCCTCCTACAAACAGAAGATCAAATTCCCAACAAATTCATCACCCAGGAAAATTCCAAAGATTGATTTACACCACCTGATGACTACATGGAAGTACAAGAAGAAGAACAAGTGGAGCGAAGCCAACCTGAAGAAGTCTATTTTTTTAGACTAAATAGCTCTTCGCTACCGTATTTCGAGTTCACTGCGAAGAACAGTAAAATATTTAAATTTTTACTCGTTAAAACATGTTACATCCGCAATCTTATTCCTAACGAAACAATATTTTTGGAGAATTCCATTAGTGGCAATACTAAAAGAACTCATCATGCAAATTTAGAAATTTGCGGTCCAAATATACCAACAATTAAGTTCTTTATTCTTCCTGGTTTAAAATCCTTTGACGGGATTCTTGGTAATGAAAGCTTGAAGGAATTGAACACTGTCATCCACACCAAGGACAACTGCTTCGTAATAAATAATAACATTAAAATAAGATAAAATTTTATATTTTCGGAACTTACCACGTTATAAGAAATATTTTCTTATTTCTTTCTTCCCGACGCGACGTAAAAAAAAATCTAACAATCAAACATGACATTACGATAAAAAAGAAGTTGAAAAAAGTGGGTCCGGAAATTCCGTCAGTCCGTCTGTCTGTCTACAGCCTAAGCGGATGGGCCGATTTGCTTCAAACTTGGTATTTAGTATTTATTAAGTAGTATCTCGAGGGGTGTTTTTCATTTTTTCTCTAGGTCGAAAAATAACGGTACCTGCCATACAATTTTAAACAAAAAGTTAGATTTTCTTGAAAACGGCTCTAACGATTTTGATAAAACTTTCAGGGTGCTAATTTTTTACAATAATACATTTTTCCGTTAGAATACATTTTTCGAAATTTGTTCCGGTTTTTTCAAATGCGGTTTTATCGTAAACTATTATCCTGATTTCAATAAAATTTTACAGACAAGAAGTCATTTATAATTGAATTAATGTCGCATTTCAAAATTTTCAAAAACTCTTTTTTTCGATTTTTTTAATTTAAAAAAAAAAATTGTGGTTTTCGAAATATTTTGAAAATGGGTGGATTGAATTTTTTAAAATAATTTTCACAGATGAAAACTACAGATTTCCTTATAATGACCTACTAGAAAAAAATTTCAAATATTTTTTCGAAAAGTTTTCCAAAAAAAAACGACTTTTTAAAAAAACTGGTCGATCGATTTTCAAATTTTTTTTTCTTCGATAGACATATAGTTTTCAAATTTTATTGCATACATAGTTTTTCCAAGAAAAGTCTGAAACTAATTAAAAAAAATAAACGATTTTCTAAAAAAAAAATATTTCTTTATTTTAAAAACCACACGTCTAGGTTTTCAATCTGGCAATACTTTTTTGGAAGTTGGTCTTTTTGACAGCTGTCTCTTTATTAATGCTCAGATTGGTTTGCGATTTCATAATGATCAGACTTACTCTTGAACAAAGTTTGCAAATTGTGCAAATTTATTACCAAAATAATGGTCCATTTCGGTGGAGCAGAGTATCGAAGAAGACCCAAATGAGTCCATCCGCCATCGCGCGCGGGAGGTTCTTGGTTCGCAGGCTTACAAAATCCAACTCGTTCAAGAATTGAAGCCGAACGCCCATCAAGTGCGTCACACGTTCGGTGAATGCGCCCAAAACAAAATGGCAAAAAATTGGGAAAATTGGGCTTCGGCTGGAATTTATTCGAGCCAGCCACGGTGGCCATTTCCCCGAAATAATTTTTAGAACATAATGCAAACCATTATCTTTATAATAAAGTTAGATTCTTGGCCATAACATTAATCTATATGCGTTTTATTTCGTCTTGAAAACCACACGTCTAAAAAAAACACTTTTTACACCTATACATACATATGCAGCCACTAAGCAATTATCTAGCATAATAACAAGTTCATGCGACCAGGTCGTGCATTTTATTTAAATTTTATTCGACGATGTGACCGCACATATGAGCAAGTACGTGCGATCCAGTTGTGCAATTTATTTGATTTGCTTTACTATGGTTTTGCTTATGAGAGGATCCCACGTTGGCGATAATTTAAAGCTAGAATCTATATTGAAATTTTTATGTTTCTTAATTTCAATTGCTTCTCTGACGATTCTTGGTACATAAAATCTTTCATTTGCGATTGATCTAGCTTGATCAAAACGTATAAAGTGATCTTCGTTGTAGGCCAGATGTTTACATATTGCCGATTTTGTGACAGCGTTGTTTTGGATAGCTTTGATATGTTCGTTTAAGCTCGTTTTAATATCTCTTTTCGTTTTACCAATATAAGAAGACCCCAAGCTACAGGGAACAGAGTACACACCAGGAATTTGGAGTGCGATATTGTCCTTAGGCGATCTTAAAAATTGACGAACCTTAGTTGGCGGTTTAAAGATGGTTTTAACATCATATTTTCGTAAGATTCGCCCAATTCCATCCGTTATGCCTTTGATATAGGGTAAAAAGCCCCTTTTTTCCAATGGTGGTGGTAGCGAATGTTTCTGTGAGCTGGGTTTGAGTTTCCAGGTTCTCTGTTTGGAGTTGTAGCCATTCTTTTCAAGTGCAATGTCTATATCCTTCAACTCTTGCTTGAGGTGTCAAGTTGGCTGGGTGATGATGGGATGTAGCATGTAAATATCTGTCCGTATGAGTGTCTTTCCGGAACACCGTGTGGCCGATTGAACCATCCTGCTTTATTATGCCTGTAACGTCTAGGAAAGCCAAAGAGTTTTCTTGTTCTCTTTCCATTGTAAATTTAACTTTTTCGTGGATAGAATTAAGATGAATCAGAAAACTTTCTACCTGATTCTCTTTGAGTACGCAGAAGGTGTCATCCATGTACCTTATCCAAATTGTTGGTTTCGTTAAGGATGTTTCTAATGCCAATTCCTGAAAATGTTGCATCCATATGTCTGCAATTATTGGTGCAACAGGTGAACTCATTGCAACACCATCAATTTGTAAATAATATTTACCATTGTATAAGAAATATCCTGATGTAATGCATATATCAATTAACTCGATTTTATAACATTGAGGGTTTCTTCAATTGGAACATTGGTGAGTAAGGAGGTAACATCAAAACTAACCATAATTTCATCTTGTTTAATGTGAAAAACGTTGATCATGGACACGAAAGCTTAAGCCACTTATTGAAAACTCAAACTCAATAGTAAGAAACTTGGAACATTTCGTGTCCATGATCAAAGACTTTCACATTAAACTAGATGAAGTTATGGTTATGGACAAAATTGCACTCCAAAATCCTGGTGTGTACTCTGTTCCCTGTAGCTGTGGGTCTTCTTATATTGGTGAAACGAAAAGAGGTATTAAAACGCGCTTAAACGAACATATCAAAGTTATCCAAAACAACGCTGTCACAAAATCGGCAATATGTGAACATCTGGCCTACAACGAAGATCACTTTATACGTTTTGATCAATCTAGATCAATCGCAAATGAAAGATTTTATGTACCAAGAATCGTCAGAGAAGCAATTGAAATTAAGAAACATAAAAATTTTCAATAGAGATTCTAGCTTTAAATTATCGCCAACGTGGGATCCTCTCATAAGCAAAACCATAGTAAAGCAAATCAAAAAACCTATAGCCGATGTCGTGAGCTTTGCATGTGTCCAAAAATACATCGACTCAACGCAACAAAAACCTAGAACAAGTACACGACCACCACCCACAAGTAATCCAAGTGCATCAACATCTACAAACCGGTACTGCTTGAGAGCGAGAGCTAAAAAACAATAACTTAGACAACATCAATCAAACGTCAGTCTCATCCCGTGAACACGAAGTATGAAAGTTCTTCGAAACGTCGCGTCGTGTAGAAAAAAAAAAGAAAATATTTCTTATAACGCGGTACGTTCCGAAAATATAAAACTTTATCTAATATGAATATCGTCCGCGAAAATAAAACCTAGAATCAAACATTAAAATTCCTCTGAAACAACAAGTTTCACAAGCAGTCAATTCGATTAATGGTTAAAGTTCATCGACTTACTCAGATGTTTAATAAATGTCCAAACCTTTTCGCTGATCCGCACTTAAACTCACCTAAAGGAGAAATCAGAACAACATCCAACGATCAAATTTATTCGAGATCGTATCCATATTCCATACCCAATGGCTTTGAAAGAAGTCGAGTCTCAACTCAAAGAGCTTCTGAAAAATGGAATAACCATTCCTTCACGGTCTGGACACAACTCTTCTGTTTGGATAGTTTCCAAAAAAAAAACAGATTCCGAAGGAAAGAAAAAATACAGGAAACTGAATCTTGTAACTACAGCTGAGAAATATCCAATCCCTGAAATAAACGAAGTTTTGTCCAATTTAGGCAGCAATAAATGACTTACAACCATTGAACTTAAAAGCGGTTTTCATCAAATCCCTTTACGGGAATGCGATATCGAAAAAAGCTGCCTTTTCCGTAAACAACGGAACATTTTAATTCCTTCGACTCTCTTTCGGCCTGAAAAATGCGCCATCCATATTCCAAAGAACATTTGATGACATTCTACGGGAACACATAGGGGTCCGATGTTACGTTTACATCGATGACATATCTTCAGTAAAAGTGAGGAAGAACATTACAGAGATCTTGAACTTGTCTTTAAAACTCTAGAGGCCGCAAATATGAAGGTTGACCTAGAGAAATCAATTTTCTTACAATCCCAAGTCGAATTTTGTAGGTCTTGTCGTTTCGGAAGATGGCATCAAAATAAATCCCGAGAAAGTAAAAACAATAGCAAATTTTCCTTATCCTAAAACATTGAATGATCTTCGTTCGTTTCTTGGCATGTCAGGATATTTTCGCTGTTTTGTCAAGAATTATGCTGAAATTGTGAAGCCCTTGACATCCCTTTTGAGAGGGGAAGATGGACGAGTGTCCAAAACCTAGTCAAAACAGAAAATAATATCCTTAGATCAACAAGCAGTAGAATCATTCAATATTTCCAGATTTTTCAAAAGAATTTCACCTTACCACAGATGCATCGAATTTTGCCATCGGTGCACTACTTTCACAGGATAACCGACCAATCACCTACCTATCGAGATCATTGAAAGATACGGAGGAATCCGATGCCACCAACGAAAAGAATATGCTTGCCATCATATGGGCACTCGGATACCCTCCTAATTTTCTATATGGATCAAAGAAAGTAAAAATATTCACAGTTCAGCCGCCTCTGACATTTCCTCTAAGCAACAAAAACTCCAACACCAAAATAAAGCATTGGAAAACAAAGTTAGAAGAGTATAACATTGCATTACAAACCAGATAAGGAAAACGTCGTAGCAGATGGTTTGTCAAGACCGTCACGAACCGAATTAAACTCTATAAGATCAAGCTCTCATAAGGGTGACAGTTCATCACAAAATCTAATTCCGTCTGTACCTATAAATGTTTAAGGAATCAATTTATAATAACAATTGGGCCAGCACTGGTTATCAATTAAAGCAACCCTTTCCTAATTTTAATGGTCACATTTTTGTAGAACCTAGCTATACCAGAGAAATAATAATAGGCATTTTTAAGCGATATTTGTGTCCCCTATAAGAAATGGTCTTAAAACTAATGAGTCAACTATGGCTATCATCCAAGAACTTTATCCACAGCATTTTATGAACTATAAAATAAATTGTATGCAGCTACACTGAACCAAATTTGGTAGTCAGAATGACGAAAACGCTAGTAGATTTGAAAAAAGAGTGATCAATATAAGGTCAACACCTCCTATCCGTTGTTTCGACAAATAAATTGTTCTATATAAGAAGTATTGTCATTTTGAAAAAATTTATAAATTTTTTCGTTGTGGTGTTAAATCTATTAAATTTTGTCAAATTGATTAATAATCATCAGTGTTTCATAAACTAAAGTGAATAATAATTCTACGATTTAACTCAGAGTGTTATTCATTTTACACTAAAATTCTTCAAATTGAGAACAAAACAATAAATTTAACTTACCAATTTCTTTATAACAAAGAAACATTCTTCCATTTGACAGAACAAGCTCTTGAAATTAATAAATATGTCTTCATTTCAACGTTTTGATTTCATTGAATTGAAGAAAAATCCTTATTTGAACAAGCTTGTTTCTTCGAACTAAAAACTAAAAATCTTCAATATGATGCATAATACTCTTCATATTAATGAATTTATTCTTTAGTTTAACGAAATTTTTCTTTCAAATAGAAAATATTTTTTCCTTCAAAGAAATTTATTTTCTGAAATTAAAAAAAATATTTTTCAAATGGATGCATTTTTCTTGATATAAATTATTAATTCGTTATTGTAATTAAAAATTTTCTTCAACTTGACGCATAAATATATTTGAATTGAGAAATATTCATCAAATTTCGCGCATAGAACTCTTCAAATTAATTTAGTAAGAACCTTTTAATTGTTTTAAATAGAATTGAAATATAATGAACTTTCAAATCAATATAATCAATATATGCTATTTTGAAAAGAACAGCTAGATTTTGATTCGAAACTTCATTATTTTTCAAAATATTTACGTTTAAAGCAAATTAAAATTTTCATTTTAGATAATACGGATGCGTTAAATTAAGAAAATTATCTTACAAAATGTATGTATGTACGTTAGAAGCCCCAAAATGTAGATAAACCAAAATAAACAGACAATATTATTTTAAAATACAAATACATTTAGTTTTATTAATTTTTAAAGTTTTTTAAACATATTTATGAGAGAGTAATAAAAAAAATATTTTTGAAACACAAACACTTATTGAAAGTTGTTAATGTGAAAAGGTAGAATTTTTAACTTAGCTTTAAAAAATTAATTCCTCCAGCCGAAGTGCTGTTCTTTTACAACTTGCTTTTACTTTTTGAAAGTAAAATCTTTTAGGTACCAAAAAAATAAACCTGCGGTGGAATCGGCTAAGGTGATAGTTGATTGTTGATCATCAAAAATAATGCTTTTTGCTCCACGTAAGATGATTATCAAAGTGACCAACACCTTTTTGCTATGGTTTGCGGGTGACAGCTATTTAGTTGTCACCTTCATACAATTGTGTATAAAATTTGTGGGAAAAATATTTTGGGTCGGCTTGAGTTCTATTATAGCTTGATTTTTTTATGAAAAATAGTGAACAAATTATCAAATTTTAAGGAAAAACTGTAAAATGTGGTAATTTATACTTCAATGCAAACACAACGAGAAAGGAGACAATTATAACAAAAGTTCAATTGCTTCAAACTAACTTAAGAAACAAAACAAACATTTTTACATTCTGCAACAAATTTTGTTGGCGACCTATTTATGTTCAAGGATCTCACATACTGCTCCCATTGATACTCTTAAGATACATGTACATAATAGCTTGAGAGGGCATTGTAGGATCTGGCCAGCGCGGGATGCATTTCCATATACGCCGAGATCATCGAAATTTGTTGTTTGTAGCCGTCCTTAATGAAAACAAACATTTTTCTTAAAATAAATATTTCAAGAAATATGTACTTATATTTTTGGAAAAAAAAGTTGAACACAAAAAATTGAAAAAAAATTTCACAACAAAACACAACAGCTGATCGAAATGACATTTTATTTTGTGAGTGCTTCCAAGCGCTGACAGTGTTTTAGCGATCACCTTACGCAGAGCTAATAAAAGCTGATAATCAAAATTGTCCATCAAAACAGTGACAGTCAACTATCACCTTAGCCGATTCCACCCCTGGTGTGATGGAGTACAAATACAACCACAATGAAACCTATAAGGAAATACGTCTTTTTGGTAAAGGTCGGCCCACAGATTTGAAAGAAGTTCACATCAAGAAGGTGTATAAGAGCAGCCTTCCTATCAGTATTGAAAAGAAAAAAGATGTAATTAATCTTTGCAAGTCAGGATCCATCCCAGAAGAGTTTCATCTCTGGTACAAAAGCTTGAAAACAAGCAAATCCACCAGAAATAAGGCCCCAGAAACTGATATAAATTATGATTCGGAATCAAATCAAGATTTATTAATTTAAAATAAAATTACAAACAAAACATTTTATTAAAAAAACCAGGTCCATAAACAAATATTTTGTAAAGCAATAAAGGTCTATGTGCAAGATTCATTTAAATAATATAATATTCAAATTAAATAAATTAAAAATTTTGAAACACAAATCGATTATACCGTCGAAAAATACAATAATGTCTTAAGGGTCCAAAATTGTTCTCCTAACAATCACTAGTGGCTGAATGTTTTTTTTCTTTCTGTCGCCTGAGCATCTCTTCCTCGCATGCTGCTACTGTCGACCCAACTAAGAGAAAGCTAGCCTGGGAGTCCCTTATGGAAAACCGGGTGGTGGTTTTTTCTTCTCCAGTGCCACTGATCAGCTTAGCCGTTGGTCCAAGAACACTATGGATTAAATAAAAAATTTCCATGAAAAAATAAAAAAATTTATTTTAAAAAATTCTTCTTTTTTTATACATACATATCTCTTTATATACGGGTTGCCTTATTTTTCCAATGATCAAATTTTCTAACAACAGTTTCAGTGTTGAAAATATTAAAAAGTTGGTAAAATTCGAACATTGATAAAAAAAGTGCCAACTTAATTTACGTGTAATAAAATTTTGTGTTTAATTACTCAATAGCAAAATGTAAACTTACTTTCGGTTAAGCTTTCTCCCTTTTCCGTTATTTCGCTTAAGATCTGGCGACTTGTTTGATCTTTTACTTCGTCTTCAAAAAGAGGTATTATTATTGCTGCGAAGTCGTTGTATTTTAAAATTAAGCTCTCAGCTTTGGCATACAAATGCTTGAAGTCCATATCGATCTGAATAAAATAACATACATTATCAGCCGTATTCATAAACAAAGCGTGAAGTTACAATGCCTCATTTAAATAAACTTAGCAATTTGAAGCCCATTGGATACTTGTATTGCTTCCACTTGACCAGAATATCTTCTGTCGACTGAGCTTTTGTGACCTCAACTAGCCTGAGGTTCCTTGACGCAGCCCAATGGTTCTCCATCTCCACCCAGGTACAATTATTTCTTATGATTTCTTCGACATGATCGGCAACATCCGATTCTGGTGGATCTGAATTGAACGGATTACAAAAAATATTATTTAAAATGTAATCGTTCTTACCAAGGTAAAATATTCTTTTGCCTACAGGAACTGAAGGTCGAAGAACGGAATAAGGTCTTTTTTGTAAAATGCCACTCTTCTTGATAAGTCTTGTGAAGTTATAGTATTTGTCATAAATCTTCCCCTGTGGCTTTTTACCACTCTGTTGAGTGTAATAATATCCCTTAAAAATGTATCAGCATATTTAAACATTTATAGCCAATGTGTATATTTAATTTATCAATTTTTTTGTTGATATTTATGTGTGCATTAAATAAAATCGAAGCTTGAATTTTTGTTTACTATTAAAGTAAAATAAAATAGAAGTTGTTATTTCATTGAATTATCTACTTTTATTTATAAATTTTTTTTTTGTAAGACACAGGCAGCAACAAGTTATTTTCTGTAAGAAATGATACACAACAACAATGAACAAATTCTATTATTTTGTGAATAAAAATATAACACATGTTTTAGTTGGTTTCTCTGTTGTTGAATTCTTATTGTTATTTAAAACAAATGTATTTAATTACTTACATTTATGTTAAAGCTCTGGATCCTTCCAAACTTCTGTATTTTATTTTCCTTTTTTATTTGATTTTTTAGTTTTTCTACGACGGCGCGTTGCACGATCTTCACTTTCAAGAATAAAATAATCTATCACTTTAAAAACTGTTAACAGTAAATAATTGAAGAAACTTCTTCAAATTGATTAATTTCATCAATCTGAAGAAAAAACTTCTTCAATATGAAGAAAATGAAAAAAATTCTTCAATTTGAAAAAAAAAAACACATTCCAAGTTTGAATAATTTTCTTTCAATTTGAAGAAAATTCGATATAAAATCCGTTAGTTTTCAATAAATCTTTGGTTTGTAAAATAATTAAGGTGTAACATATTGAAGGATATTTTTCGAACTGACGAATTTCGTCAATATGAAGAAATCATAATATATAATCACATACACAATTTTTCGCAGAACAGTTGTAGCGTCGCGTCGGCGTCGCACAGTGGGGCATCAAACTTAAAACATGGCATAAGCCCAATTTTTTTTTGCGAAGTTTAAGAAATCAAACAATGCTGAATTGAACTCAGATATCATAGCTATTAGAATAAAGCGCACGAATGGTCCGCACGAACTTGGGAAAATCATATGAAATTTTATTAATCATTTTAAATCATTATTTCACACCAACGCAGTTGGCAAATGTAAGATCACTCTTCTAATTTTAACAACTGCATATTTTAACAGAAATTTCATGCCTCTCAATTAGATATAGTCCAGTCAAAATAGACATTTGACTTCACAAAAATTATGACGTCGCTGAAATTTGATACACACCTTTATTACATCATAACACAACCAAAAAAAAGACCCCATCAATCCGAGGAGAGCAAAAAAAGTTATTCAGTTCAAATGTCGAAAATATCAGTTTTTCACTCCTAATTCTTAAAATCTTAGAATTATCGAAAATTTCGAAATCGAAACGATTGGCTACAAATCGTACAAATTCGTACAAGCCCCTAAAAACAAGATATATCGCTTCAAAAATTGTCAAAATGTCGAAATTATTGGTTTTCCCCCCTTAACTCTTACACGGTAAATGCACTGGAAAAATGATTCAGCCAACATTTAAAGATAGTGAGACAACTTAAAATAAATTAGTAAGTTTTTTTTATCGATCAAGAGAAATCTTTGTTTTAAAAAAATCGTCAAAAGTAAAAAATAACTGTTTTTCACATTTTTCTTTTAAATAATCAAGTTTTTGGAAAACTGAAAAGGCCCAATCTCTAGATAATAATATTCCTTACAAAAACTGTTGGCAGTTTTTGCCATCCATTACTTACAAAAAATTGTACTTTAAAAGTGTTCAAATGTGTTAAAAATGTTCTCATCCATTAAAAGCTGTTAATATATTTTTCCTAGCATTTTCCATTTAAAAGATGCGTCTGCTTCAGAAAATTGGTCAAATTAATGTTGAAAATAACGTTTTTCCATACTTTTTTTAAATGGCTAACATTTTAGAAAAAAATGCCCAATTTGTAGAGTATTCTCGACCAGAAATAAACCATATGGGGTTTATAATTCCCCCTTTTTTGGAGGGTGGTTAATTTTTCTAAAAAAAATTATTTAATACAACAATACAATTATTTAGTACAAAAATATTCAAAAACAATGGCAACACCTACAATCCTCTGCTATAGCTTTTATAAAAGCCAGAAATTTAATCTTTAGTTTTATTTGTTAACTAAGACAATTTAATGCATACTTTTTGAAAAATAATTTTTCAAACTCAAAATTTCGAAAAATAAATTATAAAAAAAAACTTAAAAAAAAACTTTTAAAGTCATTTTCCTCAAAATAAAGCATGATTGATACCTATTTTTAATTATAAAATTCATTGCAACTATAAATTATTAGTCTAGCACTGAAAACCAAATGTTCCTCGGATTAATAGTTTTCTAGATATTTAAAAATAACGAAACTTACTTACTTAAGTAATTTTTATAACAAGTTATGTTTTTTCGCCTAATAATTTTTTTACGAAAATATCATTTTTTTCTAGAAAATTTAAAGCAAACCTGCTAATATTGCATACGTACAAAACAGCTTCCATCTGATGCCTACAATTCCCCTTCCACTTTCAACCCTGTTTGATGCTATTTTAGGAGAACAACTTAATTTTTGGTACTAACTATTTGTTTCGAGGTATAACATTACATCTCTAGAAGTTAATGCCATGTTTTTGAGTAGAATACCCCACTGTCGTCGTCTCAAAGCTACCTACGAGATCTGACTTATTCAACGATTTCTGACTGTCGAAGTGGAAAAAAATTATTCGGTTGAACAAAAAACAAAATCTGTTAGCAATTGAAGAAATGTTTCTGATTTTGAATATTAAATCTTCATTAACACTAAAAATTTCATGAAAATTGTTGATTTGAATGAGTGATTATTCAAAGATTAACGATATATTTCCGTCAATATGACCTACGTGATTTGGTTCAGTGTAGAAGTTGTAGACGTTCCTACTGAGACCTAACAAGTTGAAATCATCATCAATACACACAGAAGAGCTCATAGAAATGCACATAAGAACAGACTTCAAATCTTGCAAAAATATTACTTTCCAAGGATGAATACAAGAATACAGAATTTCCTCAAGCGCTGTACAATCTGTAAGGAAAATAAGTACGAGCGACACCCTAACAAAATTTTTGTATACGAAACACCTCTACACCTATCCAGGTCACATTATCCACATAGATATTTTCTCCACACAAAACTTTTTAGTCCTTACCGCAAAACTAGCTCACGCAAAAATCATGAATTCACGGTTAGTAGAAGACATACGACAACCCTTATGGGACACACTGTTCCACTTCGGTGTCCCTAAACACGTAGTCGTTGATAACGAGAAGTCCATAAATTCAGTATCTCTTAGAGCCATGATGGAAGAACTTAACATAATGGTTTATCAAACTGCACCATACAAGAGCGAGGTTAATGTTCAGGTAGAACGATTTCATTCTACCTTATCAGAAATCATGCGATGTATTAGTTCTGAATTTCAGATTACAGAATTCATCGATCTGCTTGGAGGATCGGTCTATGGATACAATTCTACCATTCATTCCACCATGGGAATGAAACCAACAAAACCCCTAAAGCTTAACAAGTATAAGAGAAGAAGTTTTTGCAAGACATAATAAAAGAATAGGTTCGAAATTAACTGTTCCCTATAAAATCGAAAATGTTAGGAACACTAACGTTCTTACTGAATCAGGAAAAATAATTCATAAGAGCAACATTAGAAACAAACTTTTTCATATAATATTTCAGGGTATTTGCCGATATGCAAACAATGGATTACTCAAATTCCCAAATTGTTGCCATAAATAATGGGTTGGGAAAAATCAAAAACGGTAATGAATTAAAATAATTCATTATATTGATCTGGACAAATATGAAGAATTCATAAACCAAGCCAACACTACCCTGACCCTCCTTTCAACCAACATCAAGTCCCATATCCTATTTCCTCTCTTCCAATTTGAACTTAAACCCAACAGAAATAAAAGATCGTTAAATTTTGTAGGATCAGCATTAAAGTGGCTCGCAGGCAGCCCTAACCATGAGGACCTTGTTTTAATTGAAAATAAAATAAATAGTTTATTCAAAAGTAATGCAAATCAAATTTTCATAAATGAATTGTGTAATAATAGAATAAACAATATAACAATTGTCACCAATGAGATTTTAAAAGAAGTAAGAGAAAATAAATATTTAGATAATGAATTGTTTGTAACACTGAAATATAAAATAAAAATAATTAAAAAAGAGCTTATAAATATTAATTATGCCATTCACTGGGCATAAGAGCATATTTTAAATTCAATTATTTTGTCAAATGAAAAAAAAATATCGCCATAAGAGCACTTATTAAAGAAAAATTCCACTTTAATACGGTGGAATGAACTCTAGAATTCTCAAATGTTAAAAAATTTACTAATAATTCAATACTGATTTATATTATTAATGTTTCGCTCACAGAATCACTTATTTGTAAAAAAAACTTTCTCTTAAACCAATAAAGAGAAATAATAAAGTAATTAAGTTACCAAATGAAAATAATTGTCAAATACATAATAATATGTGAAAATAAATTTTATAATATTGGAAAAACATGTTAAACTTTGAATAGTTTGTCAGATTGTCATTCAGAAAGTATTAAAAAAAATACTAACTTTCGGTTGCATTTCCAACTTGCTCACAAGTCAGAACTCATCATGCCCCGTAACAAATTCCCAACATGCATTCCAATCATCGAGATGATCGAGACAGGAGTTATCTTTCTTAATCAATTTCAAGACAACATTACAATAGATGGAATCGGACATTCTCTGAATGGAAGTTTTCTTATTAAATTCCACAATACAACAATCGGAATCAAGGACAAGATCTATAGCTCCAGAGAATTATCATCGGTCCAAATCCTACCTGCTGTTATTCAACCTCAACCTTATGAAATGGAGATCAACGAAGTGTTTTTCCTAGAAATAATCCATGAACTTCAAATTAAGAACATAGAGCACATTAAGAAGCTTGAAGTAAAGAAGCTCATTCATCGATCCATCTCTCACGGCTCCGTAATGGTTATCTGTGGCATCATAGTGGTAGTAATTTTCATGAAAAGGAAACAAACTAAAATCACAATTAAACATGAGGAAACCCATCAGGAAGTAGCATCCGAAGTCCCGCATACCCCCAGCACCTTCAAACCAATTTTTATTCCTACATATAACCAGTTGAGAAGTCCCAGCATCCCTTAGGTCTATGATGCTCCAATATTTTAATTGCTGGACATCCAGATTTAAGCAGGGAGGAGTTAACAACAGCAACATTTCAACTTCTCATGATATTCAAAATTAGATCAACAACTTTTCCGCTTCGCGTTTTCTTACGAAGGACATCCGAGATACACGCGCATGCAGCGAGCAACTTCGTGGAAAATGCAATCTAATAAATCAACACAGACAGTGTCACAATTTGTTTGGATTCAGGTGAAAATCCGGAACGAGTTCAACAAATTCAACAAAATCATATTAGAGTTAAATCTAATAAAATGGAGCTCAGTAATAAAAAAAGCTTTTGACAAGTTAGACCATAAATGTTTCGATTTTTGTTTGCCTTTCGCTGTTTTAAATAACCCAGGGACAAATATAAATGCTTGACCATTATATTGCACCAGGATTTCCAATAGGGGCGATTTTTTATTTCCGTTTGTATAAAAAACATACATACTTATGAAATATTCAATAAAATATTAATTTACAGCTTCTATTTACTTACATTCTGAAAAAACTGCTCAAATCGATCTACTCGCAAACACATTTGATGTAGAATGATTATTTGCGAATTTGCCTTGCTTTGAATTACCCGAAAGTACATACAACTTCAGTTGTCACTTCTATAGCCGTTCGATTATCATATATTAAAACGTTCTTAAAGAATAACAGAGCTCTGATTTTGCGAATTCGAACATTTCTTACTATAGAATCGAATTACAAAGTTGGGCCCTGGCCATAACAGGCTCTACATGTCGATTGAGATATACCTATAAATACTGATAGCCAGATACCAAGGTACTTAAGCACATCTCTACTCGCCAGTAAATCACTATCTTGCGCCTATTCTTTCTCATATCCCTAGAATCCATATGCATAGGGGTTCTAAACAAGATAGTTTCACATTTCTGGAAGTTAATTTTTATTGTTTCATTGGACAGCAGATACTAGCTTAGACGCGGCATGAATTGTGCCAGTCTTGCCTTAAAGCTGAAATGGGTGTCTGCAATTATATTTTGGTCCTCGACCCACTTCAACAGAGCTCTATTGAGAACCTTTTCAAATACTTTGCTGATACTCGGAAGAAGAATTATCGACCGGGGATTTGCCGGATTGGAATTATCCATTCCCTTTTTCGGGAGAGATGTACAACAGCAGTATACTCACTGGATAATATGCATTATTCTGCGCGTTGTTGAAAAGCGTTATGTATATGTCTATTGCATCCTCAGGGAGATGTCGTAGTACAATGATGGGTTTACCATTGACTCCTTCTTTTTCTTTAATGATGAGAAGATCATTTGGAGTTCGACCTTCGAGATGAGCAGGGAACTTGGCCCATTTTGCTCGGCGATGGTGGGGTTTGCCAGATTGTCTTCATTGAACCCGGTAAATCCAAGATTCTCCGATCGCCATTGCGTGATGCTATGTTTCGAAGGTAAAAGTAATTCAGCAGAGCTCTGTTCTCCAGTTCGTGATTCGGACAAATGGACTCATTCACCTTATACACTAGCCCAAAAGTAGAACCCACTGTCTCAAGTTCCTCTAATGGATCTTCAATCATAAAGAAATCGTCGTCCAAGATGGCGTTCCCAAGATCTATTCCTGCGGCTGGAAATATGTTTTCGTTGTCTGTCGTTCTCTGAAGCTTAAGACATGAAAGATCGTTTTGATTGTTCTTTTTGAAGATTTTATTTATCTGAGGAAAATACTCGGGCCACTAGAATTAATTGTTCGGATTCTGTTATCCCAGTATGAGTTTATAGACAATACAATCTATAACTTTTTTAATGAGCGAGTTGATAGTTTTGATTGACTTTTTCAGTGCTAATCTCCAGGTGGTTTCTGTCAGTAAACCCCCTGTATAAGAGTTTAGTCTTGTCAGAAGGCCACATTTTTTGTTCGTGAAGTGTTTATATTGTCGCGTTCTTGTAAATTTTAGTTGCGTTTTGTTCTTTGTATCGTGGTATTGTCCTGCCCATTGTTTGTTTTATAATACCATCCATCTAAAGTAGGTATCCATCGATCTCCACATTCGATAGATTCGTATCGTTTGGAGGCGAAATTTCGTTTGAGCGGATTTCTCTTGCCAATGCGTTGGAGAAACGTGGCGATCGTGCCTTACTAAAATTATAAGAACGCGTAGGTACACATTCATCCAACACCACCAGCTCGTTTGGAAGCTTATAACGGCGGCAAGTCCGTAGAGGTCACTGTCGTAATCAACCGTTAGTAAACAATTTTTCTCTGTTGACCCACAGAGGCATTTACTTTCAGTCTTGAGTCTAACGGTAGTAGATCTAGGAAAGTACCACTCCTTGGAAACGATGGTGTATCTGTAGCAAGAAGGTCGATTTTATACTCAACATGGTGTCATCCCATCCCCTTAGGTATTATCCCAGTGCAGACTAAGCCACTCGAAAAGTTTTTCGAGCTCTGCTATAAAGTTTGCAGGTTCATGTGTTTTATATGCGTAGGTACGCTTTTTGCTTCCCAACGTTGGAGAGGAATGCATATGATGCAAGTTTCTAGCAACTCGAATCTTCTTACTTCACTATTATATACTTATATGACCTTATGATCAATACATTTTCGTAAAACAATTGCGACCCCACCACCACGAGTGGAGTTGGACCGTTCCCGTGATTGGGCTTTGGGCCCATTTTGCATTTTTCATTGGGGTAAAATTTCACGTACCCGTCTGAATGTGTCCCTTAAATTTTCTCCACTATCTGCCGTAGTGTAAGAATTTCGGTTTATTGTGGACTCTCTTGGCCAAGGCTGTATTTATTGGGTCCTAACATGTTGTCGCGAAAGGTTTTCAGAAGAAGCATCATTAATTTTTTTTTTAAATGACGAAGATGTTCTCTTATCTCTTCTACTCGTAGACCTTACTATTAGTCCTCGGTTTTCGGCAGCAACATTTTGTAGCCTTTATCAATTGACGCATGCGCCTGCCGGCACATCAAACCATGAACTCTTGTTGACGACTTCGTAAAATCCATCGCAGTTATGGTTTTCATCATGGTGTGCTGCAAAGGCATCATCCGTCACCTCTGGCCTTCGATACTTCTTGCTGGCGGTATTAAGGAATTATTAACAGGTTACGGAATACGCGATTGGCAAACATTCTGGCGGCTTTTACTACAACAAGCTAGTAATCTCAATCTAAATTAGCCTCTCGGAATGTTGGGAATTTGAAAAAACAAGAGATATAACGTCGATTACAAAGTATCCAAGAGAATCCAAGTTCCTTTTGTAAACACTCAGTTGTAGGAACTATGTACTGCCTATACTAACATTTCATTCTGTAGCGAAGTTGGTAAGCCTTAGTCCCGTTTTCAGAAGTTGTGCCATGTATGCTATGTTTCCATGTAGTTCCAACAAACCTGCGTCTTCTTTCTAATTTGGCTTTAAGATAGCCAAGTATGATTTAAACGTTGTATACAGAATATTTCCAAGAGCATTAAATTTTGATGCTAGGTCGAAGGCTGTTATCTACAACGAATTTACATCCAAACAAGCGCTGGTCATGCCCCTTATATATCAGTCAACTTAGTAGATTCCACAATTTTTCGTACGCCTTTCGATCATCGCGTTTTTGGAGTTTTGCTGATATTTGTCATTGAAAATTAGAACAATCTAAGCTCAGTAACCATCACTCTGTCTTATGTAATAATTTGTTGACCAACTAATCTATAATATAATAAAATTTGCTTGCAATGTATCTTTCATTAAAATAAAGGCTTTTTTTTAGAGGTATAGAACTTTATTTTGGCAACACTATTGTATGTACAAACTCGTACATTTACTATTAAAACCTTACCACTGGTGGGGGTATAATAATAGAAAACAACTCAGCTATTTTAACTGGCGGCCATTTTGACGCCAAGTGATTTATTTTAAGTTTGGTTTGGCATTTCAACATGAATAGACTGACGCCTGAACAACGCTTCCAAATTGTGGTTCTGTTCGAAATACGTATTGCGCACAACGTCCATTTTACGGTCAACATAATCGTCCATCAGAGCAATTTATTCGATTAACTATGGAACGTTTTCGCACCACGTTTACTCTAAATGATAATACGCATCCACAGAGACCTCGTTCAGTGCGTAGAGAAGAAGTCATTGCTGCTGTAGAGCGTAGCGTAGAGGAAGACCCGAATCAGTCTATCCGCCATCGTATACAGGAATTGGATATGTGTAAATCCACTTTATGGAAAATTTTGCGGAAAGATCTTGGTTTACGTGCTTACAAAATTCAACGTTTGCAAGAATTGAAGTTACAGGATCACCTAGCAAGGCGTAGATTCGGTGCCCAAAACAAGATTGCCGTTGATCCCCATCTTCATAAGCGAATTTTGTATCAATTCACCTTTGGTTGAATGGATACGTCAGTTTACAAAACTGCCATATTTAGAATGACAACAATCCACAAAAACTGGCTGTTTGGTGTGCTTTATGGGTTGGTGGAGTAATTGGTCGTACTTCTTTAAAAACGATGCTCGCCATAACGTTACAGTCAATGGTGACCGCTATAGAGCCATGATTACTGACTTTCGTTTATCAATTGAACAACCATGATGTGCAGGAGCTGTGGTTTCAACAAGACGGCGCAAAATTTCACACAGCTCGTGTCATAATTGATTTATTGAAGGCAGGTAACCGCATAGTTTCACGACACAGTCCGAGCCAGCTGTGGCGGGCATATGCCAGAAATCATATTTAAATTATAATGCCAGAAGATTATCTTTCGAATAAAGTAAATTTCATGTCATTTTAAAAAGCATTTTTGTTTCATTCCATTTCAAAGTTCTATACCTCTAAAAAGTCAGCCTTTACATATTTTGTCTATGTAAACAAAATGCTTAAGCTTCAACGATTTTTGTATTTTATATGTATAACGTCTGCATACCCAATGAAACTAGATTGTGCACCCATTTCATAAAACAATTTTGTTCTTTTTCAGAATTTATTGCTCATTTCTGCTCTGTAACCTCGAACACAAGTTCACATACGACTTCCTGTGCTGTAATAGCGTAAGTTCAAATAGACAATTTCGCTCTGCAGTAGGACAATATTGGAGAGAAGACCATAACATCTATTAAAACTGCCCACAGCAGGAAACCTCCCAGGCAATGCTCTATAGTCGCACCTATTCCAACTCTGTTCCGAGCCGTAGATCCTCTCCTCTACACTACGGCAGTCGTAAATCAAATATTCGCGAAAGTTTCCAAGCCAGTCTCATTCAGAAAAGGCAAAAAATCAGGCTCCCATTTCACCGGTGCGTGTTCACCATGCATGGGTGCTCATAAATAACTAACCAAACCCCCATTCCCAGCCCCGTCATACCATGAGCAACTCATAAAGTTTCGGAACAATATATGAACGAACATTTGCGGACATTATGCAAATGACATTGTGACGTACATGGGTCGCCGGGGTCGCGAGGCGCTGGCAAGGTGTGCAATACATCATCGGCACAGGTGAGAGATTAGAGCTCATAGATTTATGCGCAGTAGGTATAGGGGCAATGGGATGTATCGCTTAAAAAATGACTAATATTTAATAAACCCGCTGACGATGAAGTGGAATTTATTATTCATTAAAAGCCTACATATGTGCTTTCCCTGTGGCAAGCCAAGTGGAGTCCTTTACAGAATTGATTGTGTAACGATAATATCTAAGACTGGAATAACCTCCATGGTGAGGGAATTGCATGTGCATTTAAATGAACACGCACGATTGCACGATTTCGTTGTTGTATAAAGAATTTATGAGACTGAATTCCATTTGGAATATTTATTCGCATATATATGTATTTATTTCATGATGTATGCTGACATGGTAAGATGCATCTTTTGAGTACGTGATAGTTTATTTATCTACATTTTCAAGTTTGATTACCTATGTATCTATAAGGCGAAATTAATTTAATTAATTTGCTTAATGTAGTAAGATTTTAAACTGTATCTAATAAAAAATAATAAAAAAGGGCAAGAAAATGAGAAAAAAGAAAGGAACATACAGAAAGTATATGAAAATGAAAGTAATGAAAATATAGTGCTTGGAAAGTGAGCATTTTACCCACACGTGAGGGTAATAATAATAAGCCACTTTAAAGAGGTGAAATGCCAACAAACATTTGGTATGACATTGACGATAATTTGACATATCGGGCAGATTCACTTTACGAAGGAGTCATCGCGCATCCATTTTTGGCATTTTTTGAAGAAAGCTTTGTATAGGTATTCTATTTAAAAACCCAAAAAATAAACTCTATTTAATAAAAAGACTTGTATTTATAATTAACCGAATATTTTCGAAAAAAAATGCCTAATAAATTGCGGATGTATTACTAAATTCCCCCAAAAAAAAAATCCCCAAAAATTTAAATCCAAAGGGATACTATCCGCGCAGACATAATATACATGGACGAATCTGCATGGAAAAAATCTTGTTTGCCAAAAACCCCAAATCCCCAGTGTGCGTATAAATCTGCATTATTATATAGGTATGTATAATAAAATAAAGATTGGTAGAACAAAGAAAAAATGTAGGTATCTAAGCAGAAATTTTTAAAAGGAATAGCATATAACATATCTCTATGTTAGATTATATTATATTTTTGTATACAAAAGATTGAAAATGAAGAGGAATATTTGGAAATATTTGGAATATTCTTTTCGTTTTGTTATTGAAAACATTAAGAGAAACCTTTTTTTCTAATTATTGTAAAACACTAATTTTGAAAATAATTTTTACTTTAATAAAACATTACAAATATTATAAAGCATTTTATAACTACATATTTTCTCTTTGGGTTACCTATATCTCATGCAAATTCACAGTTGCGGACCCAGACGAAGTTAACGAAAATCAACCCTCATTAGCAGCAAACAACACCAGCATCGAGGAAAAAGTCATCATCGTCTGCTTAGCGGTGGTTGGGAACGAGAAATACGACTTCTCGTATACCCATACCCAATGCACGAACATACGAGAATACGAGCATTCAAGCAACAACAGATGTCTTGGGCAAGAGCATAACAACACCCAACGATGGAGCTGAATACCAGACTATAACAAGGAAGTGCACAAGCCACACCCCTTTTCATAGTGTTTGAGTAAGTGGGAGTTGCGACCGGCAACGAAGTTGCTTACCAATTACCAGCTGCAGCAGTGGAAAATTCCCACAAAAGGAGCTTTGTTTTTCTGAAGGTATAAACGGAGCATCAAAATAGCATCAAGATCTGTAATGTTACCATTGCTACCTCAACTTTCGAGCCATCACAGACGACCGATAATGAACAATGAAGAAGCCACGTTCTACGAGAGAACTAGCAACGAACACAACATAGGATAAACAATATCGCATCCTAATTCCTAACACAAATTTTTAAAACCAAAGAAGACAATAACTATAAAAAAGAATTTCAATCAAAAGATTATGCAAACAAAAATATGTGATATAAGTAAAAATATAGCATTGTATGGATCTGACGTACGTCGGGCCCCTGTTCTAGCACCCGCTAGAGTGAATAAGACAATAGTCTGGATCGCTCGTTCGACCAATAACCGATTCAGTGTCGGAGAAAATTTCTTGAGATTTTATTTCCCAATCAGATTAGGTACATGTGAAGGGCATGATATGGATATGAAGTAGGTGCGAGGTTGGGTATAAGCAACATTTCTTTTGGATTTAAAGTGAGCCCAAGCAGGAGCATTGCAGGAGGCAGCATGCCCCCCACACGTACCAAATAGTGATTTTTTTCAAGGTGGCACATGTCTCTAAGTTGCTTTTATTGTCAATTTTTGTCTTCCACATTATTTCCTTTTATTTAGGAAATAGTGTAGAAAACGTAAAAAACCAATTTCGATGGAAATAAAATCGATTGATTTTAAATCGATTCTTATTTCACGACACCAAAAATAAAAGAATTTTTTTTGAAATTTCCTAGATTTTATATTTAATGAGGAATTACATACATTTTCCATAATTACCGAAAATGCATGAAAAATGTATGAAACCTAGGAATTGTACACAATTCCCATTGTTGCTTAGGAAATGCGTATAGTTAAAATTATTTCACACATTTCCTAGCGAGTATTGGCGTTTGCTGGGAATTTTATAAATATAATGACAGATTACATACATTTCCGGTAACATACATAATAGCCCAGTATAGAATAGCTTTTTTAAAGGAAATAATTAGTTACAGGCAGATTTTTGATATACATACATGTTGGTATTGATGTGTTTACAATCTGAGAAAAGTCCCCAACTTTTCCATTTACGCTAGCTCCGTTATGGGAGTAAAAGGTCAAACGAATGCGTTTTTTGCTTTTATTTCAAAAACAGTAGAATTTAGAGAAAAAAAATTATAAACAAACTTATAGGTGAGTTCATTTTATAAAAAATTGCTGCAAATAGTTTTCACGTACCATTTACCGTTAAGAAGTTAATTCTTTCTACCAAAATTATTTATAAAACGTGCTTAAATCTCGCATAACTGAGACAATTTTGATCAAAAACATCCTTTTTGTTGAACATTTTTTTCTAAAGCCTACTGTTTTTGAAATAAAAGCAAAAAACCTATTCTTTTGATCCTTGTTCCCCTTTAACGGACGAAGCGTACGTACATTAGAAAGTTGGAGACTTTTTTCAGATTGTAAACAACATCAATACCAACCGGCGCAGGGACATAACGCCCAGGGTCATAACGCCCAATTTTTTGTTTGGGCATTATGACCCACTTAAGCGGTGGGAAATAAGACTCTCAAAAAATGTGTGGGACTTATTTCTCACTAAACATTTTTGAAAGTGCAATGCGCCCTACAAAAGTATTAAAGATACAAACAGTCGCGGCGGGATGACATAACGTTCACGGACATGGGCCTAATGTCTGAATTGATTTTTTTTTTCATTTTCAGTATGCAATAGGTATGTGGGCGCATGCTGCCCCCCTGCAACCCCCAATGTTGGGTATGTGAAAAGTTTCTTTTTGATTTAAAACCATTGCATAAACCCAATCTCGCACCAACTCCAAACCCAAGCAGGGGGGTCGCATACCTGCCTCATACTGAATTTAAAAAAAAAATTCAATTCAGACAATTTGTATGGGACCTTATTTCCCAGAGCTCATATTTAAGTCATAACTTTAGTTCCTTATTAAATACTATCTCACAAAATTTGGGTCGTATGTCCCATTTAAACAAAAAATATTTGGGTCTTATGACCCATTTGGGTGGGTCGTAACGCCCAAAATTAATTTGGGTCTTATGACCCGCTTAAGTGGGTCATAATGCCCAAAAAATAGTTGGGCGTTATGTCCCTGTGCCTACCAACCTATACCTATATACCAAAAATTGCTGTAACTAATTTTTTCCTTTCTTTGACAATTTTTTGTTTATTCTTTTCCCGTGAGATCAGCGAAATCAAGCATCGTTGCGCGTGGTTAGTGGAAAGATGGGGAACCGTCCGAAAACCAACTGCGTGCTGTTGACATGTGTTATGTGTTTTCTGTTTTCCGTTCTCCTTCTGTCTTCTCTTCTGTCCAGTATCAATGTCGTCTTGTGTGTTGTCTTGTAATTGTCTGAGCCGATGGCCTCAGTAGCCAGTGCTCATAAGTGTCTCTACGTCGTAGATTTATCTACGGAGCAGATCAATATGTAATGTAATGTAATGTTTATTCTTACTGGGTCACTTCAAGTTGATAGTTGAAACCAACTTTTATTGTTTATAGTCAGCTCTCATACATAGTTAGAAGGTGGACTTGCGTAGGAAAAAAAAATAATACCTAGTATATACATAAAATTGGAAAATGAAATAAACTTGCAAAATTCTTTCTGTGTCTTCTTCTTAAGATTTTTATATTATTTAATTTAGCTATAGGAACTGCAATATTTTTGCGCCAAGACTAATAGCACTATCGTGCTACAAATTCGTCTATTAATTTCAAAGCAACTTAAATTTATGTAAAAATTTCATAATATTATGAGAAAATGAGTTTAGGATTTTTGTGTGTTCGCATTGGTAGATTGTCTTTGTTACACAAATAAATAGTAATTAAGCAAAGGCAAATTCATTAATTTTTGATAAAACAACAAGGTACCTACTCTGATTTTCCGCACTTATTTCGGTATTTACCGTTTACTTGGCAACATTTTATTTCGTTAATTTTTTAGTCTTATCACCTTCTGCGCAGTATTTCTATAATTTGCTTTTGGAAATCAGGAATTTACTTTATTGTAATTTCCATCATTATTGATTCTGCACAAAGCACGACAAATTTCACCGAAATAGAGCTTTTCAAATTAGTGGCCTTAGTGCCCCCTCCATTTTCTTATTGTTTCTATTTTATTTTTGTTAGTTCGGTGGTAAATTTTTTTAAGTGTAGATTTTCAAATTCTTCAACAAATCTTACATTAATTTCTTTTGTCTGGCATCAATCTAAAATGAAAGTCCATCGTTCGTTCAGCAATCCTTGCGTTTTGTGTATATGCGAACGTATGACAATCCTACCTAACAACAAGTGATCTTTCAAACATGTAACAACTTCCCCAGCCATATACTGTTCAAATCAGTATAGTCCCTACAGCAACTGCAATAGTAGGATGGGTGTCTTAAGATCCAAAACAGCAGAGACGCTACTTGATACGCAATGATTAACTGTCATTTCAGCATGGGATATAAATTGCCTGCGACATTTGCATCCAATTGATGTACAACCGACATCGTGATGTACAACCACCGACAGGAGCCAAAGCCGCAGATCACTGTCATCAAGTGACTTCTTTATGTGACAGCTAAACAATCTGCGAGAGTTTGCTGGTTGGGATCCGCTTGCATAGATGATTTTTCACAACGTCCTGCTGCTGCTGATGCAGTGCTAGTTGACGAATTTTCCCTTTTTTGGGATAATCACATGCGAGATTCTGAGATGTCGATAAGCTGTCGCATTTAATTCGTTGGCATTGCTGATCTGCACTGCTGACAGCCTCGCCGTTCTTATTGTCAACGTCCCATCATCTCGTCATCAACCATGATCATCATCCTGTTCACCGCCTTGTCTGCAGACCCGTCCAGGTACTTCACTCTTTCAAAATGGAATTGAAATTAATAAGGTCTTCTGAAACAGCACTCCCCTGGCTGATGCGGCTATATGACCTCGACAACACGTCACTTAATCGCTGTCCCTAGTTTATTGACAGACGCATGTACCGCTTTTGTTTAAAGCAGACGTTTAAAAAGGGTTTATCCGGCTGTGGTAATTTGCATTTGCAAATAAAGAAAAATGCATAATATTTAAGTTAGAGGTTTAAAAAAAGGTGTTCTTACATTTACCAATGTCCAGTTGCACGAAACTAGTTGAGTACGAATACAAATATTTAATTCAAAATGATCATTGTTTTAACGAAAATAATCGGTTAAGAACTTTTTTTCTTCCAGAAAGAAATGAGGCAAATTTGCAGTTGTGCTTTCACTGCTTAATTGCGATTATAAGTAACTACAATACATCATAAGGGAAGTTATGCACTCGTGCTGATTATAAAATTGAGATAACAATCAAACAGGACATTATGATGATATAGAAACGTATTTGAGCTAGTGGAAAATGCTGTCTGTACTTCTGTCTGCATGTATGAATATATTTTGAACTACATATAGCCTGTGCGGTTGGGTCAATCGCCTTCAAATTTAGAACATAAGGTTATTTTGACATTCTACATATAGGACTTTTTAGATCAAATATAATATAATAATAATAATAATAATAATAATAATAATAATAATATATAAATAAAAAAAGGGTTCTAAGAATTTTTATGAAATAGAATAAAATGTGCATTGTTTTCGTGAAAAAAATGCTTGCGACTGGGCCGGAGGTACTTGCTCTTATGTACCTTAATACATTGGAAATCAAGATCTTTGACAGAAAGAAGTAACATTTACACTGAAAATTGCATAGTTTAAGCTCATAAAAAGTATCAAAACCACTAACAAAAACAAACTTACCCACCCGAAGTTGCTCGGGTATACTAAACACAAAACAAAAACCACGGCGCGGCGAGGCGCCACCTAGTTATCAACTAAGTTACTTCTTACAAAATTAGCTATCTGCTTGTGAAACGACCGTAACGGCCCCAAGAGGAGATTAAAAAAGCCTTTGTTATTCCTTAAAACATCATCTAACTGCCTTTAAAAGTCCAGTCAAATTCGGGGAATAAATAAGAATTTTCAAAAAAACAGCACTACTCCAGCGCCACCTAGGGGTAATTAAAATAGCCTTACTCACTCCTTACAATATACACTATCAGCTATCTGCCTGTGAAAGTCCGTCAAAATTGGTCCTAAATTAAGAATCTTCAAAAAAACCACCCCACCCAAGTAACAATTTGTGGTCAGAAGGCGGTTAAATAACTGAAATATTCCCTCGGTTGTTTAACCTAATAATTATAAATTGGTTTCAATGACGTCCAAATAACGTCACAGAGACGTTCCCATACCCGAAAATATTTAGTAAATACGTAACGTCAGTTGATATGGCGTTAAGGAATAACTTTTTTTCAAGTCAGTAAATAACGCTTTTTTGACACGTTTTTAAAACCGTTTGGATGTGGCTTTGATAAAAACCTTGTATTTTGTTGATTTTCGTTTACTTGCAAACCTTTATACTATCGTTTGTACAAGGTTTTTAAGAAATCAGTATAACGTTGATTGACGGTTATTTTCAAACGTGTTTTGACGTCGTTTTGCAAAACCGTTTAGAAACGGTTTCAAGAAACTTGTAATATGGTATTTTATGGTTTTTTTTATAACCTCCAATTTTTTTATTTATTTATTTATTAATTTATTTACTAACTTTGCTTGACATTCACATTAAGAATTAAAACTCTTATTTATAGTGTTGTCTCAACTTGAATTTATGTAAAAGATAGAATTAAATTTAAAAAAAGAAGAAGAAACTTAATTGAATTGATAAAATTTAAATTAAGCTATCAAAGAATTACATTAAATAAATTTATGAAGCGAAGTTAACATCTGTAGTAGAATTAGAAATTTAGACTTTAATAAGAATGTAACTGTAACTAATTTTTTTCTTTCTTTGACAACTTTTTGTTTATTCTTTTCCCGTGAGATCAGCGAAATCAAGCATCGTTGCGCGTGGTTAGTGGAAAGATGGAGGACCATCCGAAAACCAACTGCGTGCTGTTGACATGTGTTATGTGTTTTCTGTTTTTCCGTCCTCTTTCTATCTTCTGTTCTGTCCTGTATCAATGTCGTCTTGTGTGTTGTCTTGTAATTGTCTGAGCCGATGGCCTCAGTAGCCAGTGCTCATAAGTGTCTCTGCTTCGTAGATTTATCTACGGAGCAGATCAATATGTAATGTAATGTAAGAATATATAATAATTAATTAATCTTATACACCACCATTAAGTTTTAAATATGGTTTGAAACCAAATAACAAAAGTAGAGAGGTTTTACCTAGTTTTGACTAAAAAAGGATCTTAACTCCCTCTGAAAGCCCCCAGTACCACCAGACTCTCGAACACGCCGTGGTAGAAAATTCCACAGACGGACAGTGTTGACGAAAAACTGCCATTCAGATGTAAGACAAGAAAAACGAGGCTGTATGAGTTGAGTTGATAGGATCTTGCTGAAGTCGTTAACAGTATTTTATCAAAAAGGAAGCTGGGTTGATTTGTTTGAATAACGCTTGATAATAAAATAAGAGATCTATAACGTATGAGGTGATCAAAAGTCATATTATACAATAGTTTCGAGAGATGAGAAATCCTGTCAAAGCGTCTTACATTAAATACATAACGTGCAATGTTGTTAAAGGTGACGTTGAGTTTTCTCTTACTCGCAGAATCACAATTACAGTAAATCTCACAGCCGTAAATTAGATTGTTATTTTAAGATGTGGTTTTGACTGATAAAACTGTTTCCTTACGGATTTAAAAAAAAACTTAATACTCTTGGTTATTTTGAGACCTTATATGACGGCTTCTATAAAATCGTTTTTAATTTTTTTAGAAAACCTGTGACGACATGCTTAGGCTCGATTTAACGATAGTTACAATGGTTTTCTTTTCCAAGATGCATTTGGTGAAATCTACATCTAAAATTAAAAAAATTAAAATCTACATTTCTAACTATCGTTTAATCGAACCTGAACATATCGTCAGATTTTCTGAAAACTTTCGAGGAAATAGTTTTATAAAAGCTATTAAAATAATATGTCAAAATTACCATAAATATATCGCAAGATTTTTCAAAGCCTTAAGGAATCGATTGAATCGGCCCAAACAACGTCTTAAAATAACGCACCCAACGCTCCAAATAATGTTAAAACTCTTGCCAGCTGAAAATAAAAATCCTTTTAGAAAAAATAAGATAAAATTTATATTGATATATAGATATTAATTTTACTTATATTATAGTCAATACTTTTAAACTAAAAAAAATTATTAAAAAATATTATTATTTATTATATATTATATTTATTTTAATTTGAAACGATGGTGGTGACGGAAACGATGCAGTGGACGATGATGATTGTGTTGTCGAAGACTCGATCCTGTTACAATTAGAAATACAAAAAATGAAAATATGTACTGTAAATTTCTATATAGTCATTAAAACTTACATTGCCAACGGCTTCCCCAACCTAAAGGTAACATGTTTAAAATAACTTTAAAAAAAATGTGGCCCGTTCACATCGCTATAGTTTGGATACCGTAGCCTCACCGCTTCCAAAATGGCAGAAGAAATTGATTGATGTTGCTAAAGATTTATTTCGGAGCTGTTCCATTCCAGGAAGAAGCAGTAAGAAGACAACAATCGTCCTGATAGTTTTCCCTGCGTTCAATCTACCAAATGTTGACAGCTTACGGACCTGTAAAAAATAATTAAAAACAATACATCATGAAAAAAAAAATTCAAGTTTGAAATGATGAGTTTATGTGCTACCGGAGTCTGCTATCATTGTCAACATAAGATCGTTATAACCCACTAATATTTTGTGAGATGGTTTCGACAGATTCCGCTTCAGTCTCATCAGAGGACATGCTTTCTACCTTCTTCTCCCTCCTTACTGCTTCATCCCAGGTATCTTTTAAAAAGTAAAGAACAATATATATAATAAGTTCACAAATAAAGTGGCCGAAATAAGAGTGAAGCGCTGGGAGGGGGAAAACGCCAATTTTTGTTTTATTTGCTCGGAAGGAATATCCGAATTTTATTTTCGGAATATTCATCATCCAAGCATTCCTTGCGAAAGAAGAACATAAAATTCGGCTACTACCTTCCGAACCTCGGATTCCTGAGCATCAGCATCAATTATCCGTTTTCGAACGATTAAACTTTCGAATCGGATTTCAGAGTAGAAACCTTATTAAGGTTTCTGAAAATACCAATCTTTTTTCTATTATTTCCACAATCAAGATCAATAAAGATTTAAAATGCTTTTGAAATAAGAAGGTTGTTCCATTGTAGTGCCCCGTGGCTTAGTGGTTAGTGTGTCGGACTGCTAAGCGAAAGAACCTGGGTTCAAATCCAGCTCATAGCCACCTTTTTTTCTGGGGTACTGCCTCTTGCGAGGAACTGACAAAACCTCCAAGAGTAAAATTTGTCTCAAAAAAGTGCATCTCATGTAGCCGTTCGGACTCGGCGGTAAACTGTAGGTTCCTTCCATTCTTGCAGATTAACAACACACACACAGGAATGGTTGAGAGTATAAGTCACTAGGCCTTGGCTCCTTAAGGAGCTGTCGCGCCAATAAATTTATTTATTTATTTATTTGTTCCATTCAGGATCCTATGAAAATTGTTGAAAAATTATTCTGAGATTGAATAAGAAAATATTCAGAAGACTAAGATCTGGTTTTGTTACAAAGGCTTTGTTCGTTTTCGAGGATAAATATAAAAATTTCTTACCAACATCAGCTACCACTCTGCATGGTATTCTCTCCCACTTCGGTAATGGGTCGATGCAATTTTTCCGGCCTATTATGTGGTCTTTCCGGTTCGGAGGCCATAGCAATGTTGCCCCCATTTTCCACCCAAGTCTTTGGAACCGCTGTTACGAGCTTCATTTTATCCTCGACTGTCTCGAAAACACAAAACATTTTCCTTTAAGAATGAACTAAAGGAACAAATAGTGATTCATTGTCTTCTAGAGTTAATTTAAAATATTTGGATGCTAGTCATCTATTTTCCAAAATTTAATTACATTTTCTTCTTCATTTGATTTATAAACACCTAAGAATTTAGAATAAAATGGTTTTTCGTACAAATTTAGTTCTTGCTTTAAGCTCGGACGATGTATAACTGTGATGCCTTGTCGAAACGTTGAAAATTCCATTTGAACAAGTTGCTCTGACTTTGTTAAAAAAGTCAGTGTTCTGCAAACAGAGACTTCAAAACAAGTTTTTTAAGCTGAATGGCTCTATAGATTAGAATACAGTATTAGTATTTCCATGTCTTATTGTTATCTTTGTTAAAAAGCGTAGGAATTTCTTTTGCATCTACATATGGATTTCTGTATTGCTAAAATGTTCCGTAAATCTATTTGCAATTTGCTCAAGTGGCCTATTTCCGGATCTTATTTTACGTTTTCATTATTGCAAACGATTTTCGTATTTGAAGGCATTTATATTATCTAGAGGTCCATGGTATTTAACATCATCTACAATGTTATATAAATTATGTACGTTATAACTTATATTTTCACAACAATAGATTTTAGCGAAGTTTTGTATTAACGACTTGAATAAACTTTGTTCGATATCAATAAAAACTTGGTTATTTTTACTCAAACATATTGAAACAGTACAGTGGAGTTCCATAAAGTTGGTGTATACTTCATCATGAATTTAATTTTTCAAAACAACAGGACCTAAGTACAACAAAAAAGTACGAAATTCAATAGCCTTCCTAAAGCTTATAACATCAAGACCACGAGCTGTTTTATTAAAATAGCATGGAGTAATACTAAGGTATTAGATATTTTTTCAATGCTTTTGGCAGAAAGTTTTGTTTTAAGGAATCTATTCTTGATCCATATAAGTGATAATTTTTACTTGCGATTATAGGTACTATAATACAAATTATGCATTCGTGCAGATTAAAAAAATTGAGATAACAATCAAACATGACATTACGATGATAGAGAAACATATTTGAGTTACTGGCAAAATTCAGTCCGTCTGTCTGTCTGTCTGTACGGATGTATATTGGACTGCAGCCTAAACGGTTGGGCCAATCGTCTTCAAATTTTGAACTTAAGGTTATTTTGACATTCTTAAGAGGGGTTTATTTTATTTTTTTAGCTCAAAAATTAACGGTACCTGTCATATAACCGTTATGTAAAAGCTTATTTTTCTCGAAAACGGCTCCAAGAATTTTTTTTTAAAAAAATCAGTGTAGGTATGCATTATATTTAAGTAAAAAAAAATTTAATATTGTGGGCCAAAAACGGTACCTCCCATAGGACCGGTTTTTTTCTTAGACTTTCTCGAAAACCGGTAATCCGATTACAATCAAAATTGATATTCAAGAAGATGTAGGTAGTTTGAGTAATTGTGCATTAATTTTTTTTCGAAAACTTTTTTTTTGTATTTTTAATAATTTTTTTTTAAATTTTGTTTTTAAATGTACCTTATTTTTGTGCTTAAGTTTGTATTCTTGAATTATTTTTTTTAATTTTTTAAAAAAAGTTGTTAAAAAAATCCGTTTTATTTAAAAACCGCTCCTACAGTTTTGAAAAAAAAATTCACACTTTTTTACATTTCCTAAAGAAATAAAATGGCGTTTAAATTATTTCACCCAATACAATTTAACTTTCTTTATTCGAACAATCAAAAGTCATAAAAATCGAATAAATGCTTTGATGTCCACTTTAATTTTTTTTATTTTATTCTACAATGTGACCGCACATATGAGCAAGTACGTGCGATCCAGTCGTGCAATTTATTTCATAAGACGTAAGCACAATAAATGCATGTAATCTAGTGGAAAAATATTAATCATATCTATTGGGAGTTTTTCTAATGGAGACTGCTGCTGCTGAGTATGGTGGTTTTCGTGTACCCTAGACCGAAAAGAAACATTCGTTCAAAGTGATTTCGATAAGGTTGGGAAACACATTTGATGAGATTTGTAATTATAATCCCCTTCCACATTACATCTTTCACACGCAAAGTAACCATTGTGTCCTTTCATTCCTCTTAAGTAAAAGCGAGCGGGAGGGCATCACAAAATTAATTTTCTTTGAGCCTATATTTACATCACAGAAATTTATCAACATTTGAAGGTTTTGCCATACTGTAGTATACCTACACCAATTACTAGAGGCGGAAAATTGAAACCATTTGGTGAACACAAAATAGGCCAAAATTGGCCTTTTGAACTTTTGGTAACAGGAATGCCATTAATATTGAAGTCCAAAAGTAAGACATGTATCTACACTTTCAAAAACTTTATTTAAGGCTCGCACTAAACCGAAATGCTACACGGAGAGAATTGAAAAATCAGTAATTGCGAAATGTCCAGTTGTAATTTACAAAACATGCTTTTTTCTTAAATCACAATTTTTGAATTTAGAATGGATCCAAAAATTGGTAATTTAGCTTTCAAATCAACTCAAATTGCAACATTTTTAAAGAAGCAAGTTATGATTAAAAGTCACAATTTAAGCCTGCACCTTAAATTGTAAAATACAACTTTTCTGGCGTAATTTACTACTTCAAAGGAATAACCCTACTTCTACAACTTATGAATCTTGAATTGAGAAAAATATTTCGTGATTTACAACTACTGAATGTGAAATCAATAAAATTTACTAATGATCTGAGATTTAACACTAACATCACTCCACTATGGTAATTCACTAAAATATTTTGCTAATTTACAATCGCTGAATTACAGAATCAAGCATAAAATAGAATAAAATATAAACATTTTTGTTTGAAATCCTTTTCACGAATTCAAATCACTTGAAAACCTATATACATACCTATCCAAATGTATGTTTATGTCAGGTCTTACCATTTACTTAACGGTCGCCTGCCTTGTGGTACGTGTTTTATTGTTAAAGTTTCCCTTTTGATTTTTGATTTTTCAATGTTAAGTCGGTCATTTGTTGATAAGCGGTTAGGTTGGTTTTAGGAAAAACTCCTTTTTTTCAAGCAATTTTGCTGAGATATCGGCGCGGCGCGGCGAGACATTCAATAGCTTCCAAATATGTGTGAAAAACTGTGACTAGGCACTCATAAGTAATATGTAAGTTAAAAACAATGAAAACAATTATAATTGCTTTTAAACATAATTTCTAACATTTCTCTAAATTTTTTGATTCACTTAACAAGGGTCTTAATATTTTTCGTGCATTTCCCAATATTTTACAGCGTCCCTTCAGATTCACAAAGCATCAATGTTTGGTTGAGATATACATATACATACATCACTATTCACAGCTGTAGTGCCAACTATGTTTTTTAACAGTACCTACCTCTACACTAATTAAATCACACCAGTGATTTTAAAATTATATTTGTGATTTACAATTAAGGTTCTTATTTTACGACAAAATGTTTTTGAATTAAGATGGAAATGCTGCAAAAAAGAGAGTAAATTGATCTTCAAAAGTTGCAATTTACGATTCAAAAATGCTTAATTATGGCTCTCATTTCGTAAGCCAATATTATTGATTGCAAACTATGAAAAAAAACCACGGTTTTACAAAATAAAGATTCTTTATCCACAATTAAAAGATGGTAATCTACAACAAACTTTTGTAATTTACAATCGAAGAAAATACAGAATTGATACAAATTCTGATTGATTTGTGATATGCTTATGGTAATGTTTCATTTCTACCGGTTGAATTATTTACACTAAAAAGTGTTGATTTACAATTTTCGAGTGTCATTTTCTTCAGTTCGGCTATTTTCGTAAATTGCAAACCGAGCTAAGGTGTAAACCTAAATAAAAAAAATGGGCACGACTGGGTCGCACGTACTTGCTCTTATGTGCCTAATTATATTGGAAAGCAAGATATTTGACAGAAACAAGTAACATTTACATTGAAAATGACAAAGTTTGAACTTATAAAAAGTATCAAAACCACAATACTTAACGGTTTTAGTAAAAATGAAGTACGCCATCACACGTCTTAATTGAAGAAGAATTTATGAAAAAAGTATTTCGAAAATTGTAGGACCGGTTTTGATAAAATCCTGTTTTGTTTTTTGAAAATAATTTTTTTTTTTAAATATTGGTATGCAGTTTCTTAGAGTTTATTATTATACATGCAATTATAAAATTTTAAATAATATTTTTTGATTCGTTTTAAAAATATTGATTTTTTCTAAAAATAACAAAAATTAACTCTTATTACAAAAAATAGTTATTTAAAATTTTGATATGCAAAATTAATTTTTCTATCTAAAAAAATTTCATCAAAGTCGTTGGAGCCGTTTTCGATAAAAAATAAGATTTTCCTTAGTCATATGGCAGGTAACGTTATTTTTTGGCCTAAAAATAAAATTTCAATTTCACCTCTGCCAAAAAATCACACAAACCAAGTTTAAAGAAAATCGCTTAAGCGGTTTAGGCTGCAGCTCGATATACATACTGACAGACAGACAGACAGACAGACATTTTTTCTCGATCACTTTTTTAGACTTCTCTATGATCGTAATGTCATGTTTTATTGTTATCTCAATTTTTTAATATTCACGAATCCTAAACTTGCCTTATAGTCCATATAATCGCAAGTAAAAAGGATGAGTACTATGCAAAATATTAAGCTTATGACGCTAAACGGGATCATGACGTTATCTCGAATGGCAAAAATCTCGAATGGAAAAAATCTCGAAAAAAACAAATTTTTAATCTAGAATGAAAAAATCTCGAATGAACAAAAATCTCGAAAGACCATTTCTCGAAAAAAAATCTCGAAAAAAGAAGTAATTTGAGATTTTTTTGTACCTATATATTTAAAGAATTTAAGCTGAAATAAAAAGCATTTCATATTTAGTTTATCAAACAATTTATTTATTTGCTGAAATTAACAGCAAAATTCAACACTAAAAAAAAGTCTATTAAAAAAAAAGTAATTCAAAATTCTTATGTATGTATGAGTATGTACATTAAATCAAAACATAAAAAATAGCAAAAAGAAACAAAATAAATAAATTATTAATTCATAAATACATTTAGGTAGGTATAATGTACTCATATGTTACAAGCTAGAATTGTACGCAAGACTCCTTAGGTACCCCACATAACTCCTCTCTTTCTTTTCGTCAAGCACTTTTAGAATTTGTTTTTCTCTTATTACATACTCCCGTCTTACCTTAGTTTCCTGACCCATCTGAATTTGTTCAACCAGGCAAATAACTTAAACAGACTCATTAGCCAAAATTTCAATCAATTTGTAAAGACCAATGTGGGGCCTTACAACTAAAACCTTAAGCCTCCTATGCCAAGACTCAACTCTATTTTGCGTTCTGGGTAAGTTCTGTTTCACTTGATCCGCACAAGACCAAAACGACGGAAAATAAATGGGCTTAGATTTGGTAGTACCAATATAGTTTCTATCAAACCATTTTCCAATTTTTTGACTACTTTCGCAAAATTGATTAAGTACTCAAAGAAATAAATAGTCACGAATTTCATACGCAGGTACAAACGCTAAGCACTTCAGCATACGCATTTGCAAACTAAAATGCTCATCTGTTCCATACTTTTTAGCTAAAACTACCTTTTAGATTTTACGATAAAGGATTTGTCCCAAATGAAAATAGCAGCCTTTGGATTGAGCTCGCCGACTTGTAGGTTGCCTTCTCAAAGTCAGAAATGATTACAGTGGGATTAAGTGTGATGTTGTTTTCGGAAGCGCATTTAATAATTTCCGAAAATAAAACATCGTATGAAGCCCTTGACTTGGACAACTCATCCTTCACCATGCAATGCAGAGAAAAAAGTTGTCGCATGATCGATGGAACAACTTCGAAAGTTCCGTCCATCAACCAAACTCTTGAGGAGCCGAGCAGTTGAAGACTTCCCAATGTTCCCAAAATGATGAGTTTGTTTTCGTCAAATTTTTTTTCGGAAAACACAAAAAGATCTCCATCCATGTACCTAAACCAGTTCCAGAAAAAAAAACAATCAATTAAAGTATCTATTATAAATAGGTTTATAAAAAAAAAATACATAATTATTATATAGACACACTTTTTTTTTCTTTTTATATATTTATATAGATATTTGTATATGTTTTTACCGTAATCGCTGTGAAATGTTTATTTCACTTAAATCAGTGGGCTCTTTTTCCGTGAGACTTCTAACTCGCGCAATTTTTAGTTTTTGGGCAACGATGGTAAATAGACCCTACATTCAGGTGGGGTCTGACTTTCCTTTTGCTTTTACAACAGAACTACATAAGTAAATGTACATGTTTCTTTATGTACATAATCAGTGGCCAGTGGGAATTGTTACAACACTGTGCTTATCATTATTTCTTACCGTAATCACTCTGGCGCTACAATTATGAGATTTATTAAGCTCGCACAGCCAATAAAACTTATTTCTTACGCATTTGTTGCAATGATAAATAAATCCATCGATTTCGATTTCAATAGATCCTTTATTTGTTACGATTTCGTTTATTTTCATTTTAATGATTATTTGTCTAGTATAACGTTGTGGTAACACACGATCCCAAGCAGAACTAAATTCAGGTACCAGTTTTAAAAATTGCGTGGGCAGTATACTATTCAAAACAGGTTTGTTAAACATGTGCTAAAGATCTAGAATTGATATATTCATTTTTGAGACAATGGTTACAATTCGCAATTGGTGGTTGGGTGCTGTATGGTGGTTGGGTGCTGTATGAATAGGGTAGGCACTGAACGGCATCAAACGGGTGATGCACAGTTGCTGCAAATATCTCGTACACATCAATTGTGCTTATTTTACCTCCCCGCGGTAACCACCGGGTACTAGTCTGTCCATCCGGACATTCCTGCTAAACTTATAAGTTTTTTTTTTTTTTTTTTTTTGTACGAGTGTTAAACACAGAAAAATTAGCAACACTATAATGTTCTGCTTTAATGACTGTTCTGATCGATTCGCAGAAGTCTTGCACGAGCCCCTCAGAAAGAGGACTTACGGCGGATGAGCCCAACCAATTGGACTAACGGTGGCGTCAACAATCAACGAAGCAGACGCCCTAATGAGCTACTTCGACGAATTAACCATTGCCTCAAAAATTAATATATTAATTTTAGATTTTTTTTCTAGATTTTTGTTTTCGAGATTTTTACTTTCGAGATTTTTGCTTTCTACATTATTGCTTTCTAGATACCGTGGTAAGCCCCAAGCAAACAAACATGAGTCACAATATGCTGAATAGCCCAGTTTGTGATGTTTTTGTTTAAATCCCCTGAATTTATTTTTTTAATATTGAGAAGACATCCGAATCAGAAACTATTTCACTATCAGACACTAGGAACTATTTTCAAACTTTTCATAAATAAATTTGGTTAATAAATAATCGCAGGTAAAAATTAAGATATTTTATGTTTTCTTTGACTTTCTCGAGAACATGTAAACCAATTAAAATCAAAATTGATATTCAGAAAGATGTAATTAGCCAAATTCATTTTATATTGAAATATCCTTGAATAGTCCCCTGCCTTGGCTCTGATAAAGGATCGCTTCCTTAATTCCTAATGACCAAATCTTTGAATGAATATTTTGAAAGCACACGTTCGAGTGGTTTTCCGCCCGAGGCTTTCCTATACCTTGATAGTCAAGGGCTGATTCAGGATAGATCGGCGATTCCGTTGATCTACGTTGATCAGAAGGGAGCCCTTGATCAGGTCCACCAACTTTGGTGACTCAGGTAAAACCCGACATTTTCAGTCGACATAGACGAAATATCACCTATGACCGACCGACATTTAGGTAGAGCAGTTGCGGCGGCAACAAAAAAAAATCGTAAAATCATAAAATATGCAAAAAAATATATATATAGGTTATGATCCCACTACAACAACCTACCCAAATAGGAGTATTCTCGCTAGAATAACACACAACATAACACCCAAAACTGGATGAGGTCATCTTTAAACAAAGATAACGACACCAACCAGATAAGCACATTTACATCCGACACCAAGGAAAGTCACAAGACGATAAGAGTATTTGCATACGGACCCAAGAGGAACCATAAAACATAATCAGTAGATTAACCAAACATCACAAAAACTACCAATATATCACGTACGCCACTTCCAGAAGATAACAAGAAGTCATGTACACACATAGTATAAATACCACTGGATAAACTACCAGAGGAACATTCTTATAACTCCGCTACAGTCACGCACATCGTACTACACTTTGGTTCAGTCGCGACAAATACCTCTAAGCCTTTCTTATTATTAAAGAAATTGTCTAATGCATTAGTAACTAAGTTATACGTTTCAAATAAAGTATTTTAATCAAGCTTACTCATCGCTGTTCTCATATTACTTGACGAGTTAAGACACATTGGAATACTAGGATATCCTTCCTAAGGACATCCACTCTAATTGATCCTGAACTAGCTAACCGAACTAACCGAAGAGCCAACACGGCTACCGACCTTCTTAGTCAACCTGCTAAATCAAGATTAAAATTGGCGCAGTCGGTAGGATACACAAACTAAAAGTGTATCCGTAAATAAAAACCTGTATACAACCATCAACGGAGGACATCGCTGAAAACGAGAGAATCTATTGAAGGACCTTCTGAGAAACCATCTTCAAACAAACGAGGATCCGCAAGACCAGAAGTAAAACTAACAAACCTGTTGAACTAACAGCTGCCTTTGAAGAAGTAATCACTGCATATGAGGACTAATTCAACACCACCTGTTCAACACTAGCTAATCTATCGCCCAACTCCAGCGCAAATGGTAATGAAGAGAATCCTGTAGAAGGAAAGATCAGCAAAACAAACCCCATGAAGAAAATCTTCAACAAAAAAACAAAGAAGTCATCAAATCAACCCTATCCGAGATTCACAGACGAAGAAGAATCATCAGATTCAGAGGTAATAGATCTATCTAGTATTAGATAAAGTAGAATTAATTTTAAAACAAATTGTGATATAAAAAAGATGACGCAACCACTACCACAGGTACTAACACTTACGTTAGATCCACTAAAATATATAGAAAAATTACAATCTTCGTTACAGTTATATGACAAACTAAGACAGACAACTTACAAAAATAGTGGCATACAATTTTATAACGAAATACAAAAGAATCTATGTGAACTAAATCAAAAAACCGTACAAGAAAACAAAAACCACGAGATAGAAAATAATAATTTAGGGAATGTAGCCGCCCTACTACCAGTTTATATATATATATAAACATTCCTATTCGCCCTTAAACCAAAGACCCTTCAAGAAGCCCTACACGAGTTAACACAAGCAGGCTTAATAAACGAAGAAAGATATTCTGAAAGTTATAAAACTTTCCACAAAAAGCCTAATTTCCAAAACCAAAAGCTACAACAAAAAACAAACAACCCCCAACAACAAAACTTCAAGCCTAATAATCCAATCCATATTAGACCCCCTTTCAACCATAACCCTAACTACAAAGGAAACAACTTCAATCCGAATTACAAACCACCCTCAAGAAATTATAGACCTGTACCAATGGAATTAGACCCCACTTCAAGTCAACTCAAAAAACACCAAGTACACCATAATAATTACAAAAAGGACCAGGGTTTTCGCTAAGTAGCCTCGGACCAAACTCACAACTTCCCTTTATTGTGCTAAGAAAAGCAAATCAAACACTCAAATTATTAATAGACACTGGTGCAACCAATAGTTTGATAAGCAAGGAAAAAGTAACAACAGAATTAATAACCAAAAGAACTACCCCTTTAAAAATCAAAACCGTAGGAACACCCATATTTTTGAACGAGGAACTAATTATACCTAAAGGAAAATTTATTTTTCCAACCCAAACAGATTGCGTATTCCAGATTTATAATTTCAATACTCAATTTGACGGTTTAATTGGAAATAATATATTATATCCAAATAATACCAAAATTAATTTCAAGAACAAACCATTGAAATTAAATAACGAAATAATTAAATTAAATAACGATTAAATTAATAATTCTTTTCCAAGGAAGATGAACATGAATATTACAAAGAAATAAATTCATTACATTCTTTAGATTACCAAGAGACTGATCATATCGAAAATTTGGATAGTTCACGACTCAGCCACTTAAATATCGAGGAAAGTAAAGAATTAAAAAATTTTTTTAAAAAATATTAGAAAAAAGAAATAAGAATCTTAAGGATTTAGAAATTAACCCTAATTATACAAAAATAAATAACCCAGAAAAATTTGATAAATTAAAAACATAAAAAGGTTAAAATAATAAAACAAACAGACAAGAAGATAATAATAAAACCTCATGTCAGAGAACAAATCTTACACAAAGACCAATTTAGGAGGAAAAAGAAATTTACTAAAAATGACAAAACTAATGGTTATACTCTTAACTTTACCATTAATAAGTAGCCAAAACATAAAAATAGATAGAATAGAACAAGAAATACTAGTACTCCAATCTAAGCCAATCAAATTAATTCAAGATTATGAGATATTACACGTAATAAATTTAACCCACTGTCAGAAACTAATATCACAATTAGAAGGACAAGTAACACAAATAACCTAACCTAATGACCTCATTAGAGAAGAAGTTAGAACTCTAAAGATAAAAATAGAAACCATAGTTCCCCATCATATAATACATAAAAGAGGATGGATCAACATAATAGGAACAGCATTTAAAGTAGTTTTTGAAACATTAGATGACAACGATAGACAAATTATAGAAAGCAAACTAGTTAAACAAATAACAATAAACAATCAATTTAACGAACAATTTAAACAAATACAAGATATATTCAAACAGAGTCAAAACTCGCTAAACACTTACAAAACCCTTATAGACGAAATAAATAGTATACGTTTAGAATTAGAGCTAAACAGAAACTTAGTAAAGTTACAACGACTTGTAGAAAAAATAGATGACATAATTATGACAAGTAGGTCAGGAATGCTAACACAAGACATAATTACTGAAAAAGAAATCTTTGATTATAAATTAAACATAGAAAAAATGTTATGTGCTGGCAAAAGCCGTGTATAGACGTCGTGCTCTACAAAGTTTGTTTTTGCTCAGTGGTTCTTGACGATTTATAAACGCACTTACTCTGCGGGTGAGTCATAACACTTATACTTACACTTTATTCTCAAAATAATACACACCCACAAAACACACCTACACCATATCGAGAAAGTACAAATCATGGACGAAGTGAGATCCCCCCCCCCAAACCTTAACTAGTTTAAGGATCTCTCACCTGAAGTGGACCCTAACCAAAGTAACAATAATGTAAATAAACGCAAAATTAAGCGCACTAAACACGATGAAGAATTCCCTGAATTGCCTCTGATCAGAGACGACAATAATGTGCCACGCTCCATAGTAGTCTCAGACATGGAAAAAACCAATAACGATCAAATTCGAGCTCTATCTTCATATAATCCCATACAAATAAATCGCGGGCTAGTAAACATTTCAAAAGACATTCTTGAAGTAAAGGCGATGAGATCAGGAGATCTCCTCCTTAAAGTCTTAAACACAATCTTAAACACAATCACAGCGGATAAATTCCTTAAAGCAAACCGTATTGTCTCCATTCCAGTTAAGGTTACGAATCATTTGAGCCTTAACTCAACTCAGGGAAGAATTTACTCCATACATATTATTGATATATCTGAGGAAGAATTGTTGACTGAGCTAAGAAGATTCAAGGTTATCAACGTCAAAAAAATCATGAAAAAGGAAAGATAAGAGATGTTCTCATCGCCACATGTGCTGCTATACTAACGTTAACGTTTGACTTAATTCGCCGACCGAATGAAGTTAAAATTGGATGGGTTAACTGTAAAGTAGAAGAGTACATACAAAACCCAATGCGCTGTGTTACTTGTCAAAACTTAGGCCATACCAAAAATCGATGCAACAACATTGCTCTGTTGCCTTTGCCTTCCCCCACCCCATGACGAATGTTCCCGCATCTACTGCACCAACTGCAAAGAAGAGACACACACCTCATTTGATCCCTCATGTCCCTCTTTCAACAACAAAGAGGAAAACTGCAAAAAGGCTACAGTAGAACCCTCAAATACCGAACATCAAATCCAATCAATTAATTCTTCAAGAAAAACCTAAAAAGAAACCGAAAACGCAGCATCTACATCAATGTCAAAAAGCAAAAATGAAAACAAAATGAAAACCAATTAAATTCTTTTGACGGAAAACAAAACAAAAATATGAAAACTGATGATCTTGACAATATCTCTGATGATATTGAAATGGATATCAGTACTGAGGACCAGCCTCAGCTTCTTTCCTCCACCTCTTCTAACAAAGCTACAAACTTTTAAAAAAATTATAACTTAACACAAATACAACTGAACAAACCAACTACACAACCAATAACACCGATCAAAAACCCCAACCACAATAATGGCTTCGTTGGCTATGGATTTTTTAATCCTACAATGGAACATGCAAGGATTTCTCAACAACAAACATGCTCTAGAAAACTTAATTGCTAAATACAAACCCGACATAATAGCTTTACAAGAAACTCACATCATTGAAAAAAACAAAAAATATTTTAGTATAAAAAATTATCAAGCGTTTCATAAGAATAAATCTTATGATTATTCAAAATCTGGTATAGGAATACTGGTCAAAAATAACATTCCAGTAAGTAACCATATCACCTCGGACACAAACCTTTTACATCAAACCATAGAAATTCCCGGACAAAATCCACTTAGAATCACAAATATCTACAAGTAGCATGAGGTAAGGATCAACATGGACTTACTGAATGGTATTCCTCCTGCTAATGAAAACATTCATGGTATCATTCTGGGAGAGTTTAACTCACATCACAGCTTATGGGGTTCAGATTTTACAAATGTTGAAGGAAGTGATTTTGAAACATTCGCTAACGACCGTAATCTCATCACTTTGAACGATGGTTCGTCCACGTTTCTCAGTACTCGAAATACCTTTTCTGCCATCGACGTCTCTTTTGCAACTCAGGATTTAGCACCTTTCCTACAATGGAAAGTGCTACCTGATGCAGTAAGTAGAGACCATATGCCCATCGTTATTCCCACGCCAGAACGTAGATTCAAACCTAAATTTTCTGCACGATATAAAGAAGAAATGGCAAATTGGAAGTTATATCAGGAAGAAAGAAAAAAACTAAGTAGCCAAATAGTTCCGTCAGCCAATGTTAACCAAGAAGCATCAAAGATTAAGAAAATCATCAGAAGCGCAGCATCCAAATCCATACCTATAACTCAGCCTAAACCTTAAAGGACAAACCCAATATTGTTTACCAAAGACCTAGCTTTGTTGGTTAGGGAAAAGAGCAAAGCTTGGAAAAAGGCCCGTAGGTTCCCTACTACAGAAAATTGCGTTGCCTACAAAAAATCCGTTGCCAAAATTAAACTTGAATCAATTCGTTGTAAAAGAGCTTCCTGGAACACTTTCATAAATACAATGAACCCTACCCTTGACATGAGAACGCTATGGAGTCGCATTAAAGCGAAACGCATGCCATGTTTAGACAGAAAATTTCCCTACATGAAAGTGAATGAAGAACTTGAAGTAGATCCAGGTAAAATAGACAACATATTTGCAGAAAAATGGGCATCATACAGCGCAGATAGTACCTTTCAAGAAAATATTCCAAAAAAAAAAACCCTTCCTCCCAACCAAGACTCTTGCGATCTCCTTACAGAAATAATTGAGCTTATGGAACTTGAAATGACACTAAGAAAAGCAAAAGGAAGTAGCCCGGGTGCAGACAAAATCACATACAAGATGGTTGAACTTAGCGATACCAGCCTCAAAAAAAGAATCTGTGCGTTATTTAATGATATTTTATCGACTGGGACTTTTCCACATGACTGGAAAAGAGCTAAACTTAAGCCGATTCCTAAGAGCTCCTGAAACAAACATGATTCTGGTGAATATCGCCCGATCTCACTTCTCCCTGTTCTCTCTTATAAAATAATAAATCTTAGTGTGACGAATTAGTTGGTTACTAGAGGTTAAAGATACTCTTCGACAAGTGGACTTGTCAATGTTAAGGTGGTCTGAAAAAACGGGTGCAATTATACCACCCTCAAAAATTGAGACACTGCATCTATGCCGAAAAAGGAAATGTACTTGCAGCCCACTTTTTTTACGTAACATTCTTATTCCATTAAAAGAAGATAAAAAGATTCTTGGTGTCTTGTTTACAAAGAACTTGAAATGGGATAAACATGTCAACAAGGTGATAAGCGATTTAAAATCAAGAAACAACGTATTAAAAATGATCTGTTCAAAGAAAAAAGGGCCACATATAGAAACAGCTCTTCGAATTGCTAAGGCTCTTTGAAGGGACACTTCAACACAGTTTAACTATCTTTTATGGACTATAAAAAAGAACATCTTGAAAATGGATGCAGCTATAAACGAATGCTTTAGAACGGCAACCGGTGCCCTTAGATCGTCAAACGTTGAAGCACTTAGAGTTGAAGGAGATTATGTATCTGTTAAATATCTCGATGAAAAAAGGGCTAACAATCTTTTAAGTAAAGCCATAGTTAATCCAACACACCCATTGTTTGAAACTGCCGAAAAAGTTATTTCTTCAACCACAAAAAGAAAAAGAAACTCAGTATCTGCTCTAACTAACATGGTCTCTATATCTGTATTCCCCCGATTCGTTTTTGAGCAAGATGTGATAACAGTGCCTTACAACGCTCCACTATGGAAACCGAATCTTTTTCAAATTAACATCAGTCTCGCCAACTACAAAAAAGCGAACACGTCCGACGCTATATACAAAATACTACATGAAGAACTTATCGCAAACATAGGAGCAGACAGAATCTTTTACGCGACGGTTCGCAAAAAGAAAATCATTGGTGCTCTTATGCCGTTGTAGAGTTCCAACACAATGCCCAATTCTCTACTCTTCACCAGGCTCAACTTCCAGAATATGCGAATAGTTACATAGCTGAGCTAGCTGCAATCTACAAAGCCATCTCTATAGCTCAACAAAATTCTGGCCTTTTCTTAATCTTCACTGACAATCTGGGTATACTTAAGGGGCTAAGCAACGTTACTAATAAATGTCCATCTCTCCAAACCTTAATGAACTGTTTGTACTCAAACACAAACATCACGTTGGCTTGGATACCCGGACACTGCGGAATTGAAGGTAATGATGCAGCTGACCTTGCAGCAAAACACACTTTTCGCTACCCTCAAATAGTTGAGTATCCAAAACTACACCAACTTTTGAAAACAACTTTTACACATTTTCAAAAGCTAGAGCTTGCACAAACATTTCTTCGAAAATATGAACACCACAAGACACGTGTCCAATATAACCAATCCTTAAGCAGAGAAAAATGCATAAAAATTTTAAAAGTCAGAGTAGGAAAAACACTCTTTACCAGCAAACACTTCTACACTCGTGAAGCTCCAGAGAAATGCCCCAATTGTGGAATACCTCTTACAATCTGGCATATTTTTGTAGAGTGCCCAGTTTCTCGACAAATAGATACTGAAACAGACAACATACATGAGACTCTGGCAAAAATCCTAGATCCATCAAATGTTAATTCTATCCGTCGGATTAAAGCTGCCATGTCCGTCCACCAGAAGTTTAATAAGGTTTAGTCGTTATAAAAGCTATTTTTCTTCTTTTTTTTTATTTTCATGCTAAATAATGTAAAAATGTATAAAATGTTAATAATCTTCTACTTAAACTTTAGTTAAGTCAAAAACGGCATCGCATGGTCTGGTTACCCTGATGCCTCAAATGAGTGATTTATAAATTTAGTTTGTAAGTTACTTCAATAAATAAAATAAATTAAATAAAAATTAAATAATGAAAGAAATAAAATTAACTTAAGCAACTTACAAAGAAAATCTGTTAATTGTAATAAACAAACCGAAATATTCCGAGGAATTATATAATGAATTAGAGATACAAACTTTCCAAAAAAACAATAAAATTGTAAAAATATCAGACACTCACGTACTACAAAAGGATACAAACCTTTATAAATATACTAAAATTTTAAGAAATTTGCAACTAATCCAAGATAATTGTATAAAAACATTATGAAACAAGATACTACAATAAACAGAAGACTATACAAAAGCAAAAATAATCCTTGAAATAAATCAATTAATTATTATTAAGAATCTGAAGTACTAGGAAATTAAACATAACTGTAATAGTCTTAATTACTCCCTAAAAGGAAATTATGTATTAGAATTAGAAAACTGTTCAATAACCATAAATAATCAAACATATAATCATAAGCTTTATGAAGAAAATTATAACATAATGCCAATCCCAGATCATGTAATCACAAAATTAAATGAACTAAAATTTAAAGATATTGACAATCTTAAAAAAATTACCTCTTCAATTCCTAAAAAAACATATGGATTACGGCATATCCAGTATTGTAATACTTATAATAATCATTATTGTAACCATTATATTATTAAGACTCCGAAAGCCAAAAACAACCACAACAAACATTAATCTGCCAAACGTCGAGTTTCAACGTTTGCCGGATCTTTCGCCGGGAGGGGTTATGATCCCACTACAACAACCTACCCAAAGAGGAGTATTCTCGCTAGAATAACACACAACACAACACCCAAAACTGGATGAGGTCATCTTTAAACAAAGATAACGGCATCAACCAGATAAGCACATTTACATCCGACACCAAGGAAAGTCACAAGACGATAAGAGCATTTGCATACGGACCCAAGAGGAACCATAAAACATAATCAGTAGATTAACCAAACATCACAAAAACTACCAATATATCACGTACGCCACTTCCAGAAGATAACAAGAAGTCATGTACACAAACAGTATAAATACCACTGGATAAACTACCAGAGGAACATTCTTATAATTCCGCTACAGTCACGCACATAGTACTACACTTTGGTTCAGTCGCGACAAATACCTCTAAGCCTTTCTTATTATTAAAGAAATTGTCTAATGTATTAGTAACTAAGTTTTACGTTTCAAATAAATTATTTTAATCAAGCTTACTCATCGCTGTTCTCATATTACTTGACGAGTTAAGACACATTGGAATACTAGGATATCCTTCCTAAGGACATCCACTCTAATTGATCCTGAACTAGCTAACCGAACTAAGAGCCAATACGGTTACCGACCTTCTTAATCAACCTGCTAAATCAAGATTAAAATTTATATATATATATTCCAGATGTCAGTATTTTTAGGTTTATTTTAAATAATTTTAAGATTACTTTTAGTTTATTTTAAGTTAGTTTTAAGTAGTCTAAGATAGTTTAAAAAAAAAATCAGATACCTAGTTTAATTTTTCTGGGTGAAAAATAAAACCCTTCATAGATAGGATAAATTTAAGTTATTTTGAAGCCGAAAGGCAATTAAAATTAACTTAGAGATTAATTTAGAGCGCCCGCATAGGCCCAGTAAGTTAATTAAGTTGATAGGTTTAGCTAGTTTTAAGATGTTTGTCTAGTCTGTAAGTATAGTTATAAGTTAAGAGCAAAAAAAAAGCATCGCTTCCCGTGAGATCAGCGAAATCAAGCGTCGTTGCGCGTGGTTAGTAGTAGGATGGAGGACCGCCCGAAAACCAACAGCGTGCTGTTGACATGCGTTATGTGTTTTGTGTTTTCCCGTTCTCTTCCTTTCTTCTGATTTGTTCTGTATCAATGTCGTTGTCGTATTGTGTGTTGTCTTGCAATTGTCTGCCGATGGCCTCAGTAGCCAGTGCTCATAAGTGTCTCTACCTCGTAGATTTATCGACGGAGCATATCAATATGTTATGTTGTTGAAATTCAATTCCTAAACCTAAACCCTTTGACGGTGAGGAGTTGTTGAATGAACTCGGTGATACTCATTGGACCTCCGAATTCGAGATGTCACACATGACGCTATAAGAAAGCAAAAAACTGACTTGAAAAATGCACCCATTCTTAAAGAGCTGCCGAGAAAAGCAATCACTAAAATCCAATATCTGATTTATGCCACGTTTAGGCTTGCATACGTTCCGCGGAATGTGGCCGAAGTCATTATGGTCCCAAAACCAGGCAAAACTCTTAATGAAAAGAAGTCTTACAGACCATTATCGTTATTACCAATAATTTCTAAGTTATTCCAGAAATTATTACTTGAGCGCCTACTTCCAATTGTAGAATAGAAAGGGCTTATTCCCTAACATTAATTCGGTTTTAGAAATAACCACTAAACAATTGATCAAGTATACAGAATAACTAATGAAATTGAAAAATCCCTAGAGTGGAGAAAGATATGTTCAAGCGAGTTTCTTGATGTTTCCCAAGCTTTCGATAAGGTCTGGCACGACGGCGAAGATTTAAATTAAAACAGGTTTTTCCGAAACAAATATATTATATTCTGGAATCCTATCTGGAAAATAGACTTTACCGAGTGAAACAAGGTACTGAATATTCAGGATTTAAATAAATAAATGTTGGTGTTCTACAAGGAAGCGTTCTTGGCCCAGTATTATTCGTTCTTTATACTCGAGATATACCTTAAGAAGAAGACGTCACGATAACAACATTTGCTGATGCTACGGCCATATTTGCATCATCCAGCTCAATTAAAAGAGCAATCGAAAAGCTACAGAAAACTTGATAAAATAACGAACTGGATGAAGAAATGGCGCATTGTTCTAAACGAGTCCAAATCAACACATGTTAACTTGATTTACATGAACGGAAACAATATATACATAACAAAGCAAGGTATCTAGGCATAACTCTTGGTGCTAAGCTTAAATGGAAGACGCACGTTAAAAACAAAAGACACGAACTCGATATTAAGTTACGAGAACTAAACTTGCTAATTGAAAAATATTCCAATCTAAGTACTTATAACAAACTGCTTATCTACAAGCAAGTGCTAAGACCTGTATGGACTTACGGAATAAAACATTGGGGTTGTGCCAAACCAAGCCATATACAAACACTGCAAACATTTCAAAACAAAGTCCTCAGAGCAATTGTTGGTGCTCCTTGGTTAATACGAAACCGCGATTTACAAAGAGAACTGTGTATGGAAACTGTCAACGAAGAAATTAAAAAGAACTTCCACCAAGTTTAAAACACGTTTACAAAGCCATTGTAATAGAAGCATACAGCGGGCCTTTGAAGAGACAAATCTTGTACGCCGACTTCGGAGAACGAGACCGTTCGACCTATCGTAGCAGACATAAGCGTGGATTATGCGGTATTGCAGGTTCCCTCGATGGAGAGCTCCCTGCCAAACGTGATTAATGAAAATGAAGATTGAACTACTTGATAAGGCAACATAGTTGTAGTCGACTGAACAAATGAAGGTGTTTTTTTAGTGAGTAAGAATCTCACACTACCATATGTACGGGCCTATGGTGTCTATGAAGATTTTTTCATCTTTCGCCGTAGAAAAAAAAAGTAATGTAATGTATCTTTGAATAACGGTTTTTAACATTTGATTCGCATTCAAAAATAATTTTTTATTAAAATGTACCTTTAATATAAAACGATATTATTGTAATTAGGTTTGACCTGTAGCTCCTCAAAAACATATTTGTGCTGAAAAATAATCGCTGTTATAAAGATAACCGTTTTTATAACTGTTGTTTGCCAGAACGTCTCACACAGTGCACTTTATTGTCATAATTGGTTATTGGTCTCCAATTTGTGTGTTTAAGTAACAAATAAATAAATGAAAAAAATAAAAAAAGTATTTTTAAATATTTTAACTTATTATTTAATTCAAATTTCTCAACTTTTTATTTTTATGAAAATGCATTTCCGAAACGCGTAGCATATTAAAATAAAAAGTTGTGAAGTGTGAATAAAAAAAAGTTAAAATAATTAAAAATATTTTTTTTTCATTTTTCCATTTATTTATTTGTAGTTCAGTTTAGTTTAAGCTTTCATTAAAATAAAAGCGATATATTCCATATTCCTTCACTCGTAACAAAACCCGTTTTGAGGATTGCTTTTGAAATTTTCCATACGGGAATTCAGAAACCTAAACCTAAACCTTCAAGAGGACAGTTTTTATAAACGCGTGTTCAAAAACTATAGAGTCCTGTAAGTGTCTCAAAAATGGTCTTAAGCAAATTTCTAATCAATTCAGGTGAAATGTTCGATACGATTTAAACGGATCTCTATGTTTGTATGTTTGGATGTTTGTTCCGCAATCACGCATCAACGGCTTAATGGATTTGGATAACATTTTGTAGGTATATGGATGAGGTGCTGAATTTAAATAATGGTTACTTTATCCGGAAAAATGCTGGGTTCCAGTGGAAGAGGAATATTTGGGAAATGATGTATGGCTGGATGTTATTTTTGTTATACTTTCATGTCTCAACAAATGCATGAATTTGTGAAGTTGGGTAGATGGAAAAGTTACAGAATTTTCTGTACTTTGATACTCATTTATTCTTTATTTTTTTTTTTTTTTTTTTTTTTTATTCTTTTTATTTTCTTTAAAGTAATTTGATTTAAATAATAAAAATCATTTAAAAATTAAGTACAATTGACACAGAAAATTAGAAAAAGAAACATGGCCTCTTCAAGGACTCGATAAACATTATAAAGCTTTTATAGGAGGGGTGGACAGAAGGTGGACAGATCAAAGCCCATTAACGAAATCTGAAATCCAAACAAAGCCGCGAGTAGATAGCAAGTAGTTAATATATGGTAGTTTCGTGAAATCAGGCCACAACACTTATACGTCTGGCAAGCCAAGCTGCAAGACTGGTAAAATATCTTAAAATGTTTTACAACGAAGTAAAATAATGTTAGTATTATTTTATTTTAAAGACTCCCTTAATTAATAAAATATTTTACTACATGCCTTATAACTCAAGATAAAAGCAGTGTATATCTTAAGAAAAACAAGAAGAAACACTCATTTGTAATTGCCAACATCCAGTTTAAATAATCTAATATTCTTAAGACACTTTACAAAACTATTTTGCAAATTCAGATTGGATTTATTACGTTGAAATTAAAACACAACTTAAATAAAAACCATAAATCAAAACCAATTTGTGGTTTTTGTAACAGCAGCAGAAAAATATTCACAAACATATGAGTGAAGTTGGTTTCTCGGTTAGCGTTAGTGGTGCAACTCCGGCGGGCGCTTGAATGAGCTGCTGAGCAGATCATAAATCAAATTTAAAAAAAGGCGAATTGTAATTTTAACAGTTCGCACAGCAGCAGCAAAAAAGAATACAAAAGAAACTAGTGCCAGCATGTGTATAAATTATTATGAATTATGGCCTCTGGAAGGCATTAATCATGGCTTATTTATTGATGATGACGAGGTTGTGCTGCTTCGCGACGCACGGCTCTTTTTGAAAAGTTCTGTTGGTGGCGAGTTGTGTTTTCATTAAGAGAGAGGGTATTTGGCTATGTATCATGTCTTTTTACTTAAGAAATAAATAGATGCCCCGTGGCATACTGGTTAGTCGACTGGACTTCTATGCTGAAGGTTCGAGGTTCGATTACCCGGCAGAGTCACTTTTTTAATTGCGATTATATTTATATACTATAAGGTAAGTTTAGGATTCGTGAATATAAAACAATTTGAGATAACAATCAAACATGACATCACGATCGAAGGGAAGCCTAAAAAAGTTTGTTACAAAAATTGTCTGTCTGTCGGTCTGTATGTATATTGATCTACAGCCTAAACGGCTAGAGTAATCACCTTGAAACTTGGTACGTGTGGTTCTTTTGACATTTCTCAGAGGGGAAATTGAAATTTTATTTTTAGGCCTACAAATAACGGTATCTGCCATATAACCGTTAAGGTTCTCGTAAGCAGCTCCAACGATTTTGATGAAAATTTGCGGAAAAAGTCTATTCTCGGTAACGGCTCATTGGATTTCAATAAAATTTAATATTCGAAAGGATCTATAAAGCAAAATTAATTCTGCATACCAATATTTTGGTTAATTAAATTTTTGTATTTAAAATATTTTGTTTTGATTTTTTTTGTATTCAATATTTTTAAAACTATTAAAAAAATTATTTAAAATTTTACGATCAGCTGTATATTAATAAACTCTAAGAAACTGCAATAAAAATCATACCAAAATTCGAAAAATAAAAAACAGGATTTTGTCAAAATCCATCTTACATTTTTCGAAATACTTTTTTTTCATAAATTCAATAATATTTAAGACGTGTGATGGCGTTCTCCGTTTTTACAAAAAAACCATAAATTGTTGTGGTTTTGGCACTTTTTATAGGTACATTCTGACCGTGTGATTTATCTATGTACTTAAATGTTACTTGTTTCTGTTAAAGATCTTGCCTTCCAATGTGATTATAATCTGTTCAATTTATATTTTCAGTACAAACCTTATGGAAGAGAGCTTTCAAACACACTGGCACTCAACTTAAGAAATTGCCAGTGAAATATAAAATAGAACCCTAAAATACATTGAAATTGTTTTTGTAATGTCCAATAAACCCACGTAGGCCACAGTAACATTCCAACATGACTGCTCCCCGGTTGTGTTTATTAAAATAAAAAATACTGATTCAGTGTTACCATTCGATATTAATATTTATTTCTTAAGTTTTTGTTATGAAAGTTCCAAAATTGAAGCTTTTTTTAAAGCTTATGAGAGCATATTTTGAGTTTATAGAAAAAGGGTGTTTTCGCTACGTGTTTTTTGCATGCATCTTTTCGTTTTTATTTTCCTTCAAAAAATGGTTAAAAACAAGGTCAAGGTTAAATTCAAGGGGGTATGGAAACTCAGATGCTCGGGAGATATGGCACCGGTGGTGGTATTTTTTCCCTCGCTCTTGTTTTATTAAACTTAATTTTTATATTTTACTTGTTAACTTAAATTCTAGAAATTATTATTTTGACAAATTTATTTCAGAAATGCCGAGAGTTTATGAACAAAAGCCATCTGCGAATCGTTCCAAATGGAAAAAATCACAGCTGACAGCAGCTTTTGAAGCTTAAAGGAAATAAAATGTCCGTTAAGGCAGCTTCAAAGCACTTTTTGATTCCACCACCCCTAAACAACAGCTTAAAAATCGACATGTTAAAAAGCCAGCTTTGGGATCCGCATCATGCTTAAGGGAAGAAAGGGAACATACAAATATGCCTCACACTAAAACTCCAGGCACACGGATTTGTTCCATCTAGGCAAGAAGTGTGTCAAATGGCATATGGATTGGCAGACAAGTGCGAGTTAAGGCATCAGTTTCACGTTTAAAAAAAAAACTGGAAAGGACTGGTTGGTTTTGTTTATGAATCGCCATCTAGTCCAGTCATTACGTTGGAAAAAAAGGCATATAAATGCAAGTCAACGGAAAAACCTGATTTTTGGATGTGTTGTAGAGGGGGCTCAAAAAAGCTTAACTTAAAATTGTCGACCAAGATTTCCTATGAGCTTTCGCCGCCATCTTGGAAAAAGAGCTAAATTTGTTTTTTTCCAATAACTCGGTCTACTTTAAGATACGAAAATTGTGCTTATATACTTTTTTGTCACTTTTTTTATGCTCTACAATAAAATCATATGCATTTTTCACCTAATGTTAATCGTTGTTGAGACATCGAGCGCGAAAGGGAACAATTGACAGATTGAGATTTGTTTTTTTTCAGTTTTATTTTTTCTGCTGATAGATATTAAAAAAGTGTTCCAAATAAAATTTGTAGAGCGTTTTAATACCTACAATATGCTTTTTAATTTTTTTATTTTGAACCAAAATTACGTCTCTTAGCGCTCCACAAAGTCAGCAAGTACGCCAATAATTCTACTACAAAATTATTGGATCGGTTGTAAGGCGCAACGCACAGGTAGTGCGTTTGGAAAGTGTTGGGACCAGTAATATAAAAAGATATTTTATCACTATCCCCTAACATAGCGAGGTAAAGAAATTATTGGCTTACTTGCTGACTTTGTGGAGTGCTGCGAGACGTAATTTTGGTCCAAAATAAAAAGTTTAAAAAACATATTGTAGGTTTTAAAACGCTCTACAAATTTTGTTTGGAACACTTTTTCGATATCTATCAGCAGAAAAAAGAAAACTGAAAAAAAAACAAATCTCAATCTCTTAATTTTTCACTTTCACGCTTGTTGTCTCAACAACGATTTACACTAGGTGAAAAATGCATTATGACTTTATTGCAGAGCATAAACAAAGCAACAAAAAAGTATTTAAGCACAATTTTCGTATCTTAACGTAGAACCGAGTTATTGGGAAAAAAACAAATTTAGCTCTTTTCCCAAGATGGCGGCAAAAGCTCATAGGAAATCTTAGGCGACAATTTCAAGTTAAGCTTTTTTGAGCCATTTTCTACAACATATCCAAAAATCAGCTTTTTCCGTTCACTTGCATTTTCAAATGTATATAATGACTGGACTAATCCTGATCTAGCAGTTCGAAAATCAGAGGAAGTGTCGCAGTCACCAGCGAAAGCTATGCCAAGGACCGAAGTGTCTTCATACTTCCAACTGCTGGAAAAAACCTTGATGGAAAATTATTTGCCAGACAAACCTGGTCAACGGCGCCACCTTACCGCAACAATATCTGCAGAAAGAGGTGAGACAATAAGGGTCGTCATTGCATGCTGCAACGCAGAAGAAAATTTCGTACCTGCGTTTTTAAAGGTAACTAATTATAGAAAACAGTTGTGGTTAGGTAGGTACATAATATGTATTTATTATTTTGATTCTTAAAGGCAAAAACAAGAAATCGAAGCCGGAATGCCACCGGGGTCTGTGAATTATATGGGCGATAAATCAGCCTGCGTTAATATTGACATCATTTTTAATTGGTTTAAAGATCATTTTGTTCCAAAGAGGCCGGAAGGTAAGATGATTTTTATCTTGGATGGCCACCGCAATGTGGAAATGTTGGAATTCACTGTAGAGCACCGAATTATACTTCTGTGCTGTGCTTACAACCACACATCAAACAGTTCCTGCAGATATTGGACTGATCATTTTTTAAACCCTTCAGCCACTTTTATTATGAAGCAAGCAATCTGTTTGTAAAAACCAATCTCACAAGAAAACTATTTCGTCTCAAGTTTGGAATGCTATTGCTCAAGGCGTGAACCAAATCTGCAATTCGTGGAAATGGAATTTCTGCTTTTTCAGAAACTAGAATTTTTCCACTGAATTCTGACATTATTCCATTGAAACTAACATCACATTAGATTACAACTATAACATGATAGAGATCAGACTAAACCACCAATGGAAATAACCAGTCAGGTAATTTCTTACATACCGAAATTTATGTAACTACTCTTCCGTACTCTTACTTACTTACTTAACTCTTTCAATTCAACTTTTTAACAGCAAGAAGTACCAGAAACGCCTAAGGCTGATGTGAGTGAAATATCTTCCAGGGAAAATGCTGAGTTTGATTTCTCCAATACCTTCCACCACAAAAGATATTAAACCAAATCCAAGGTCTTAAGTCTCGAGTATTAACATCATCGGGCAACTTTGCATTGCAAAAAATAAAAATAAAAATTTTTTTTCCATTAACGGTAAATACCATATTACCGTTATTTTAGCTTTCAAGTTCGTCGCTATGTCGCTGCCGGGGCATTTTTAAGTTTGAAGGAGAAGAGAATTGTCCTCTTAGTTGTCGTTTTTGTTTCTTTCTTCTGTGGTGGACGAATGACAACAAAGATTCGAATTCCCTCTTGAATAGAATGAACGTTGAGTTCATTCCACTCAAGTGCAATTCGATGCTTTTAGCCACTGTGACACATTAAATGCAGTCATCCAGTTATTAGCGAAATTTGTTTGTTATTCATGAATCCTATTGTGCACAGCGATCGACAGCGGCAATATGTAACATGATCAATTAAAACAAAAATAATTATGTGATAACTGACCACTCACAATCGTGCCCGGATGTAGGTAACTATGCCCAGGTGGCAGGTGCATTATCATTTTATGTATTCACAACACCCTCACCCTTAAAAAATGATTTTATTATCTTCAAGAGTGAGAAAATTATTTATGATATTAGGTATACTTTACACATTTCTTGCTCTTATTAAATTATCACTGTGTACTTCTTTATTTACATTTCTAATACTTATACTATTCGGTCCATTTTGAGTAATGATTCTGTATGGACCTTTAAAAGGTTTATCTAAATTCTTCTTATTTCCTACTCTTAACTAGACATAATCTCCTATTTTAAAATTTGATTGATATACATTGGATTGTTTTTTTTTATTTTATCCTTACTTTGTTCTAAGCTTTCTTTAGCTCTGTATGTGCATTAAGGTGGGTCGATTTTGTATGGAAAAAAATAAAAGTTATTTGATCATATGGTAATACCAATAATATGTTGTGTATAATCCAAACAAATAATAATTGTGAAAAAAAAGTTAAATTAAACCATATCTTTAGCCCGCGCATGGGCTTTGAAGTTTCGGAGATTTTTGTAAAAACATCGTTTTTTTTAATTTAAATATTTTATTGAAACAAATTTAATATAAGCATACAATTAGGAAATTATTCATTAACAATTAACAAAGAACACAATTTGGTAGTTGAAATCACAAAATTTAAGTTAATTAAGACATTTTTTTACATTTTGGGCATGAAATCTTGTTTGCTCTCAAATCGGGGCATTAGTTGTCTGGATGCAAGTTTCGCTTGAATCGAGCCTTCTCTTGACTTTTTGTCACAGACAGTCATTGATGCTTCCGTAACTACTTTCACAGAACGTTCCACTGCCTGTGTGTGACATGGTAGCCTTAGGAAAAGAAGATTTTCGTTGCCCTGAGAACTAATAACTTCGTTTATTTCTTCATTGGTATTGTATCGGAGAATTGGCGGATCGTAAGACTCTTGCTGCCAATCTATGAGGTCAATATAGCTTGCAGCATTGAAATTAATCTGAGGAACTTCAAAGACACGAGGCTGTTTTCCTGTATGAGGTGAGTTTCGTGCTTTTAGTATCCTCCTTGCTGCTAGTTCCCTGATTGTTTGACTTTGATCAGATAACATCGATAGCAGCAAATTCTCTGGATGAGCAAAATAGGCGTTACGTTGAATTACGGAATCAATTATAAGTTTCAACTCTGAAGGCAGATAACGAGAACTTTTAATTAACATCCACAAATTCTTAGATCCATCTTTACACGTTGGATTTGTTTTTATTTCAAACCAAACCGGAGCGTATACTTTGACACAATATTCAGCTAATATTTGCAAATTATTTGATGGAGTTGAAGAAGAAATATAAAGCCGCAATATTCTATTCGCTTTTGTTAACCATCGGGCATGGGACATCTTTCCTGGGGATCTGTTAGCCAAATCATCAGGACATTGTCCATTTATAACTGACTTTGTTATTTCGTACAGGTATTTCTGGTCGGTACTCAGATCATCAAACTGAATTTGTGGCAGTTCACTTTCTATTTTTTCATAACAAACAGTTTCTAGTTTTTCGCAATTTTCTAATAACTTGCCAATTGGACCAGCATGTGAGGATGGACCAGTGGTAACCCCATCTAATTTGTTAAACAAATGCCTCAAGGGCAATTCGTTCAAATGTAGCATGCAAATGATCCACTGTAAGGACTAACAGTCTAATAACGCCATTGAATTTTCCTGTGTTAGTGATCGTTCCATCGCAACCAAGAGCCATCAAATCATCTTCCTTAATGTTGTGTGACAAAAGAAGCTCGTTAATAGATGCCTCAATACTTTTGGCAGTTCCTGCATCAGGGGTAGCGTAACCGATATAAATTGAACCTGGTTCTTTAAGAACAGATATATGTTCCTCAATCACTGTTTGTCTGTACCTTTTTGCTCCTTTCTGTACAATGTTCAGTGTCTTATCTTTTCGACCATCAAAGTACAGAGCAGGTAAGTGAAGCTGCTTTTGTTTTTCATGCAATTCATTGCGTTCTTTCGTTCTTTCCCGTCGTATTTTTGATTTATCAACAACTTCAAAATCAGCAGATATGTCATGAAATACAGAGGAAACAATTGCTGCAGCCGCTCTGTCAGAAATACCGTAACGGTCACATGTTTTTGATACCATAGGCAAATTTTTAACTAATAATGTTTTTTTTGCTGCTTTTGATGTAGATGGTAAGTTAGGATGTTCAGGTGAAGGTGTATTGGATGAAGGTAAAATTAATTTCTTAGGAGAGTGTTCCGTAACTTCAGAGTCACTTGAAGATGAAACAAACTCATGTTCTTGAGTATTAGACTCACCTTGATTTTTGTTAAGGTTAACATTAAGTTTTTGGGTACAAGTGGTTCGATTTAACTTTTTTTGCAATTTAGTTGTAAGAATCCTGTCAATTCCACCAATTCGCATCTTCCTTTCTTGTCTTTGATCCAGTAAAAAGCTCCACTCTTCTTTTGGTACCTTGTTTTCTCTTCGACAGCAACAAAGTTGAATCTGTTTGCATTTACACGAACAAATATCAAAAAGAATCTTGCTTTGCTGTAAGAAATCGTTCTTCTGTTCAGCTGATAGGCGCTTTAGGGATTTAATGATGTTTTTGCATTTCAAGTGGTAGGCTTTTATAAGCTGAATGACCCTAGTGTGTGAAACCGTTGGAAGCGATGATTTTCTCCATATCTCTTCAAGTTTCTGTGACACTCTCACGGCAATATCTAAAAATGTTGGTTCTTTTTTAGAATTTCGAATCATTTTGAGCTCTAATCTATTCCATTCATAACATTTCATGACATCTTCGTAAGTCGGTAAAATATCATCTTTCATATCTCCTACACTTCCAAATAAAGGGCACTGATAACTTTGTCTCCTCGTTTCCATATTAATCTAATAATTATACCAGCATTATTGAATATTAATTCGAAACAAACAATGGTGGAACCTAAATAAATTTTATCTTAACTTACCTTCAAAACTATAGATTTGATCGAACAAAATTATTATTATTAAAATTACAAATTACTTCCGCTATTTTGCACAGAGAGAAGATTGGTGTTTGACACGAGATTATGTGACTGCTATTTTATTATTAGTAACAAGTGTACAAAATTCTAATTCCCGCTATTTCACAGAGAGCATATTATTATTATCTTTGGTACAAGTGCATTAGCTGACCTTCACATTTGTTACAATATATTTTTTTTTGTCATTTTGTCGGGACTAAGCTGCAATAAATAGACCAATAGGGTGATTTGTTTTCTTTGGCTGACAAAAGCCAATATTATATTTTGGGAGTAAAGAAAAGTTAATGTAACAATTGCTTGTCGCACTGACACTGAGGTCAAAGTAGAACAATCGCAATATTATATGATGGGAAAGGCTTAAAACAGCTTTCAACTACCATCTCAAAGTCTTGCGAAACAGAGATTTTATTTAACAATACGGACATTAAATCTCTATGCCTATTGAAAACATTAAAATGATACGCATTTAGCTTCCAAACTTATAATTCTAATGGCCTAGGATGACATTGCATTTAAACGTTATATTGCACGATCTTATCAAAATAAAATCTCGATGCGCGGGCTCTTACACTGAAAATAATTGATTAATATTTTAGGTGTGCGCAATTGAGATAGAAACGCAACATAATTTCTCTATTACAAGTCAATTTGACGAAAAAATAAAAATCGACCCACCTTAATGTGCATATTGTAATTTTATTTTAAATTCATTTACATAATTATCAATGTTATAAATACTTTCTTTATTTTTAATGATTTCACAAGGTATAGTAATAATTTTCCATATACTAATTCAAATAATAATTTGATAATAAATAATTTGTAGTACAGTGTGGTGTAGTATTGTATGTGTAAGTGTAGTAAGGTAGTAATTCTCCCCAGTCGTCTTTTCCGTCTGTAGTCTTTAGTCTTTAAGTAGTCGTTTAGAATTCTATGATTTCTTTCTAATGAGCCTTAAGTTTCATGTTGAAAAGGAGTAGACGTAGTTTTTTCTATTTTAAGTAATTTACAAATATTTACTAATATTTCGTTAGTGAATTCTGTACCCTTATCTGTTTTTTAATTTCCTAAAGCAACCATAGATAGCGCATGTAGACAATTTCCTTTCTTATTCTTTACAGTTCGTTAAATACTTCTTTAAATGTATTTACTGATATTTTTTTTTTAATTTTATTATCATTTGCTAGCGCTAGCTTTCCTATTTTAACATGCTTTGTATAAGATAACAATTTCTTCAAAATCAGTTTTAGCTCTGATAGAGAATTATCATTGTATCCAACATGTATTCTATCTTTAACTGCATATATTGTTTCTCTAAGGGTCCCCATTAAATTCTTCATATATTCAAATTGCAACTTCTTAATGTTTCTAGTATCTGATATAGATATACATTCCCATATGTGGAGGTGATTAGTCTCTTCTATGGTTAGCATAAATTCCGGATTCTTTTTCTTTTCACTAGTGTTTTCTCTATCTTTTATCTTCATTGCTCTGGTTAGGACATTAACACTTTGTTTTGGTATCATTTCTAATAATTCTTCTGAACTTAAGTTTATTCTAGATAATGCATCAGCATTTGTATTAATTTTTCCTTGCTTACAAACTATATCAAAATCGATTGTTGTGAGATGTGTCCGTGAGCAGACGTGCTAAGAAGTGCTGTATTTTTAATTCCCATTTTTGCGCTTCTTGATTTTTTAACCTAAGGACTTTTGTAAATCTTAAGCCTATTAACTAAAAGATTATTGTAACTGAAAAAGTTGTGTTTTTTTGCTAAATTCTAATAAAAACCTTTGCAAAAATAATAATAATTTTTATAACAGACAATATAACAATATAAATACGTTATTCTCTTGTAACTTACAAAAAATACAACCATGAATTCCCACCTATATAATACGCGAAGAAACAAAAATCTCAATCACTCTCCGTTATCCATACACAAATCATCACCAGCAACACCGGCTTTAAATAAAAATCCTGTAACAAATATTATGCCAACAACAATAACAACATCCACACCATCTAATAAACTTACCCCAGAATCAACAGCGGCAACAATATTTTCCAGCACGACTACACAAATCCCTTTGAAAAAAATAAATTTGCAAAACAAGTCAATCCTCGATAAATTGTCAGTGCTAGAAAATAACTTAACTTTTAAAATTAACTCGATCGAAAACAATTTGTCAAAAAAACTCGACGCGATTCATAACAACGTCCAACAACTCGAAGAACGCGTCACAGCTTTGGAAAGTTGTTGCACTAATGTTGAAAGATTAAGCGGTGAACTGAATCTTATTAAAACACAACTGCAAAGTCCAATGCCAACTTCGTCGTATACCCTCGAAAATCAACACATATCCGAAGAACTGAATTCTCTTAAGATACAATTCGAAAAACTTAATCTTAAGAGCCTTTCATCCGACGCGATACTTATTGGCATACCTTTTTTACCGGATGAAAACTTAAATAAGCACTTTCAACTTTCTTTGTCACTCAGTACAAATTGAACCGCCACAAATAAGCAAAATTTTCCGCGCACGACCAAGACAAGGTTCGACCATTATAATAAAGTTTTTCTCCGTGCACGAAAAATATAAGATATATGTATATATAAGATGCACTCGCGCCAAATCTTTCTTAAAGATATTAATGAAACGGAATCTGATGGACCAATTTATCTTCAACCAAAAATAATAGAATTATTATGAGGAAAGCTAACAACCTTAGACGAAAACGTTTTTTATACGTGGTTTCGTGTGTGTAAAAGTAAACAAAAATTCTAAAGCTGTTAACGTCGAATCTCTTGGTCATCTTGACATTTTATTGAAAGAGCGCACACACCCCGAAAACAAAACCCACCGCGAAGTACTGCACAAAATACACAAAGATGAAACTCACCACGAATATGAGAATCATAATGATATGGTGTAAGACCAAACTTTAACAAACTGCAATCAACATTATGGGTTACCAACAACACTTTTTTATTTTTACCTATAAAATCTCTAATTTTGTTTTTAAATTTTCACATTTCTTAATTAATTTTATTTTTTATTGTTCCATTAATTTAAATATTTTTATTTCTAAATCTTCAAACTACAAATTTAATTTCTCTTTTTTTCTATTGTGTAGGAAATATAAATTGTTTTTCTTTCTTCTCTCGAGGGTTTCTTTATTTACCTCAATTAAATGAATCACTTACCTTCGGGTAGTACCGGGGTTCCACGGATCAACAGCAGTACACGCGTAAATACAACGCGCGCAATGTTAAGCATCTTTCGTAATAGGTATGATGGTGTTTCTGTCTGTCACATTAATGCACAGAGCTTACGTAAACATTTAGATGAATTTAAGCATACTTTTGCACAGGGTGTGGTAGATGTTATTTGTGTGTCAGAGACTTGGTTGACACCTGAAGTTAGCAATTCTATGCTAGAGGTAGGCGATTATAAAATATTTAGATCTGATCGTGCCGGTAGGGGAGGTGGTGTCGCCATTTTTATTAATTTAATTTTATTAAATCAACGCCAGGTTAATAAGAAAATTCAATGGCTCTGATTTTGAGTTTTTATTTATTGAAATTGGGTGTGATCTCAACAATAACTTATAGGCGTGGTGTATAATCCTCCAAATTCATATGATTCAAGTGCTATTACAAATATTCTTGAAGACATAACCCCATTTTACAACCATATCCTAATAGCCGGGATCTCAATACTAACTTTCTTGATGTACGGAATAGTAATGTGTTAAACTTTCAAATTAATTTAGCTTTTTTAAATATTTTTCCTGTTAAAATGACTATGCCTACTCATTTTTCCGTAACAAATTCCACACTTATAGATTATTATAGACTATTCCTACTCATTTTTTCGTAACAAATTCCACACTTATAGATTGTTATAGACTATTAGAGATTTAATATTAACCATATTGTTGAACATCAAACAATCCAATACCGAGATTTCAAGGCAATTAACTCTGAAGGCCTGTTTTCTGAAATCATAAGAGTGAATTGGGAAAGCATATACTCTCAACCATCATCAGTCGATGATCAAGTTGAATTTTTCTCTGACAAAGTTAACTCTTTGTTCAACACTTGTGTACCGACTAAAACATTTACTATAAGAAGTCATGGATGTGGGTGGTTCAATAGCAGGATCGAACTACTAATTTCGAAAAGAAATGATTTTTTCAAGAGATGGAAACGTTTTCGGATCTCATCGTTTTATGATGACTACAAACGTCTTCGAAACTTAGCAAATAGGGAAATAAGTTTATCCAAACGCTTACATTACGGCACAAAATTCAGCAACCTCTCATCCACACAACATTGGAGAAACATAAAACCTTTAGGCATAACCAAAAAAACTAGTCTGAGGTCTGGACGGCATGCATCCTAAATTTCTTAAAATTATCTCACCCTATATATTACAATTCCTAACATGCAATTTCAACTTCATCTTAACCACTTCCTCTTACCCCAAAATATGGAAAAGCTCGAAAATTATTCCTGTTCCCAAGAACTCTACGTCTAAAGCCGTAGATTATCGCCCTATCTCGATTTCGCCATTCATTTCGAAGGCATTTCAAAAAATAATGTGTCAACAGATCAGTTCGTTTATAAACTGCTATCGCCGATTCAAGCTGGCCTTAGGCAAAAGCATAGTTGCGTGACAGCTCTTCTAAAAGTAGTGGATGATATTCGCGAGGAAGTCGACAAAGAAAAAGTTTCCTCGGTGGTGATGCTTGATTTTTCAAAAGCCTTTGACTCTGTATCCCATCATTTTATTACAAAAACTGAGCGATAACTTCCATTTTGTAGGTACTGCTGTGGCCCTTATTGAAAATTATCTCTCCGGGAGGAATTAAGCTGTCTACATTAACTCTCTGACTTTCTTCCAACACATTCTGGTGTTCCAGAAGGATCAATTCTTGGTCCTTTGCTTTTTTCAATATTTATCAACGATCTTCCCGATGTTGTCAAGTTTTGTAACGTACTTGTGTATGCCGACGATGTACAAATGTACCCTAGTTACCCATTAGATATGGCTGAGGATGCTACCTATCGACTGAATCTAGATTTGGTTAGGGTATTCAAGTGGGCCGAGAAAAATCAGTTGCGACTAAACCCGAAAAAAAGTCAAGCCATTGTCATCAGTAAAAATGCAACTGACGCCTCTTGTTTTCCTAGCATAGAACTAGGTAGTTCCACGCTTCCTTATGTTAGAACGGTAAAGAACTTGGGTATTACTTTTAAACAAACTTTAACTTGGCAAGATCACCTGTCGTGTGCTCTCGGCAAAACATATGGAGCACTTCGTGTTCTTAATATCGCTGGTGGCTGCCTTCCTGTAAAAACTAAGATAACACTTGCTAAAACACTCGTTATGCCGATTCTACTTTATGGAAACTTAATTTTTTGCAATGTTGATAGTAGAATTAAAAGTAAGCTTCGAGTTGCCTTCAATAATGTCGTACGCTTTGTCTATAGTCTTCGTCGGTTTGATCATGTCTCTCAATACACGAAGACCTTATATAACATGACTTTGGGAAGTTATATGGATTGTAATGTATTAATATTTTTATTTAATCTAATGCAGACAAAGGCATCTGACTACCTATTTGAAAAACTTGTATTTCCGCAATCTCATAGAAGCAACATTCTAATTACACCTACGTATAAGTACATTGTTTCTAAGCGACAATTTTTTGTGTACGCCGTTGGTCTTTGGAACTCCTTACCTGCCGACTGTCTGTGATCGGTATATACTATAAATCTTCTTCCATACAGATATGGCCTAAAGTGATTGATTCCCCAATGAATCCCAAATAATTCTTTTTCTATGACTGATTTATTTAGCTCGTGTATGTTCAACGTTTTACTTGCATATGCTATGGGCTTTTCATTGCCCATCTCTCCTTGAGAAAGAATTGCTCCTAAAGCATAATTTGAAGCATCTGTTGTTAATATAAATGGGTTTGAAAGGTCTGGATAGGATATGATTGGTGGTTTTTTTTTTGGGATTTCAAAGGCAATTTGACAACCTTGTGTCCAACTAAAAATTTTATTTTTCTTTAATAACTCATTTAAGGGTTTTGCAATTTCCGCGAAATTTCGTATAAAACGTCTATAGTAGTTACAGAAAGCTACGAATCTTCGAACTTCATCTACATTATCTGGTTTTGGAATTTTTTTTTTGACATTGTATTTACTTGGGTTTGTGGTAACTCCTTCTGCAGTTATTAAATACCCAAGATAGACTACTTCTGGACGCAAAAATTTACATTTGCTTGGATTTAGTTTTAAATTTTATTTTCGTAACCTCTTAAAGACTTCTGTTAGATTGTTAGTGTGTTCCTTCAGATTTGCACCAAACACAATTATATCATCTACATATAAGAATGCAGATGCTTGCAAGCCACTAAGTGCGATTGATAACATTCTCTGAAAACTATTTGTTGAAATCTTCAATCCAAAAGGTAGTATTTTGAATTGAAAATGCCTAGTATCTGTTGAAAAAGCTGTTAGTAGTCTGGATTTTGGATGTAACGGAATTTGGTGAAATGAACTTGTCATATCCAAAGTTGAAAAATACTTTGCTTTTCCTAGTTTATCTAATACATCTTCCAAACGAGTTAAAGGAAATTTATCATCAACCACCTTTTTGTTCAAAGACCTTAAATCAAATACTAATTTCCATTTTGAGTACCTTCTGTGCTTTTCTTTGGTACTATTAACAAAGGAGAGTTATACGGACTTGTAGATGGTTCAACTATATCTTAATTTATTAGTTTTTCAACTTGATATTATATCTCATTCAAATTTGCATAAGGTAGCCTGTAATTTTGTATGTTTACTGGTGTTTTATCTACTGTTGTTATCTTTTGTTCATAAAAATAATTTTTAGTTAGTATTTCTCCTTTTAAGTGAAATATATTCTGAAATTCCTTGCATATTTTGAAAATTTCGGTTTTTGCGTCCTCATCTAAATTGTCTACTTTTATTTCATTTCGTATATTTTTAAATCGGCCTTCATCGACTAAATTATTTTTAAACTGTAATATTGCATATTTAGAAATGGGTCCTATTACTAAAGATATATGTTTTAGAATTACTTCTTGTTCAGTTGTATTAAGAATTTTGACATGCTTAACTCCTATAGCCGGTATTAATGAATTCGCTAAAAATATTCCCTTCCTAATTAATTTCCTTGCCATTAATTACACTATCTTCCTTTAAATCTAAATTAATATCTTGAATTATCTCTGATCTGGGTGGTAACGTAATACAACTGTAAATGTGTCTTGTATTCATATTCATTGGTAATATTATTATTTCCTCTCCATTTAATGATATTATCAGTACACACGTCTCAAAATCAATCTTACAATTGTATTTTAATAAAAAGTCTTTACCCAAAATTCCATCTTTAAACCATTATCAGTTACATTAAATAGTTATATGTTCCACTTTCATATCTTCTATGCATAATTCAATTTTTGTTACACCTTTAGTTAATATTGATTCTTCAGATATACCATTTATTTCACAGTTTTTACCATACTCTATCTTATTAGTACCTAATGCATTATTTTTTATTATTGAAATATCTGCTCCCGTATCTATTAATACACTTATTGGTTGATTTCTACCTTTTATTTTTAATTTTACAAAATTAGTCTGTTCATCTAATGTTATAAAGTGAATTTTTTTTTTTTTTTTTTTTATAATTAACGCGCGCACAAGGGACTATTTGTTTCCCTTTTATTGTAACACACTGCGCGGGCATTAGGAAGATAGGGAGGGGAGAGATAGGAGGTGTCGATTAACATTGGTTTTGAATGTAAATGTGAATCCCTATATTTCACGGTTCGTCCGAAATTGGGCTCAAGGGTGAACTGATGGGCATTCCTAGCAAGACGAGTATTACGGGCGAAACTTTTAAGGGGAGGAATGCAGCTGGCTGCCTCGAGTGAACATTTTTTATAAAAGAAACGATAAAATAAGGAAAGACATGAAACATTGCGTCGGTGTTCGAGAGGGGCAATTGTTTCAGCGGCAGTTCTATTTCCTATCAATCTTAACGCTCGATTTTGTATTCTATCAAGCAAGTGAAGCGATGTTTGTGAAGCACCTGCCCACAGGTGGGAGTTATACTCGAATTTAGGGCGTATAAACGCTTTATAAATTGTAGCCAGATCAGATGGCGAAAAATACTTCTTACACCGATACAGAAAGCCTAAGCACTTAGCAGCATTCTTAGCGATTTCAAATATATGGTCGTTCCAACGGAGGTCGTCGTTGACACACATACCGAGTACTGAGAGCTTTTCGGTTTCTTCGATGTAAGTGCCATTCATGGACAATGGCATTGGGGGAATATTTAGCTTTAACGACAGAAGACAGCATTGAGTTTTCGAAGCATTAAACTCCACACGATTCCTATTACCCCATTTGACAATGCTTTATAAATCGGAGTTTAATGAGCTTGACATACGGCACCGTTGCAATTGTACGTCCGAAGGCGAAGGACGTGAATTATCGAACGAATATGAAAAGCTAAGGGTACAGTCGTCAGCAAAACAGTTAAGTGGATTAGAAGTAACAGACAGAAGATCATTTATAAAAATGAGGAAAAGAGTCGGAGATAGAACAGAGCCCTGGGGCACACCAGCATTTATTTTATGGGAATCAAACTTGAATCCGTCCAATACAACTTGTATTGAACGGTCCAGAAGATAGCTTCTAATTCAACGAACAAGAGTATTATCGATCCCAAAAGCACGCATTTTCGATAAGAGAGCTTCATGCCAAAATCTATCAAATGCCTTGGAGATATCAAGAGCAATAATCTTACTTTCACCAAAGCGATGTAAAGATTAGTTCCACTGTTCGGTGAGATATGCCATCAGATCACCAGTGGAACGGTTGATGCGGAAGCCATACTGACGGTCATGGAGAAGCTTACGATCTTTGAGATATTCCTTAAGCTGACGGTTAATCAGTGTTTCCATGACCTTAGAAAGAAGGAATGTCAGTGCTATGGGTCGGTAGGAGGAGGGGGAGGATGGGTCACCTTTCCTAGGGACAGGCTGGACAAATGCTGTTTTCCATCTTCTAGGAAAGATTCCAGAAGAGTAGGAGCGATGGAAAAGCTTACGCAGTGGCTTTGCCAGTGTGAAAGAACACCTCTTCAGAAGAATCGGGGGTATACCATCCGGGCCAGCGGATTTGTGTATATCAAGATCTTTGAGAACTCTTGCTTGGTTTGTGCTTTTTCCGATTTTCCTCTGTAGGGTTGACTTTGTAAGAACGGAAACTTACTTCTTTGAGCCTGATAGCTTCTTTACACTCAGAATTAAACCAAGACTTTTCTTTAGGTTTGATGCTTTTTACTCTGTTAGGAATAAAAGCACGCATCCCTAGAAGAATCACATTTGTGATCATTTCAGCACTGGCATCAATGTCACTATCGAGGAAGCATAGTGACCAGTTAAAGTTTCGGAAAAAAATATTCAGGCCGTCCCAGTTGGCTTTCTCGTATTGCCAAACGGTCCTGGTGGGAAGTTTTTCTTTAACTGGATGGGTGGAGGATGAGAAATTAGCTGAAATGACACAATGGTCTGAAGTGCCAAATGGAGAAGTTACACTAATGGTATATTTATCAGGGTGAGAAGTAAGAAACAAGTCAAGAGTATGGGCGTCTTGCCCAGCAACATCCGGTATACGCGTTGGCAAATCGATCAGTTGGGTAAGGTGATGTAACCCGGCAAAGAGGTCGACATACCTTCCTTCGGGTGTTGTCTGACCAGAATAGCGGAGCCAATTGGAATTGTGTACATTGAAATCGCCCGTAATAACGATTTCAGTGCGAGGACAAAGGGAAACAATTTTCGAGATGGAATCAGACAGCGCATCAAACTCGTTACAAGTGGAATTGCTGTCGAGATTTGGACTCCTGTAAATAAAACAATAATAAATGACATGCTTGCGGACAGTGAATTTGAGCCACAAGAAGTTAAAGTCCGTGTTGGAACATTGCCCATATTGGGGAAGGCTCTGGCAAGCAATATCATTCCTAACATAGACCACGAGACCATGATGGGAAAAGAGTAATGGCACCAAGCTATACCCATGTCGAGCAAACTCTGATAAATCAGTATTTACTCCAACCTGGGTTTCACTTAATGCCAAAACAGCTGGCCTGTATTGAACAGTGTAGACGTACAGGTGAAAGAATTTTCTTCTTCTGGACATTAACCCCGGGTTTTGTTGTCCCTGAAAATTTTGCCTGTCAACATTCGCTTGTAATCTGTGTTGTATTAAATTGTTAGTGTACTGACCCTGTTTCGGATAAAATATCTACTATTGTTTTGGTTAGAGGCGTCAAAATTTGGAAAGCGATTGAAATTCTTGTTAAAGTTACCTCTGGGGTTACTTCTACTTCTCTGTTCTCTATTAAAATGCATTATTTGGTTTGATCGATCTGGGTCTATTTCTAATGCTTGTACTTGTACAACATCTGCAAGTTTTGTTGGTCTTGCAGCTGTTACTAGTGATTTGTATGGTTCTGATAGGCCATTTTTGAAAGCTGTCATTCCTATCTGATCGTTTAATTTTACTATTATTTCTCTGTTATTTTCCCATTGTTCAGAGATTTGGAGGTTATTTAAAGAAGCTAGTAGTGCCTCTATTCGTGAAGCGAAAATCGGGATTGGTTGATTGCCTTAATAACATGTTGAAATGTCACTATGTAACCTAGATGCAGTTTTATTAGACTTGAAAGAAGCTTTTGGTATTTTTTTCAAGTCTTCAGATTTTGTTGGTGTTTTTTCATTAAGAGCTTTATTTTTACTGTTTCTACAAGCTTGGTGGCTAGAATAAACTTTATTAATGTTTCTTTTTGAGCATCTTTAAGGGTGTCATTGTAAAATTCAATCAAACCTAAAAAATAATTGAGAAACTTATGATCTCCTTGAAATTCTGGTATTACCTTTGAGGCAGTCACTAAATCAAAAATTGGCATGTTTAAACTAGTGCTCTTACTTTTAAGGTAACTATTTATCTGTTCAACTAATTTGTCAAATTTTGCTTTTAAATCTTTAATGTCTTTTAAGCCTGCTTTGTCTACTATTTCTGTCCATGCTTCTTAGACATGGATAGACTTTTTCCCACTGTTTATTGTAACAAACCAATCTTTTTGGTGTGATTGAATAACAATGTTTAGTTTTTGACTCAGAAGAAACCATGCATGATAAAAAGCTTAATTAATTAAATATATTAATGCATTTTTGCATTAATATATTAAACAACAATATTCGTAAGATCTAACACATCAACAGTTGCAATGTGCAAATTATGCTCAGCAGAATTTTCCATATCTCATTCTGGAGTTGGAGATATAAAAAGACATTTGAAGAGAGCAAAGCATATTTCTCGAATGAATGAAAATGCTTACAATTACACCATCGCAACGCATTTCAATACGAATTCGGAGAAGACCTCAAGATCGATTTCCGGAGTAACATTTACTTACCATACGGTGAAACATTCGCAGTCGTATAACTCGGTGTCGTGTTCATCTCAGCTTTTTAAAGAATTATTCCCAGACTCTGCGATTGCCGAATCATTTACATGTGCCAGAACAAAACGAAAATCGCTCCTGCTATAAGGAAGAAGGTGAAAAATGATTTGAACGGCATTGTCTTTAATATAGCTACAGATGCTTCAAATAAGGGAAACGTTAGAACGTTTCCATTTGTGCTTAAATATTTTATGCCGAAAAATGGTATATGTGTAAAGCTTCTGAAGTTTTATTCACTTACCTCTGAAACATCAATATCGATTGCACAATCTTGGAAGTCAATTCTCATCTCTGAAAACTTACCGCTGAGTTAGGTATCTTCTTACTCAGCTGATAATTCAGCGGTTAATTTTGGTGTGAACCAAAGTGTGTTTACTGAACTGAGAAAAGAAAATCCGGATATTCTGCCACGAGGGTGCATATGCCACATACTACATAACACAATGAAAAAGGCTCAATTATCTTTAAGATTCGATATAGAAGCCATTATGATAATGACATTTAACGAATCTAGTTGTTCGATCAAAAATGTCACCAAACTCAAGGGTAAGTTTAGTTGATTACACAAAACATTTTTTTTAAGTATCTTTGTATTTAAGTTTTCAAAGATGTAATCAAACTATATATCGGATTTCAGATCTTGTGGCTTGGTGCGGAGAAGAGGAGTGGAGTGAACTCTTGCGCCATGTACCTACAAGATGACTTTCTCTAATACCAGATGTAGAAAGGCTTCTAAAGCATTTTGAAGCGCTTTACAGAAAAGGAAAATGCCAGGAGCTACATTCGGAAATTTTTTCATTCAGAGTTAGCGGAGGCGTATCTTGGGTTCTTACTAAATGTGGGTACTATTTTCCACAACGCGGTCAATCAATTGCAATCTGACGATTTAACAGTACTGGATATGTATAATTTACTGAACAATATTAAAATTTCGCTAAAAGCTAAGTTAGATGAATAATTTTATGGCAGTATAGCACGGCAAGCTTTACAGAAATGTGAAGATAGTGGGCTAAGGACAAGATTTAAGAGAGAGGCACAAACATTTTTGGAAATTGCAATAAAATATTTGGAAGAACATTAGGATTTTAATAACAAATTTAAGTTATTATTACCATTAGGCTTGGAAACAATTCCAACATTCAGCGAAATCTCAGAAATTGTTGATAATTTCAAGATTAAAGACATTTACATTGATATGTTATTTGAAGAACTACCATTTCTTAAAGAATTTGTTCCAACGCAGACAAATGAAACTTCGCATGTTGAAAAATGGGTCAATTTCTTCAAATTACATGATGCCCCGAATTTACAAAAAATATTTGAATTTGCGTTTTCTTTGCCAGCTTCCAATGCTATGTGCGAACGAGTATTTAGTTTAATGACAACAGCATGGCGAAAGGAAAGGAATTGTTTGTCTATCGATACATTAGAAGCAGAACTTCTTACTAAAATGAATTGTGATTATAGTTGTAAGGAGTTTTATAGGTTATGGGTCAGACAATTATTTCTAAGATAAATTCAAGTGAAAAATATGTTTAATATGTAGTCCAACTATACTTCTTTTTTCTTAACAAACAATTTTATGTACTTATGAGACTGAATTTTTAATGTTCCCGAAGTTTTTTTGTGATACATGTACAACAACTTAATTTAATACAAAAATGTATGTTCCTTAATTGTTTTATGTTATAGTATGGGTTTTAGAGTTCCAGTCTGTCCCGCTTTGTCCCGACTTTCGTGACCTGGTGTCCCGATTTTACTAAAACTTTATCTGGCAGCCCTGGCTCCAGTGCTTAGATTAATGATTTTTTGCAAATCCGCACACTTCCTCTGAAAGGCCCTTTTTCTTCCTCCTCTTTTCTTTTTTATTGTAGGACTAGCTGCAGCCTTCATATCTTCTGTGTGTATTCTTTTTGCTCTATTTGTCTTTTATTGTATTCGTCTATGGATAGAGGTTTTGGGCCAGCTGATTTTGGAGTCGGGGTGTAGATTGGTGCCTCGTTTCACGTCTCACTTGTTATGGGTTGAGGTATGTATTCCAGAAACCTTTCCCATTTCTCGAAGATTTTATTGATGTCTTCTAGTAATGTCATTAAATTATATTGTTATGTTGTCTTCTTTTATTCGCTGGTTAGCAGGATCGCCATGTTATGTGGGGGTTGTAATGTTGGGTTTTTATCAGTTTTTCTAATTGTCCCTTTTGGTAAGTATTTTGCTGAGCTCTCCAGCCGCTTCAATGCAAGCGACAAAACGCTCGATAGTATTTCTAAGGTCTTCACCTGAAATTAAATGAGTCAAAAATTAATGTTTTAAGACTGACTTTTGTTTTTCAATTTTGCAGCTATTTATACCTAATTCTATATTACAATTAATTGGTTTCAAACCCCCACTCTTTCCCATTCAATCAGTACAAAATTATTATGTATTATTTGTTTTACTATGACCCACATATGATGGCCCGAATGACAACAAAGACAACAAACATTGCGACTGCAATGAAAGTAATTCTGGGATAACATTCAACGAAAAAGTAGATTGTAGCAGGAACTGGTTGAAACAGTTACAGGCAAATTAATAAACGTAGAATAGCGAAAGATTAGTTCTTATTCCATGGACTAAGTGCAAAATGTTATCAATAAAACAAAATTTCTACTAAGTGACGTTTACTACGTTAGTCCACCGAATAAGGTGGATTAGCGAAGGAATAAGAACCAGATGTGTCAAATTTATTCTGAAATGAATTATTATGTGCTTGTAATAATGTGAGCTTTATAATTTATTGTTTTGTTTCATGCAGACAAAATCCAAGTTTGAGAAACTTGGCGAAAATTTCAAGTTACTGAACAGGCTTCTTACTTATTGTAGTAGATTTTCTTAAGGCATTTTTGGTAAACATAACTTAACTACTTCACGTACATTTTGTTTTTATTAATGGAAAATTTTAATCCGTAGCTTAAGTCTTACTACATGGTTTAGTTATCTCGTGGGATACAGGTGGAATAAAAGTTTTTATTAATAGGGCTTTTAAAAAATACCTGGGTATCACTATTGATCAAAATATAAGCTGGCTACAACAACATCATACATTAAAATTAAAGCAGATATCTGTGCGATGTTTCTATCATCTTAAAAAGTTTTTGGACTGCAACACATTGAAAGCAGTATACTTTGCTATCTTTCACTCTAGGTTGCAGTATGGAATAATTTGTTGGAACGGTGCCTATAAAACGAAACTTCAGCTCAGCCACTTCTTGTTCTGCAAAAATGTGTTATCAGAATTTTTTTAATGCAAATCGTCGAGCCCACTCTATGCCACTATTCATAAATTTGAACATTCTTCTTGTAAAGCATCTTTATTGTTATGCAGAATCCTATATCTGATACACTGAATTCGCGTATTAACCGACGGTTGTTAGTTAAAACTGCTACATTTCGAACAACTCACTATAGAAATTTTTACTCTGTTGTTTCCTGCAAGTTTTTTTTAATAGTTTACCTATAGAAATACGATGCGTAAAAAAGTTGAAGTTTTGCAATTTTTAAAAAATGTGTAAATAAATTCTCATTTTCAGAAAGTAGCTATACCTAATATTTATTTTGTAAAAATATGTAATTTTGTTAAAGTAAATATCTTTTCTATAAAAAAAGGAATAATTATAAGATTCACCCCACAATACTTAACAATATTAAACTATAAATTTATTAGCAGTCTTATTTCTTATAAAGTAATGTTTTTGTTTTATTTCTTACACTTTGAAGTGACATTAATGGAATTATTTTGGGAATTTGCGCCTCTTCTCTTTCATGTTCGCCTGGTGCTCAGAATACGTTTGCGATCGATTTTGGTTGAAAAAATAAACTACAAGCCTTCTCGTTAAATCCACATACACGCACCCCAATATCTACATCAACTTTCTACTTTAACAAAACTCCGCCTATTTTGTATTTCATTTTCTCTTATGGTTCTTTTTGAATTTTAGTGGAATTATTTTGAGAATTTCCGCCTGTTCTTTTTCATGTAAGCCTGGTGCTCATACCCCAATATCTACATCTACTTTCTACTTTAACAAAACTCCGCCTATTTTGTATTTAGTTTTCTCTTCTTGTTCTTTTTGAACTAAGTGAACATTTTTTGAATTGAAATTGGAATTATTTTCATATTCATATTTTTTTCATGGTTTGAAAGAACCACAGTACGCGGTTAGCATGAGGGTTGAGTCTTATCAGCATGAGTCATGTTACACGTATGAATGTAGCCTATCGTCGATTTATACGACGTTATCGCGTCAAAAAAAGATGCTTGTGTTTCTCATATAATTCAATTAATTTTAATAATTCTAACTAGAGATTTCTTTCAAAAGTTTAAGCTTTTTTACTTTTTACTTGCGATTATAGGGACTATTAGGCAAGTTTAGGATTCGCGAATATTAAAAAAAATTGAGATAACAATCAGACATCATAGAGAAGTCTAAAAAAGTGATCGAGAAAAAATGTCTGTCTGTCAGTATGTGTAACGAGCGGCAGCCTAAACGGCTTAAGCGATTATCTTCAAACTTGGTGTGTGTGATTCTTTTGGCATTCCCCAGAGGGGAAATTGAAATTTTGTTTTTAGCCTTAACAATAACGGTACCTGCCTGGAAAATTTTATTTTTCTCTAAAACGGCTCCAACGATTTTAGTGAAGATTTCCCTAATGCCCGCGCAGTGTGTTACATTAAAAGGGAAACAAATAGTCCCTTGTGCGCGCGTTAATTATAAAAAAAAAAAAAAAAAAAAAAATTATTGAACATTTTATAATCACATGTATTTTAATAAATTCTAAAAAACCGCATACCAAAATTTAAAAAATAATATTTTTTCAAAAAACTAAAAATTAAAAACAGGATTTTATCAAAACCGATCCTACAATTTTCGTAATACATTTTTCATAAATTTCTTGTTATTTAAGACGTGTGATGGCATACTTCATTTTTACTAAAAACCGTTAAGTATTGTAGTTTTTAATACTTTTTATAAGTTCAAACTGTGTTATTTTCTACCCAAATGTTACTTGTTTCTGCCAAAGATCTTGCTTTCCAATGTAAGTAGGCACATAAGAGCAAGTACGTGCGACCCAGTCGTGCCCATTTTTGATTTATAGGTACGTCATTTTTAAATTCAGCTACTACGTCTTTATGCAGTGAATTTATTTCCGAAGCACATAACACTATGTCGGTAGTATGTAAATATTAACATCGTACTTTAGTCATGCTTACATAAAATTAAAGGCTTTACCTTTTAAAAGCTTTTCCTCGTATCTGAATTACCACAGAACACAACTTTTTTTAAATTAACTAAAATGCCACCTCTAATGGGCTGACATGAAATACTCGTACATCGTTAAATGATTATTCCTCCACATTGTGGTGTTGTTATGAAAACACCCTTGGCCTTATTATGTATTTAATAGGCACAAGCGTCTCCCTGCCAGTCACCCATTAATCATTTTTTGTCGGCTTTCGAATCTAAATGCCAACCCAGTTTTAGACCATTTTTCCCAACAACAACAATAGTACATTGCATACATCATTTAGATACAGCACATAAAGACTCTGTCACCAAAAAGTGTAAGAAATATGGTGCTAATTATTCTAAATTAATTATCTCATTTATCACTCTGTGCTTAATTATTATTACAAAAATGTCTTTCTGAGGAACGTGGAGAGATATAATAGCTGCAACGCGCCAGTCATCATCCTTCCAAGTCTAATAGCTGCCTCTGCTGACATAACTAATGATACTTTTGTTCCAAAAAAACAACACTCAAGGGCGGTAGTTAAAGCAAATCATCGATAATACTGCCTAGAAGAAGCCGATGAACGTTTGATTTATTGCCGTCTCGTCGAGTCGCACACAAGCCTCGAGCCCACCTAAAGCCTATGAGTGATTGATTTATTCGGTCATGTTTAAATTAATCTTAAATTTCTAAATGACGCAGTGTGGGATCAACTAATGTGATAGTGGTCACTGTTTTGGTGGTCAGTTTTGATAATCAACTTTTCTTTGTTCTGCCTAAAGTGATGGCGTAAAATTCATTTTAATCAATCATTCTTTAATTTCTATTGATGAATCTTTGTGTGCTTGCGATTAATTTACCCTAAAACTTCAGTTAAAAGATACGTTAAAACGGTTATCAAAGTTAATAAAACGGTTATTATGTTTTTTAACTTACAACTTGAGAGGGTGGTGACCTTGACATGTCATTTTTCGGGTAATTCCGTATATGTAAGTTTTAAGGCGCACTTGCGCCTTCTTCATATTTTGTTTTTTCGTTGAAAATCGACGATTTTTACCTTTCAAGTTTAGAAATTCCAAATTTTTTTTCAAAATTAATATTTCTAGACAGTTAAGCAGTAAGATAAGTATTGAAACATGCTGAGCCCCTGCAACACCCCTGCTTGGTCACCCAAAATACTACAAAAGTCAAAGTCAAGGTTATCCCCTGTCTTGAGTTGTAAGTTAAAAAACATAATTTCTAATAAAACTTTGTTAAAAGTGAATAAATCTACCTCCTGGAATTTTATATACCTTTTTCTCGAATGCGTATTGCGTTTCTCGTTGTTTCTACTTACCATAAAACAAACTAGTCACTTCGAACCAATAATGTCTAGAATTTTTCTTCATTTCAACAATGAAACTGTTAATTTTTAATATTTTAACATATATCAATTCTTTATGAATAACACCCTTATTCATAATCCTCCACCTCAAGCACTAAGTCTTCTCTAGAACAAGAACAGTAATTCATTCCTTTACATCTTAAACAGTGTTACCCCCCCCCCCCCCCACACAACTGATTGAAAAAGTAGTGTTTAGGAAAAAAAGGATAGTAATGTAGTAAAACAAAAAATTATTTTACAAATTTTTGAATTCTTTTATTTACTTTTAAATATATACATAGGTATTTAGGTATATATATAATTAATAAACCTGTACCTAAAATCAATTCAAATTAAACACAAACAGCATAAAGTTATCTATTACATACATAGGATTTTCGATAGCTGAAAAATTGCTTTTCATTTGGTACTCATAGCAATAGAAATTCGCAAATAGAAATTTACAAAACAGTTCACCTTCACATTTCAATTTCAAAACGGTACTTTATGACTGAAGTCAAAATGAGAAGAATAAACATAAATACATTTATTTTAGAAAAAGAAAACCAATCTGATCTGTAAAACTGTGGATTCCATTCTGGAAGTGGATTGTGGTGATTGAGAATTGTTGCATGTTCTGGGCTTACACAGAAAGTATTGGTTAGGATATAAAGGCACAAACCCATTATTTATTTTTTAAGAATACAATTATTTCAGATGTTAAAAAAGTGTAGTGTTTGGAGGTATTATACATAGAGAAACAGCAAGCACAGCCAATTCTCTCAGTCACTTTTTTGTAGACCAATAAATCAATTAATTTGCTATTCTCTATTATTCTGAACTTGATGATGAACAACCTTAATTTGGCTGTCGGTAAAAGGTTTGAAGTTACCAGTCGTGCTAAGAAGACTTGGCAGGACCCTTTCTCAATGAAATATATATTTTTTTTTATTGGAGCTACTGCTCCTTATGTAGCCAAGGCCTTGTGACTTATACTGTCAACCTGTGTGTATGTTGTGAATCTGCAAGAACAGAAGGGAATTACAATATACCGCCAAGTCCGAACGGCTACTTGAGATGCACTTTTTTGAGACAAATTTTACTCTTGGAGAATTTGTCAGTTCCTCGCAAGAGGCAGAACCCCAGAAAATTAATTGCATGAGTGGATCGCAAGTACTTGCTCATATGTGCGGTCACATTGTAGAATAAAATTTAAGAAAATTAAATTTAACATTAAAGCATTTATTCGATTTTTGTGATATTTGATTGTTCGAATAAAGTCCGTTAAATTGTATTGAGTAAAATAATTTAAACGCCATTTTATTTCTTTAAGAAATTTAAAAAAGGATTTTTGTTTTCAAAATTGAAGGAGCGGTTTTTAATAAAACGGTTTTTACAACTTTTTTTTAAAAAAATTAAAAAAATAATTCAAGAATACAAACTTAAGCACAAAAATAACATACATTTAAAAACAAAGTTAAAAAAAAATTCACTTACCCGTTTTCAAAATATTGAATATATATACAAAAAAAAATTTATAAAAACTATTAAAAATACAAAAAAAAAAGTTTCCGAAAAAAATTAATGCGAAATTACTAAGGCTACCTATATCTTCTTGAATATCAATTTTGATAGTAATCGGATCACTTGTTTGCGAGAAAGTCGAAGAAAAAAAAGCGGTCCTATGGAAGGCAGTTAATTTTTACTTGTAACTTCTTAAAGGCTACACACAAATCTTAAAACTAGCCTAAACTATCAACTTAATTAACTTACAGCCCTATGCGGGTACTCTAAATTATTCTCTAACTTAGCTAGATAGATGACTTTCGGCCTAAAAATATCTTAAATTAATCTTATATCTATCGGGTTTTATTTTTCACCCAGAGAATGAAAAAATTAAACTATGTAAAATTTATCGGGCTTTAGCTTAACCTATGTTTGACTCCTTAAAAACTAGCTTAAAATAAACTAAAAATAAACTTAAAATAACTTAAAATAAGCCTAAAATCTAGAACAGCCACAGCAAGCTTTTTTCAATTTTATATATATATCTATATTATATATTTGTTTTTGGTGCCGCCGCATCTGCCCTACATATAAATTAAAGATACCTTAGAAATATTTAAGTCGACCATAGGCGATATGTCGTCTGTGTCGACTAAAAATATAAGGTTTTAATTAAGCCACCAGAATTGGTGGCCCTGATCCATGGCTTCCTTCCGATCCCGGTCGGGCACGGCCCTACTCAGAGCGTATATTTTCTCCAGCTCTTTCCTGAGAATGTGGTATCTTAACAACCCATAGATCCAATGGATCCAACGATCGTCGTAAAATCACTTTTCAGTTATCCAGGGGGCACCGCGTGGAAGTGACGATGCAATCTTACCCACCACGCGTCGAGACAAAGATAGGCACTATCTAAAATATAATATAAAATATAAAATTGATGAAGTCCCCAGAAGCCGAACTAATATATCTTTCAGAAGTATCAACCAAAGCTATACTCACTGATACATTTAGAATAATGCTGTTTCAGTACCCTGAAAAAAAAAATCAATAAAAATTAGTCTTCATCATCATCATGGGCGAAAAAAGCGCGGTCCGGGCCCCATTGACAAAGTTTTTCCATACATCCCGATCGCTGGCCGACTCCATGCAATTTCGGATCCTAAGGGTTCTGGTGTGCTGGTCTATACCATCCTTTCAATATAAGTAAGGTCTGTCATGCTGCTTTCTACATGCAAAAGGCTTTTTGAGTATCGAACGCACAATGTCTGGGTTAACGCTTTATATACTTCACCACTGTTGAAAAAATTAACTTGAGAAAGAGTTTCACGAACACAACGTGTCAGAAAAACAGGATTAAATTGATCAGGAATAACTTTGATTTTGTATTCAAATCCATATTGTTCCTTTCAAAACATATTTAGATATATAATATATACATATGTATGTATGTATGTACATATATTTATCATTGCATTTGAAAGTTTTAACGCCAGTCTAAATATAGTTTCATTCATCAACGCAGAATGTAATTTTTTATGATTAGCTTCTCCTTTATGCTTGACATTGAAGACTTACTGATAATATCCTTGGGTGCGGTTTTTCATTTAATGGGTGTGTTTATTTGGCACGGCAGAAGCTCCTAAAAATCACTCAATTCCCTTTATGTGTCAATCCACGTCGTTCAACAGCTTGTTCATAACTATTGACATTGATGGACAGATGACAATAGGATTGACGCGAAATTTTTCTTATTTCTTTCAATACCACATCCGTTTTATCTTTAAAATATTGTGATTTTGAATGTTTCAGAAAAGAATATAAATAAATTCTTACTTGTTACGGTAAGGAAAAAGATAACAATACCTGAGTACATATGTAGATATCATGAGGCTTTTGTCATGAACATTGGATTTTATAAATCTAGAACAACAATTTTCAATGCGTTCTCATAACTAGTAGGTAGTTACGCTCTGTAATCTTAATTAGTAATTTTCTAAATACATTGTAATCTTCAAATCCCACTCTTCTTTTTAAATCTGCCTACGTAAGTAAGGACTGTGTGTTACTTCCGCCTGTTAAATCCAGGAGTGGTTGAAAAAAGTCTTTTCAAGCACCTATGTATCTATATTAAGGTATTTAAGCACACATTTCTCTAATGACAATCCACAGGTGATGTGGTGCCCAAATGGCAGAGACTCTAATTGGGCTGGTCGCCACATAATTAAACAAAATGTGTTTCAATTTGTTCCACATTCAGAATCGCTGAACGCGCCAGTGCGTACCCAATTGAAATGACTAAATTGCTAAACAAAGTTGCGTACAAAACGAAGACCATGACGGGACAATCCCTGCAACAACGACAACAAAACCCCAAAATGAGTGTAACCGCAAACCGACTTAAAATAACCACGCATACACAAATTAACCAACTCATTAAGCCCATTTGTTTTGTTATTTGTTAGACAATTTGAATTCGGGGTACTTTTGCATTGTGTTGGCTTACATGCATCAAATATTCATCTAGCATTTCCCACACGCCCACCTTTTTCCAACATTTCTAATTATAATGTTAAAAGAGAGGGTAAAAGTCTGGAAAATGCCATTGTTCCTTATTTTTTTTTGAATTATCACCATATCAGTGGTCATTGGGATCATTAATCATCGGGTCGGCGTCGGGGCTTCTTTGGTATCCAGTCGAATTTATAAAGAGACAATTGATACAGAAAGCGGGCGAAGAAGTAAATTTAATATTTGTTCGGTAGCATGTTTGGGTTTTTCTGTTTTGCTTTTCCATCCTGCCTGGATAGGTATATGACGCCGACACGTACGGTGAATTCAACGGATAAGGACATTACGTTGATAAATGAACCGACCATCGCATATTTATTTTATAATATATTTTTCTTTAAATGTGTATATGTGTGGGCATACACACTCAAATCTTAAAATTAATGATAAATTAGACAAACAATGATACAAAGAAATTTGGTGTTGCCCCTGCTTGTGACAGTAGCATTTTTCGGATCATATTTACATCTAATAAAGTTATTTTTTTTGACAATTGGACACCGTTAAGATACCCTAAATCAACCAACCGAGACAGCAGACCGAAAAGCAAAATTCCTATAATAATTATGATCAATGGGTAAAATGACAAAACTTCTGTGTGCATGTCAGCCTTTTCGTTTCTTTCGTTATGTCGGCTGTCAAATGACAGGGCAGATTAAACATTTCGGAATTGGTTGTGGCAAGGCGAATAGGAATGTGGCCAAAATGACACCTTAGATTATTACCTGTGACATTGCAATACGAATACGGAGTAAAATGATTAGTTATCACATTGTTCAGAAAATCGTACATACACCGAACAATAGCAACTCATTAGAATTAAATTTTGTAACTCACAATACAAATCATTATGAATTTTCATGTGAAGAAAGATAAATAAATATATATAAACTCATAAAGAGAAATATTTTTGGAGTTTAATTAAAATCAGAAATATGTACTACAACTACACAGATACACCCACATTTAAATTTAATTGGAGTGTCTGGTTTAATATAAAAATATATCATAATAACAGCATTTTATAAGATAGTAAGTATATATATATATATATACTGTTACTGTTTTTAATGGAAACCAACAAAAAAAACAATCTCCAATGCTTACTTAGGTGGCGCTACAGTTCGGGACGAACCTGGGCCTTCTCCAATGCTTAATTTATTAAATAAAATGTAAAAGAGAGCAATACAACACTTTGTAGGACAAGTCTTCTTTCGATGATTTGGCGCAAATTACCCTTTTTTTTCCTCAATTAGTTTCTCGTGACATTTGACAGCTTCATGGCGGCATACGTCAATCACATTTAGTGGTAATGTTGTCGTCATGTATCGCAACACTGCCTGCCCTTGAAAAGATCGACTATCCTCAGTTGTGGAAATCCCAGTGTCTTTGATTATCAGCAACATATTTGGCGAGATAATCCAGAAGTGTGCGGTTAAAACGCTCTACCATCCCATCTGATTGTGGGTGAAAGGCAGTTGTTCGCGTTTTATCAATACCCATTTTCTGCAGGGTTGCTTTGAAGACAGCTGATTCGAAATTTCTTCCCTGATCTGAATGCAATTGAAAAGTTACTACAAAACGCGAAAAGATGTAAACGATGAAAGCGTCTGCTACTGTTTCGGCAGTTTGATCGGGAAGAGGTATTGCCTCCGGCCACTTCGTAAAATAATCGCCGAAAACCAAGACATATTTCTTCCTCAGAGAAGTAGTTGGTAGAGGTCCCAAAATGTCTATAGCCACGCGTTCGAATGGTGCTCCAACATAAACCGGCTTAAGTTTAGCTCGGCTCCTGGTAGCTGGTCCTTTTTCGCTGTTGGCATGGAGCACACGTTCGGCAATACTGTTCAACGTCCTTAGAAGAGCCAACCCAGTAGTATGGTTTTTTGATTTTTGCCAGTGTCTTTTGAACGCCAAAGTGACCTCCAGTTGGACTGTCGTGCATCGCTTTAAGAGTCGTTCCAGCCACCGAGCCATCTGTCCTTCAGGCTCACGAAAATTCATAAGCCAACAGAGCGAATCATGATCCGTGCGCAAAAGGAAGTGCCTCCCAAGAAGATATGGTTGAAAATGCGCTACAGCTTTAACGATGGCCAGAAGTTCTCTTCGTGTAACTACTGCGTTACTACTACTACTTTCGTTCCGGTTTTGAAAACATTTTGCTGTGGTACTCGATCACTTTTTTCTCTCCATTTTGTAGCTGTGAAAGGACCGATCCACATGCATTCAGGCTGGCATCGGTGTCAAGAATAAATGGGTCATCTTCGGTTGGTTGGACAAGTATTGGAGAAGTAGTCAGCTTTTCTTTTAATTGTGTTTCTTTACAGCTGGCTGTCCAGGTGAAATTCTCTCCCTTTTCAGTCAAAGTTGTTAAAGGCTTTGCGATTGCTGAAAATTCGTAGATGGTAATAAGCCCCAAGAATGACATTAGTTCCATCTTATTTTTTGTAGTAGGCCAGCTTTGAATTGCAGCTACCTTTTCACAATCAGGTGAAATACCAAAACTGGAGACGACATGTCCCAAGAAGCGAACTTCTTCTTGGCAAGACAACACTTTTTTGGAGAAAGTATAAGACCTGTTTCACGCAACCGGATGATTACGTGATCCAAATTTTGAAGAAGCTCGTCAAAAGTTTTACAATTAACGATGATGTCGTCGAGATAAACCAGGCAGACAGTATGATATCCCTTGCAGCACCGCATCCATAAACCGCTGAAAAGTGGCTGAGGCATTCGTTAAGCCAAATGGTTTAACATTAAATACGTACAGCCCTGCACTGATGGAAAAAGCGGTCTGTTCTTTGTCCTTCGCGTTAATCTCCACTTGCCAGTAGTCTGATTACAAATCTAAGGTAGCAAACCAACTTGAACCACCGAGTTCTTCGAGGGTGAGGTCTATTCGCGGCAAGGGATATGAATCCTTTTTGGTCACACTATTAAGTTTGCGGTAATCTACGCAAAAACGCAATGACCCAACCTTCTTTCTTACCGAGAAAAAGGCAGCTTTTGTTGGGGGTTGTTTAATTGGATTTGTATTTTCTGTGTCGATGAGGTGTTTGGTGGAAGAACTGATTCCATGGCTAGAGTTAGTGTCTGCAAAGAGAAACTGGTTATTGAAAACAAATAATTCTAAACTCTTCAGTTGCTCTCTTTTGACGTTGGGTTGGAAATGCTTTTCTCAACCATTTCAATTAATTCGGTGGATAATTTGGATCTAGTAACCTTACTTGCTGTGCGACATTTAAAGATTTCAGCTTCGATTTTTATTTGCATTAATGGTGTATGTTCTGGAAGCCACACATGCTCTGCAGATGAATTTTTTGCGCAAACCGATATTTCTCATTCCGTTACGGTGCAAACGGCGTGTTGTAGAGATATCTATTTTCTGTTGGGAAGGGCTGTAGCTACAACTGTTTGATTATCGGGTACTGAAGTAAATAATCGAATGAAGCAGTCTGAGAGAGCGAGCAGAAAAGCACTTGATGAATTGATTGCCACAAACTCCTAGTGCAAGGTACCTAAGTCTTAAACTTATCTTTTCTTCACCGATTGTTAAAATTTCTTTTTTCAGATTTATGGTACAGGAATGTTGGCGAAGAAAATCCAGAAAGCAGTCATCGAAAATGTTCGTTACGTATATGGGATATTTCGTTTTAAAAGTTACTATTTGCACGTCGATTTCTATAATTCCTTCTACGGGTACGGTTTCTCCGGTGACTGCCTGAATTAAAGAATGCGATACACTAGTTGCTGGGCTGGTGACCATCTTCGCAACACTCCTAGGAAGAAGAATCGTTTGGGTTGCCCCCGTATCAAGAACAGCAAAGCATTTCACTTCATTGACTGTTACTTGAGCGACGACGTTGTTAGGATTATTTTCACCTCGAATAAAAACTGTAGCTTGTAAGGGAGCGTCTATTTTACCCACTAATTCCCCCCATTGGGAGTTAGTGGTTTTTGGTTTCCCGCATCGTTGCAGTTTTCACACTGATCTTTGAGAATTTTCATATTGACTGCCCTGAGGCCGAGTCGAGCTTCCTCTACATCGAATTCAACTGCTAAGCCTTCACGAATCTGACTGGGATGTCGACGAAATTAACTGCGTGGCATGTAGACTATCTCGTTGTTATCGTCACGTCGCGTCGGTCGTATAAATGCATACCTGGTTTTGTGAAAGAATTTTATTCGACCTCTAATATTAGGTTCTAGAGTTTTTAAAGGTTTACAGGCAGATGGACTGGATGTGTGCGTTGAAGCCTTCGTGTTAGTTCGCTGCAGCTTGGGCTCCTTTAGGCTGCGCGATTCTCGTTTTCCGAAGTAGAATAAAATTTGCAATTTTCATCGTCAGCAACACGAGCCTCCGCAACACAGATCTGTTTTCGGCTTAAACGGGTAGCAACACGGCTTGCTTCAGCACGTACTGCTATTGAAAGGGCTCTTTCCAATGTGTCTGGCGCTAAATTACGCACCCTCTGTTGCAGCTCTAAATCAAAAATTCTATCAACAAACTGAGCTAGAGCAATTCGATGCTTGGCATGTTCCGGACAGTCTGGGAATGCAAGATAAGCGAGTCGTTGAATGTCAGTAGCCAGTTCGCTTAGTGATTCCTTTGGCCGCTGCACTCGTCCCTTTAACTGGCAATGCTCGTTGCCAAAACGCTGAGCTTAAGCGGCGTCAAGGCGCAAGTAATTATCGCGAACATCTGCAGGCAGAGTTTCAAAGAAAGCAAGGGCAAAGGCTTTATGCTCATTAAGCCAACGATTTACGCTAGCAACAGTCTCGAAGTGTAATCGATATGTGTGCAAAGTTGATTTTCCGTGGAATTTCCGAGGTTGGACTTTAATTCGCTGTGGGGGCTGTGTGATGATCGACCGAGCGGTGGTGATAAAAATACAGTTGTTTGGCCCTGGTCAGCGTTTTCCCAATAATTTGTGCCTGTGGCTGGATATCTCGTAGATGAGAACTTTGCAGGCAGTAAATGGAGTGTTCTGTTTCTGGCTTCGTTGGACGCGGAAAAAGCGTGTGCATTGGAGATACGTGTTCTTTCTGTTATTCGATTAGAACTAGCTGTTTGAAGTTCGTGTTCGACTGGTACAGGCTGAATTGGTTGCGCATTATGCGTGTTCGCAATATCAGAAGTTCTTCTTGGTGCCGATAAATTTTGTGGAAGAGCTTAGCTAATGCATCTAATCGTGTCATAAATTATTGATTTTGCGTGGCTTCTACTTGTGCCATTCGCGAACTGATTTCTGCAATTGACTTTTGCATGTCCACCAATAGAGTCGATTGTTCTTCTATTTTTTTTTTAATAAAAGCTCAAAATTTAAACTAGGTAATGTGGTTAATACTCGTTTTAGATGTCGTTCGTCGAAACCCATATCTGACACCAATTGTTACGGTTTTTAATGGAAACCAAAAAAAAACTATCTCCAATAATTAATTTATTAAATAAAATGTAAAAAAGACAAGTCTTCTTTCGATGATTTGGCGCAAATCACCTTTTTTCCTTAATTAATTTCTCGTGGCATTTTACAGCTTCATGGCGGCATACGTCAATCACATTTCGTGGTAATGTTGTCGTCTTGTATCCTAAGGGCCTGTTTAGAGTCGTAACAATACGTATACTTACATATAAACTTAACAAATTTTTGCCTGCTATCCGTTTTGTTCCGGCTGATCTCAGAAGCGGCTGCACCGATTTTGACGGGACTTTTACTGGCAGATGATAGTCTTAGGAGTAACTTGGGTTATTTAACTGCCTTTTAAGTACCGATCCTTATTTATGGACTGATTTGGCTAACAATCACACCATATATTATTTAAAATTTTAATAATAATTAAAGTAAACTAACTTAAATGTTGTGTGCGCATGTAATGCGAACCACCAGACGAATTTGAATAAATAAAATATGGGACACAATTTTCACAATAAACTAACTAAAACTTGGAAAATTGGCAATAGAAAAAATGAAAGACATTAGTAAGTAGGCTTACGATCCGTCAGCATTTCGCCTGACGCGTCAGGCTTTTAACGTCTCAATCAGGCTTTTGCCAGGTTTCGTCCTTTGTCAGGTTTGTTTTTATAATAATCGCACGAAATATAATCGATAAAAGAAAAAAAAATTCCTAAATGCGTTATTCAAATCGAAAACAAAAGCGGACCTTACACCATCAATATAAATGTTAATAACAATATTGTCATTACAGATAAATTGTATTCATCATTACTCCCACATTGCTTTTGAACCTTACACAATCAATAATAATGTCATTACTTTCCTTTACATTAATTCATTGTTAGAGGAGAAGAAAGCTGATTTTTTATCTTTTCCGGCAATTGATTCTCAAAAAAAGCCTGCTTTGCTATAATTTTGGCATAAATTGCACGACTGGATCGCACGTACGTCACAAGCCGCAATGTCAAATAAGACTTAAAATGTATTAAGGGAATTCGAAGTTATTATTCGATTTTTCTTCGAAAAAAGTACGAAAACGCCAAATTGTTTTTTTGAAAATTTTTAAAAAAAGTGTAATTTTTTCTTTAAATCATAGGAAATCATATACAAAACTACTCATTTAAACACAAAAATAACCCTAATTTAAAAACAATTTAAAAAAAATTGACCTACCTGTTTTCAAAGTATTGATTTAAAAAAAAAAATAAAAATAAAAAAAACATTATTTGAAAAAAATTACAATGCAAAATTAGTTTGGTTAACTAGATCTTGGAAGCTGTACTGTATGGATGAGTACAGCCGTGGGTTACACGCGTGATGGTTTGGCATATTACGCCGGCGCGGCGCCCGTCGTCTTGTTCAAACCATTTCTCCTCCAAATGATTTTCAATAACATGAGAAAAAAAAATATCACGAATCATTTGCTTGTAGCGGTCGAAATTCATTTATTTAAAGATAAATGGGCCGATGACGACTTTGGCATGTGAAACACACCTAACAGTGAATTTTTGGGAATGTAATGGATGTCTTATGAGGATTATGTAATGGATGTCTTATGAGGATTAAAATAGAAAGGAGCCTCATCGCTGAATATGATTTGACGAAAAATTGGTGTCAAATCGATAAATTCGGGTCGCCTATCACACTCACGTCTACAGTATATTAACCAAAAATCGTAAATGTGGTCAAGAATCGATCCATAGTATTGCATCTAAGACACTCCGATGAACGATTAATGCGCACCGTAAACTTGACGAAGTGCTCTATAAGTTTGGTAACAGAGTGCGAAGTTTGGGTAGTAAATTTCCCCGTTTTGAAAACGTTGTTCTGTTGTATCTAAGAAAAAAAGGCAAATACATTCATTAGTATGACAGCTAGTTTGACAGTTATCCCTATCGGAAGTTCTTTTTCAGTGTGTAGAATCATTTTCAGTTTTTCGAATATTTCTCAAAAAAATTTAATTTAGTTTTAAATGTTCCAAAAATATTTCTATTCTTCTGAGTTTGTAGATTTTTTATAAAATATATTATATTTATATACATAAATCATTAGTGCATGGCTGTGCCGTCTGACTGATTGACAACATATAAACATTTAATATATACATCGATTGTGATTAAGTTATTGTTTTAATTATACATTTTATCATTTACAACATTGTTATAATTTTTTTTCTCTGTCAAAAGTTTTCCGATATAATTTTTTTCGGTAGAATAGAGCAATCTTGCAAAACTCGAATAGTTGTTTAACATTTAATTCATTGATTAGTTGTCGCACTTCCTCGTTGGATATATGATATGTTAAAATAATATGATATTAGGAAAGCTGATATATTAAAGTTTTGCAAATGTCTCATGTTTGCAGACGATATTAAGTTTTTTGCCGTCATTTCAAATTCTGCTGATTGTCTGCTTATGCAGAATTATCTTTGTATGTTTGTTAATTGTTGTAAACTGAATTATTCAAAACTCAACTTTGAAAAATGTACCTGTATGTCTTTTAACCGTTGTTTGTATCACATTGTCAAATTGTACTTCTTACACGATGTTAATTTAAGAATTGTTCATTTCCTAAACCAGCTACTTTTCTTTTGGATTGTTTGGAGCGCCACTCCGTAAAACAGTACTGATTCTGCTACCGCCTTAAAAACCCTGTACTTGCTGCTATGATTCACAAACTTGTTGTTTAAGCAATTTGTCCATGCTACGTTGATGGCCGGTTTAGCTGGTGAGAGCTTTTCCTGAAGATGATTTTCCATGTTAAGGTTTTTTGTGAATAAGATGCCAAGTTATTTATATTCCTTAACTACGTCTACTGATCTCCGTTGTGCCATTTTTCGTTAAACCCGGTTTTCTCTCCTTTTTTGAATACCTATCAATACTTTATATTTAGTAAGATTAACGGTCAGTAGCCATTTTTTCCAATAATTAGAGCCTATTAATCATCCTGCATATTCTATACCGCAAGGTAGACTATCAACTAGGCTCTCGATAAACAATGAAAACAAACTAGGGATAAGTGCACATCCTTGTTTTACTCCTGTCTGTATATGAAACCCTTCTGATGCTTCTATTGACGCCATACAGTCCTTGAATCAGTCTTCCAAATTTAAGGGACAGGCCCAGTCCATAAAGTTTTTACATAAGTGCAACTCGGTCTACTATGTCAAAGATGCTTTCAGATCGATAAAATAGGCATTTTTATTTTGAAAAAAAAAGAATATGCTATGCTTCTAAGCACAAATATATGATCCGTTGTAGAATATCCTGTTCGGAATCCGGTTTGGTATACCTTCAGCAGATTGTTGCCCTCGATCCATTCTCTTAACGCTTTTCTATAATCGTTGTAAAGATTTTGTACAAAAAGGATATCCTTCGAAAGTTTGCCGGGTCTGTTGTTCATCTTTTTTTGTAAATGGGAAACATGAGCGCATCATTAAATTGTCGAGGAATTATACCATTCTGAATAATGTCATAAAATAATCTTGTCCAAATTGTTTTAACTTGATAGATCCGTATTTAAATAAAAGGCACGACTGGATCGCACGTACTTGCTCCCATGTGCTAATCCTTTTTAAGTGCAGGCGTCTTTTTAACAAAGATTTAATCTTAATGTTTTTTTTTTTTTTTTTGATGTGCAACTTCCTTAGAATCGTTGTGGGTTGAAGCTCGAACGAACATGCGTCACGACAAAGGGAAACACATAAATATATAGGATTGTTAGCTTTTGCAGTTTTTAAGTTTATTATCTTTCCAGTTGTTCTCTACTGTTTATAATATAATTTGCTAATAGAAAGATATAAAGGACTTTTATCAGTTTAATTTTCATTTTGGTATGGAAAAATTTGAACAACTGGCATAAAGATTCGTGGGAATGGGAATCAGCAGTAGGGCAATAATGCTAGGTATAGGGACAATAATTTACTTTCTGAGATCAAATTAATTAAAATGGCTTAATTATGTTTGATGGATCGATAAACGTATGGTGTATGGTATTAACGGAATTTATTAAGAATATTAGGTACTTATAATAAGCTTGGAAGGAAGGTAGGTACTAAAATTAAGATACACATTCCAACTACTGCTAAGCGAGTGGGTTTTGTTTATTTAGCAGGTGTAAGCTTTTGTTTCTCGATTGAAATTTTTGCATTCAGTAGTAATCGAATAGTTTTTTTTTATTTGTTAGTTGTTTTTGTGTGTTTATCATAGGCTTCCTTATTTATTCTGTGTGCTTTTATGATGATGAAATGCTATAAATACGTAGGTATGTATGTAAGTTGTCATCTTTTTTTATTTGACTAATGGCTAGGGCTTAGCTGACTAATATGAAATAAAATTTTGGGGAAAATATTAAACAAATAAAATTTTTATGAAATCAGAAAACACTATTCATAACGTTTTTTGGAAAGAAAGAGGGGTTTAAAGTTTGTTGTATGAATGCACATAGTTTAAATGTTGACAAGCTAGATTTTGTAAAGTATGTCTTTGACTCCTCGGGTGTCGATATTATTTGTATAACTGAGACGTGGATGAAACCTGAAACTTCTAGTAGTGTGTATGAATTGTCTAACTATAAGTTGATTCACAATGACAGAATTACAGATATTTTTGGAGGAGGGGTAGAAGTATATAGTCACACTGCACTTAAAAGCAAAATCATTGCTATGTCTGAAGTCTGTGGTTGAGTTTCTTATCTTAGAACTAACTGATGGCAATTTAAAAAGCTTGCTAGGTGTTGCTTATAATCCTAATAGTAGCTGTTCGCCTGAACCTTTGTTTTCGGTTATTCAATGATACCAGAGCCAACCAACTTACTGATGAGAATGCGGCTACAGGGCTTTCCGTGACAAACTCTCATGCTACTCGTTTTGGTCCCAATTCTGCTCCCAGTCTTCTTGACTTAATAAAAGTATCTGACTTGTCTAATGTTCTTCTTGTGGATTAACTAGGTATTGAAGGTATATCTGATCATTATTTGATTTTTTTGTACTTACAACATTGACTTTTCGCGAGTTGCTTCTCCTTCTACGTTCCTTTTCCGTGATCTTAAATCTTTGAACTTTGATGCTCTACGGTTTGATGCTTGTAATTTTCCATGGAATTTTTGTTACAGTTTATACAATATCAACGATAAAGTAAACTTTTTTCAATACTTAATTCTCGAACTGTTTGATAAACATGTTCCACTGAAGACAGTTGCTGGAATTTTGGCAAAGTAATTCCTGTGCCCAAAAAGTCCCATCCTTCATCTTGTGCTGACCGCCGACCCATTAGTATCCTATTCTGCTTCTCTAAGGTATTTGAAAAAATTTTAGCAAGACAAATATCTAACCATGCCAGCCGCCATAATTTACTCTCATCAGTGCAATCGGGTGTTCGCCTTAATCATAGCTGTTCTACTGAATTTATATGTTGGCTTCAGTAGAAGATCTGTACGTTTAATTAAAAAACTACCTAGAACATCGGAGTCAGAGAGTAAAAGTTGGTAACACTTTTTCGCATTCGATGAATCTGCTTGCTGTTGTTCCACAAGGTTCAATTTTGGACCCTATGCTGTTTTGCATGTTTATTAATGACCTTCCCCAAGTGTGCCATAATGCCATGTTACATCTTTATGCTGACGATGTCCAATTATACCTTTCCCGTCCATTCAACTTGTTGGAGGACCTAATTTGTAGAGTAAATGAAGATCTTTTAGAGATCTACAATTGGTCTTTATGCAACGGGCTAACTCTTAATCCTACCAAATCACAGATCATTGCTATTTCCAAAAAGAAATTTGATGACACAATCCTTCCACTTGTTTTCAACTTAAATTTGTTGAATCCGTTACTAATTTAGGTTTCAAAATAAATCAAACACTCTCAGCTAATGATCATGTCAATCACTCCATTAGCCGAATTTATGGTGGTCTACGTAAGCTTAATCTTTTCTCTGCTTTGACTCCTCTAGATACTAAGCTGAGGCTGATTAAAACCTTGTTACTGCCTATCATTGATTACGCTGCAGTGGTTTACTGTAGGCCTAATTCACACTCCATGCATAAACTAGCTGCTGCTTTTAATGACATGATTCGGTATGTTTATGGACTGCGAAGATTTGATCACATTTCACAATATATCATCAACTTGTCCTAGGATGTACATTCATGCAATTTCTTGATGCAAGATGTTGCTTGTTTTTAAATAAAATCTTAAATAGTAAAACACTACCTTATCTATTTGAAAAGCTCCGCTTTGCGCGTTCTGCCCTAACTTTAAACCTCATAACTCATTCCTCAAACTATTTAAATTCGTCGAGACTTTTCTACGTCTATGCCATCAGACTATGGAACTCCCTACCTATAATGGTAAGAACAAATAATAATAATAATAATATTTGTAGGAACAAATAAGTTTAAAAAAGCATTATTTTTGAATTTTCGTTAAACGTACTGAAAAAGCAATTTGGAATATTCATTCACTTTAAAATTAATTTATTCATTAACATTTTATAAATAATAAAAACTATGTTTCAGTATTCAATTTGCGTTTATTTAAATTATTTGTATTAAATCTTATTAATTAATTTTTTCTTACTTTTTCTTAAGTTATTTTTAGTATTTAATATTTTGTTCTTTTTTTTATCCGCACCAATTTTTGTATTAGCTAGGTACTATAAAAGACTGTGTCTTATTTGTACACCATTTTTAATAATAAATTGAAATTGAAATTGAAAATTGTTGTAAGCCATCTTATTTCTTTTGCTGTTTTCTATTTTAAGAATTTTTCTTTTCAAAATCGTTCTACCAGTTTTTTCAAAAACTGTTTTATTTTTGAAAAACTTTTCGAAAACATATTTTAAATTTTTTTTTGAGTATGTCAATTTAAAGAAATCTATAGCTTTTACTAGAAGAAAAATTTAAATAAAAACCTATAGATCTGTTTTTAAAATATTCAAAAAACAAAATTAGTTTTTAAAAAAATTATTTAAAATTAAAAAAAAAATTTTTTGAAAATTTTAATATACAATACTTCTTAAATCATAAAACGCTATATATTTTAAAAATTTAATCAAAATCCGTTAATTAGTTAACGGGAAAGTCTGATTTTTATAAACCGGTCATATGGGAGGTACCGTTATAAAAAAAATTCTGAAAAATCCATTAAAACTGGAAGATAGATTTTGCATAGAAAACACCATCCAGAAAGTTTTATCAAAATCGTAGGAGCCGTTTTCGAGAAAAATCAGTTTTTCATTAAAAGTTATATGGCAGGTACCGTTAGTTTTGGAGCTAGAATGCCAATTCGAAAAACAGTCGGGTAGAGTACTCTAAAAATACTATATACAAAGTTTTAATCAAACCAACCGTTTAGGCTGTAGGAATTGATACGGAAAGACAGACAGACCCGAAGGAAGGTATGTTGAGATTTTCGCTGAGTTAAACCATTTTACTCAGCTCGTTGATGAGCCAACCCGAATTCCTGACATTGCAGGTCAAACCGCCAACACTCTAGACTTGTTTCTTACCTCCGATCCTGATAAATGCACAATTCGTGTATTATCGTGCCAACTCAATTCAGTTAAAGGAAAAAACCCCACGAGAACCGTTTGGCAATACGAGAAAGCCAACTGGTCTCAATAACTTGTTCAGGTCCTTTAACTGGTCACTATGCTTCTCGATAGTGACATTGATTCCAGTGCAGACATGGTCACAAATTTAATTCTCTTAGGAATGAGAAATTTTATCCCAAACAGGTCGAAGAGTATCAAACCTAAGGAAAACTCATAGTTTGATTCGAGCTGTAGAGAGGCTATCAGGTTAAGAAATGTAAGTTTCCGTTGTTACATCACTGAGGAAAACCGGAAAAAGTTTCAGCAAGCTAGAAAGGCCTGCAACGTTCATATTCGAAAAACCAAATTTTTACATGAGCAACAAATTCGTCAAAAAATACTGCAATGTCCCAAAGGCAGTAAAAATTTTTGGTCATTTGTAAAAAAAGTAAAGAATTCTTCGTCATCATCAGTTCCAACGTATTGAAAGATCACAACATAAATAAATCCGCTGGCCCAGATTGTATCCCCGCTATTGTTCTGAAGAGGTGTTCTTCAACGCTGGCAAAACCTTTGCGTAAGCTTTTCCATCGGTCCTATTCTTCTGCACTCTTTCCGAGAGCATGGAAAACAGCATTTGTCCAGCCTATCCCTAAAAAAGGCGAATCCTCTGCACCCTCAAACTACCGACCAATTGCACTAACGCAACTTCTTTCTAAGGTCATGGAAACGCTGATTAATTTTCAGCTTAAGAAATATCTCGAAGAACGAAAGCTTCTTAATGACCGGCAGTACGGCTTTCGTAGCAACAGGTCCATTGGTGATTTGATGGTATATCTCACCGAAAAGTGGAACCAATCTCTCCATCGTTTTGGTGAAAGCAAAATTATTGCACGAAAATGCGTGCATTTGTACTCGATGAATCTCTTCTTCGTTGGATTAGTAATTACCTTTCGAACCGCTCAATTCAAGTTTTATTGGACGGTTTCAAATCTGATATTCACAAAATAAATGCTAGTGTGCCCCAGGTCTCTGTTTTGTCTCCGACACTTTTCCTTATATTTAGCAATATATACTCATTTTCTAATGCTCGTGCGGTGTTTTAAGGGTACACACAAATCCCTTTCGCGCGTGTTAATTATAAAAAAAAGAAAACAAAGACAGGCAGATAAACAGACAGACGGACGGAATTTCCGGACCCACTTTTTTTGACTTCTCTATCATCGTAATGTCATGTTTGATTGTTAGAATTTTTATTTACGAATGCATAACTTGCCTTATAGTCCCTATAAATCGCAAGTAAAAATTCAACAGATACCCGATCTGAGCTCGCTGCTTTTATTTATTGCCAAATAAACTTACGTATCTGTAATTTTTGTGTAAAGGTTATCATTCCATATCCCGGGTGTACAATAGTGCCATAAAGTTTGTTTATCCACATGTGGGTTCAACAGTTTTTCATAATGGGATTCTTAGACCTTAGATTTGTTTCTTAAATCTCATCCTGATAAGTTTACCATCAATGTACTATCGCCTCTAGGAACGTCGGACCATTGTATCATATCGGCAAATTATTCGTGCTTCATCTTAAAGAAAATATCCCAAAAAGAACCGTATGGCATTACGAGAAAGCCAAATGGGAAGGTATAAACAATTTCTTCAATAACTTTAATTGGTCACTATGCTTCCTCGGTACTGACGTAGATTATAGTTAGTTCCGATATGATTAAAAATATTATTCTTCTTGGTATGAGAACATTTATCCCAAAGGTTAAAATATATCAAACCAAAAGTAAATTCGTCGTTTGACTCAAATTATAAAGAAGCTATCAGGGTGAGAGAAGTATGATTCCGTTATTTCAAAGCCAACCCTTCTGAGGAAAATCGTTAAAGATAAGATAAGGCAAAATATATTAATATATCCCAAAGGAAGTAAAAAATGTTGGTCCTTCGTAAAAAACATATATAACTCCAATACGTCTTCGGTTCCGAGGCTTGTTCATGATGACATTTCTGTGGTCAAATCCCAAACGAAAGCTGATTTATTTGTATCTTTTTAAACGTTGCCACACGCCACAGTGTGATACGTCTCCTCCGGTACTTGATAACATTAATGGTTCAATGGCACAAATCTTCTATCGCGCTCGTACAGTTGAGAGTTCTTAAGGATCTCGATGTTCACAAATCCGCTTCCCGAAAAAATGTGTGCTTCCACCCTGGCAAAACCACTGTGGAAGCTTTTTCATCTGTCGTATTCTACAGGCCAGATAAAAGTTGAAGAAGTACGAATTACTAAAGATCTGATACAAATTTAAGCATCCCATCCCTTCTTCTTTTCTTACTGTACATCATGGAACTTCCTTAAGCAGTTTCCAATCATCTGCTATCTATTATATGCTGACTAGCCTTGAAAAAATAAAACGTCGCGTCAATCGCCCAAGAAACCTGCATAAAGTTTCTTCAAAATTTGTTTTAAAATATCAAAAATTGTAGGTTGTAACGGTTGTGAGTGCCATCATCAATTATCGCATACACTGGTAACCACTTAGATATGATGGCGTGTCGTTTAACTATTATAAATTGTTCCAGATACAGTTGCGGTCAAAATAATAGCAGTGCGCCTACTAAATAAGTTTAAGGTGTCTTATTCCTGTGTTTTTATATTTTTTTCTTTCCCTTTCTTTACCAGTTCAACGTTTTGTGAAAGAGCAACTAAAATTGTAGCGTTATGCTTTCATAACTATTTTATTGACTTTTGTTTTCTGGTAAATTTTCATTTAAACAACGTTGGCCAGTCAAAATATAAGTGCTGTTTGCAGAAATCTCGCTTTAAGCAAAATTGAAGGGTTGTAAGTCGAAAGGGTCTAAGCACCAATTTTTTTATGAAGAGATAAACGAAAAAATCATAAGAAAAAGCTCGTTGGCAGTACCTACCCTACCACAACTTTTTTTGTGAGTGGGTATAATTTTAAAAGAAACAGGCACTTATATTCATTAGGATATTGTTAGGCTTGACACTTATTTTCAAGACATTTGCAAGAAAAGAACCTGCCACCTGGCAGTCGAAGAAAAGCACAGTTTTCGTCAAAAAAATGTTGCCAATAAATTTGAGTTTACGAAAGAGCATTTGAAGTTGTCTATTGAGAAATGGAGAAATATTTTATGGTCAAACAAATCCTTAAATGTTGTACAAGGTGGTAAACCTCAAGATAATATGTCTGGCGGCCACAAAACTCGGTTTTCAACCTTTCATACACGAGAAAAATAATTATACCCGTAGGTTCCAGCATTATGATCTGGACTTGTTTTCATTTTACTGAATAACGTCGATCATGAGTAGTTTCTTTTACGTAAAAATTACGCAGGGAGTTATGCTTCCAATTGCCAATGAAGAAACGTCATTGACTTGGATCTTCCAACAATACAATGAACTCAAACACACCAGCAAGATTGCGAAAGAGTATATTGAGAATAACAGCTTTAACGTGTTAGAATGGCCTCTGCATTCCCTGATCTTAATCCTTGTTGAGTATTTTGGTGTGACGTTAAAAAAAGGTTGACCGACCCATATAAACAAATGACTCGAACCTTCGGGTAACAGTTTTGGGATGCTTGAGCACCAAGATCCGTAGAAAGATTTCAAAAAGTGATTGTTTCCGATTGTTTCTGATTGATTCTCTATGCAACGCCACCCCTTGCCTCGGCGCAAAAATAATCCTGCCAGACCATTGAATCCGAAATAAGGGCCACAATACCTCAAAATAGGTGCTCGCGAATTTTGGTTATATCTTCAAACCAAAAATTGGCTGTCAGCTCTTAGACTATAAAATAAATAATATACTTTTGTTTTTTTTTTCATGTTCTAATAATTTCTAATTTCACTAGGAACTATTATTTTGACCGCAGCTGTATATTCAACATCTTGGTGTATTTATAGATTTCTCTATTAGCTAACGGATGCCGTTAGGATACATTTCGTCTTTGATCATTTTGCAATTATTTATTTCATATACGATACAGATGAAACTACGAGCGGAAATGTCTAACAAATAACGACAACATAATAAAAGTTCATACATTTTCGTTTTATCATTGAAACTTTCGAATGCAAATGTGCTCAATATTTGCTCTAGAATGCTTGACTAGGTGCTATTCTTCGAAGGGGCGAATATCTACGAAACGTAAATCCTTTCGACAGTACTTTTGTGTTTCTTTCTTTCTTCTTACTTTGTCTTTTTCACTCTTTCGCAAACAGGTAAGGATTGTTTTTTAACTCCTTATATAGTTGCATCACTTCGTCAAGCCCTGTGCGAGTTTCTTTTTATTATCCTCTGGCTAGGCCATGTGCAGTGAACGGGTAGAATATTCCTGCAGCGCCTTCCCGCTTGTCGTAAATGGCGAATAAAGGAGACATCCCATCTGGGAAATGAACATCAGGGCAAGCCTAGCAAAACTTAAGCATGCAAATCCTTGAGTTTATGACAGGAGATCACTGGGAGACTTTCGCATGTGTCGGAAAATGTAAACTGGGAAAAATGTTATCACGGAATAAGGGCAGGCACAACACGCAACGCAATGACATCATCATCATCAATTTTAAACCACCCAATTGGTAAAAAAAGCAAAAGGAAAAAGAAATGATATATTAATAGTGTACAACGCACAGAAATTCTTGAACAAAATGAAAGTCAGTTAAAAAAAAAAGAATTAAAATTAAATTGATATTTAATTGCGTGAATAATAAGGCAATAAGATCTAATATACCATACTACAAAAAAAAAATTGTTTTTACAAAATCCAAAAATGTATATATAAAAAATAGGCGCAAGTTTAAGTATGTGCGAACCAGTCGTGTCCTATGTGTATATGGACATTTATAATAGACAAAGGTAGATCATCATAGATTAAGATGATTCGAAGAAAGAATTAATATTTTATGTTTCAATGAAAGAAGTGAGATGGCTATCGCTTGCAAGAACGGTGAATGATTGTGAAACTATTACGTAAAAATCTTGACTTGTTTTTGTTTTATCTATAAAATAATTTATAGTCCCATGCGTGGATCATTAATCATTTCCTTACTACTAAGAATTGGAAGCTGATGCTGTTGTTGTTATTGAAAGGAATTATTGGTGGTCATTTATTATTTTTTGAATATCATCCTGTCGCAAAATATTTAAAATACTTTTGGTATAACAGGTAGAACAGCCAGAACAATCAATATTTGTTTTCTTCATTTTTCATTGGATTTCTTTGATGTCGCTTTCAATATTTCTAATATTCCGTTTGATTTGTATGGGTGTGTTACTTGAAATAACATTAGCTTATGTGATTAATGATGAGAAATAGGAAGAGAACTCTTTGAAGTTCAAGTCATACATAATACATGATTGTAGATATTGTTCAGAAGCCATTTATTTTTAGCAGGAAACTACAATAATCTAAAGTATACAACATATTTTCCATAAAAGAGTAGGCGGACAAGATGAAAATATATAAAAAATTTATTGAAAGTGTTTTTTAAAATTAAACCGAAAAGCTCTCAGTACTCGGTATGTATGTCAACGACAAACTCCGTCGGAACTACCATATATTTGAGATCGCTAAGAATGCTGCTAAGTGCTTAGGTTTTCTGTATCGGTGTAAGAATTACTTTTCCCCATCTGATCTGGCTACAATTTATAAAGCGTTTATACACCCTAAACTCGAGTATAACTCCCACCTCTGTGCAGGTGCTTCGCAAACATCGCTTCACTTGCTTGATAGAATACAAAATCGAGCGTTAAGATTGATAGGAAATAGAACTGCCGCTGAAACAATTGCCCCTCTCAAACACCGACGCAATGTTTCATGTCTTTCCTTATTTTATCGTTTCTTTTAAAAAAAATGTTCACTCGAGGTAGCCAGCTGCATTCCTCCCCTTAAAAGTTTCGCCCGTAATACTCGTCTTTCTAGGAATGCCCATCAGTTCACCCTTGAGCCCAATTTCGGACGTACCGTGAAATATAGAGATTCTTTTTTTAGCCATACAACAGCGCAGTGTGTTACATTAAAAGGGAAACAAATAGTCCCTTGTGAGCGCGTTAATTATAAAAAAAAAAATATGAAAATTGGAGTTTGTTTTGATTTACTTGAATTTAAACTAAAATCTTAAAATTATTCCACCTACATTATTTTTTTAATTTATAATTATTTTCTTTTTAAAACCCTGAAGCAAATTTAAACAAAATAAATTATGGAGGAAGAACAAAGTATTTTGGAAAATGAAGAAAAAGTCGATGTTATAGATATACAAAAGAAAAATAATAAAAGCTCAAGGGTTATTACCGTTGATACCCTGACAAAATTTTTCAAGATTGCCCAACGTGATGAAAGAATGAAGAGCGACATTATTGGATTTCCGATTTTGGATCCAGGTCACTCACACATGGATATTGTTAAATGGTGCACTGACATCGATACAAGAATTAAACGTGATGGCCTGGAGGGTTTTGACGTCATTCCTCGAGTACGTGCTTCATTAATGGGACGATCAGAAAATTGGGTGGCAAATTTGGCTATCGGCATTATTCTTGGTCTGACTTAAGATCATCTATTATCAACTCAGAAAAGTTGCAAATTCCGAAAGCAATGAGTTTGGATCAAATGCTGATTTTGCGATGGAGAAAGTTTCTCAAATCAACCGATTGGCGTTTGACGTCCCAGAAGATAAAATAGTAAAAATAGTGATTTGCTGTACCACAAATATTGGTTTGAAAAATTCTTTGATGTTCGTCATGCTAACTTCAGTTCAATGTTTGATATACCACCTCTCGTCTATTGGTGAGTTACCCAGAAGAAAATATGACTCAATAACCGAACACGATGGCCCAAATAAAAGATTAAACATCAGCAGAAAAATGAAGAACATTTTGTGCATTCAAATATGCGCTGTACATTTGGTAACAAAGCTGGACATGAAGAAAAAACCTGCATGATGTTTCAAAGTGTAAAAATACCACGGAAGTCTTAATTAATGGAAGACTCCACCATTGTTTATTGGACACAGGCTCTGACGGCTCATTACTGAAGTCTGATATTGCAAAACAAATGCCTTTAAAGAGGATGACACATTTACGGAGTGTATTTCTAACGATCCGATTCTTCTGACGGAAAAAGTTGATTTGTTGGTTGAATTTGAAAAACTTCATATTCAAATTACTTTTCACATCATTGACGAAATTAATCTGAAGAACGAAATAATTATTGGACGTGACGTGTTGGTTGAGCGATTCATCCCTCGAAATTTGTGTTGATAAACATGGATCGATGTTGAAACGAAAGGACTCTCATATTAAGTTAATTTGTGCAACTTCTTCGAACACTAATATTGAAGTAGAAGATCTGTTAAAAAAATATTCAACGCCGTTACAAAAGTTAAAACCGGTTCGCTGACAATTCGGCTTAACCAGGAAGCTGTCATAAATTATCAATCATAACGAATGGCATTTTCTGAGCGAACAACAGTAAACGAAATTGTAGCCGAACTTAAGAGTCATAATATTATTAGTGATACTATCGACTATCGAGCATTGAATCGTGCTACTTGCAAAGATCGTTATCCTCTACCGAGCATAGAAGACCAACTAGATCGACTTTGTGGTAACCAATATTTTTCATCTCTTGACATGGCTTCAGGATTTCATCAGATACCAATAGAAGAAAGCTCAATTGAAAAAAACTGCTTTTGTAACTCCAGACAGTCATTATGAATATTTAAGGATGCCGTTTGGTCTCGCTAATGCTCCTGCGGTTTTTCAACGAGCCATCAATAAAGCATTGGGGATCTTGAAGGATAAAACTGCTCTTGTTTATATGTTTGTGATGGTATTAACACTTCGTCCGTGTTAATACCATCACAAACTATCCAAGAAGGAGTTCAAAAACTGGATTTGGTTTTAACTGCATTATCTGAAGGCGGATTTTCCCTGAACATCAAGTAGTGCAAATTTTTTACAAAACGAAATCGAGTATCTTGGGCGAGAAGTTTCAGCTGAAGGGATAAGACCGGGAAAGTCAAAAATACAGGCTCTTGTTAAAGCAAATATTCCAAACAACGTAAAACAAGTGCGACAGTTGATGGGATTATCTATTACTTCCGTAAGTTTGTTCCTGAGTTTGCAGCTAAAACCAGGTGCATAACTGAATTAACAAAAAATGACGTCAAATTCAATCGGACGATTGAGTCTGAAGAAGCCCGTCAATACATAATCAAGCAATTGACTAACCGTCCAATACTAGTGTTTTTTGATTCAAACCGACCTACAGAATTTCTTTTTCAAAAATAAATGGACAGTTACATGTTGTGGCTTACTTTAGTCAAAGCACGAAACCCTAGGAAGGAAAATATCACAGTTGCTGTAGTAAATGCAGTTAAAAACTTTCGCAAATACTTACTGGTTCACTATTGTTACCGACTGTAATGCATTGAAAGCGACTTAAGAAAAAGGGACCTATTACCCCGGGTTGCTAGATGGTGGATTTACTTACAAGACTTCGAGTTCAACATTGTTTATCGAAAAGGCAAGACTATGCAGCATGCCGATTATTTCAGTCGGAACCCGCCACAGAAAACCTGTTACCAGCTAAACAGCTTATCTAAAAATTGGCTTAATATAGAACAAAATTCTTACTTTGAATCCAATGAAATAATCGAAAAAATCAAGGGGGGAGATTTGGATACTATTTCACAATTTGTCATACAAAATGGATTATTATACCGAAAAATTCAAGGTGAAAGTAATAAACTATTTGTACCACGAAACAGACGAGACGATATCATGAAGACAACTGTCATATTGGATGGGAAAAAACTTTAGCCAAGATGAAAGAACACTTTTAGATGCCAATCACAAAAAACGTACGCAATTTTGTGGAATCATGTCTTATATGCTTGGTGTCAAAAAGGCCTTCAGATAAAAAAACAGTGTGAGCTACATTATATTAAAAAAAAACCGATACCTTTTCATATGGATTGTATGGGTATGTTTAATGGAAAAGACAAAGAAGACAGCCATTACAATTTGATTATTGTCGATGATTTCAACAAATTAGTTATTTTATTGCCCTGTAAGACTTTACAAGCAAAAAAGACCACTCAACATTTGAACAACTTTATAATGCTTTTTGGAGTTCCGCTAAAAATTATCAAAGGAACGAACTTCACAAGTGCTTTGTATATAAAATCTATAGTACTATCATGGGGAGATTTTTTGTGTAGTCCCTCTATAGAGCTGAAGCAGAACTAATGTCCACAACTTGTGGAATGTAAGAGAATGAAGAGGCATGTTGTACCAAGAGAAAATTATAAGTGAATATCACATTAAGAGGGTGAAGAAGGCGTTTAATTTACTTAGGTTAGGGATGGAAATATGGTATATGTTTGGAAGGTAATATATGAATGCATCCTTTGAACAAGTTTTGCTGTCAAGTTTTGTTGCGCGGGTAGACAAATAAGGTAGGGGTGGAAAAATGGTATTATTTGCTGATATTGCTTGAATAAATTAGTGTATAAATACATTCTTGGAACAAGTAAGGTAAGTAAATTATCGAGACGATCGTATATGCTTATTTTGCTTGGTAGGTAATATATGAATACATCCTTGGAACATGTTTTGCAGCCAGGTTTTGAATGATAGTTGAAAAATAAGGTAGGGGTGGAAATATGGTATTTGGTGATAGTGCTTGAATACATATGTAGGCATATTAATCCATTCTTTGAACATGTATTGAGTACGGTAAGTAAATCATCGAGACGGCGAGTAAAATAACACGTTGCCACTTTTTGCAATGATGGTAGTATTGTACGATAAGGTGTATTTTCGGATATTGTATAAGAATACAATCTTGAAACATGTATCGTGTAAGGTAAGAAAATTATAAAGGGACCTTGAGTAAAATAAGACTTTGTCACTTTTTCAAATGATGGTAGTAAAATAATTTCGTTAAATGCTTTTAGAAATTTTTACTTATTACTATTATTGTATTTAATTGTGAAGTAGGTATAAGGTAAAAATGTAAAAGTTTGTGAAGTGTTTGTAAATACATAGTGTTATTTGATTTAATTGTAAAGGATAAGATAAAAAAAACGATTATATATATTGTTTATGCAGTTTAAGAAAATTGTAAAGAAGAAAAAAATTAAGATTTTATTAAATTAAAAAAAAATATTTTAAAGCAAAAGAATTGTGAAGTAAAAAAATATACCTATTATTTTGTTTTGAAAATTGTAAAAAAGAAAATAAAAGAAATGTATTTATTGATTTAGTTCATATGTTTAGAAAATAAAAAATGAAAAAAGTAAGTGTTATTATTAGTTAAATTGTGAAGTTATTTTTTTATTGGAAATTTCTAAGCCTTTCCTCTAATAATTTGTTTGATATTTATGTGATTAGTAAAGGGGTGCATAATGCCCCCCCTGCAACAGCCCTCCTTGGCATCACTATTGGATTAGGGGTAGGTGGGTATGCTTAGGAGAACTTATTATTTTTTTAGTTTTTTTTTAGTTTGAAGTTATTTTTTTCAAAAAACTGTTAATTAATTTAACCTGTTTTAAAAAAACTAAAATTAAGTGCAAATTTCTATCTTTCAGAAAAAAAGGTTTATAAGGACTATAAGAAAAGTTATGCATTCGTAAAAACAAAAATTGTAACAATCAGACATGACATTACTATAATAGGGAAGTCGAAAAAAGTGGGTCGGAAAATTCTGCCTGTTTGTTGTCTGTCTGTCCGTATCGATTCCTACTGCCTAAACGGTCCAGTACTCTACCCGACTGTTTTTCGAGTTTTTTTGTTTTTTGAATATTTTGAAATTGAATCGATAGATTTTTTTAATTTTGTTTTCCTAGTACAAACTATAGATTTCTTCAAATTGACATATTCAAAGAAATTTTGAAATGAGATCTCGAAATGAAAAATTCATAAATTGAAAAGAGCAAGGTTTTTTGATTTCATATTAATTTCTTTGATTGATTTTTTTCCGCCAAATTTTGTTTTATACTGATCGGTTGAGCCCTAGCCACAAGCAAACTTCGTCGTGCACCTATGTATTTTAAAGCAGCACAGAATAAATAATTAGGACGCATATGATAAACACATAAAACGCAAAAAAAACTAACAAATAAAAAACTATTCGCAAGTACGTGCGACCCAGTCGTGCCTCTTATTTTCTTATTACCTTAATACACGGTACCTACTATATAACCATTAAGAAAAAGCTTATTTTTCTAGAAAACAATTCGAAAATACCTAAAGGAAATTAAAATAGATATCCTAAGTAACCCCGAGAATAGTAATTATATGCCTGTGAAAACCCCGCCAAGATCTGTCAAAAAATACGAATTTTCCAAAAACTACCCCTATCGGATCCAAATTTTACAGCTAACAATAAGATTGCCTGAAAATTTCAGCGAAATCGATCACGACACGGTTTGGTTAACAAATATGTATCTGACTCTGAATTTTTTTTTCTTGCAGCAAAAACATAAGAATACAGTCAAATAGGTACTTTTGTATGTATATTTGAATTGTATTCTTTAAATCAACGTCAGCACTGAAAACTGCAATATTTATCATATCAAATTTTGATGTGACCCAAATTAAATGACCTAAAAACCTAAATCAATTGAATCTATTTTGTACCTAAAACCGAATTTAATTTGGTCAATAAGTGTCACTGACGTCAAAATGCGGGAAGGCTCGCCTTGCTTGTTTGTATCCTGATATGTATGTACCAGTGTATGTTTCTGGCTATGGAAGTTTCTGTCTGGGTTCTTTTTTTAAATCCAAACGAAAGGATTCATATCCTACATAGCATTGTGAAAATAATTTCAGCAACAGACACACATTTGTTTACCTATGTATTTAAAAAGCCTTGTAACTTACTTTATTTCCTTAAGAAAAAAATAAAACCAAAACAAGTACTGTGTAGCAACTGCGATTTTATATACAATCCTGCAGATGATCAAATGTATCTACAAACTAAAAGCCACCTCCTCCAAGAGCTCACTCTCTTACTCAATATTTATTTCTTGCTCTTACTTTCTTGCTTCTCTACTCATTTCCACAATAATCCATTTTAATTCTACAAGTTACTGTAGCGCCCTCACATGAGCTGAGTTCAAATTAAAAAAAAATCGTCTTCATGATAGTACTATAGATTTTATATACAAAGTTCAGAGTTACCATTTTGATGGGAATTATAATACCTTTTTCTTTGGTTTTTGCTATGGAAGTTTCAGAATTGAAGCTTTCTTAGAGCTTATGAGAGCATATTTTAAGTTTAAAGAAGAAGGTTTTGTCGCTACGTGTTTTCCTACTTACATCTTATCGTTTATATTTTTCTACAAAACCCGGTTAAAATACCGCTATGCAATATTTGTTGGCTATTTTTTTTTTACTTGCGATTATAGGTACTTTAATGCATTACGATGATACAGAAATATATTTGAGTTACTGGCAAAATTCTGTTTGTCTGCCTGTACGCATGTATTTTGGACTACAGCCTGAACAGTCTGTGGTGGTCTGGTAAAAGACAAATATCCTAACTTTCCTGTATTGTAAATGGGCACGACTGGGTCGCACGTACTTGTTCTTATGTGTTTGGCTAACTAATCACATTGGAAGGCCAAATCTTTGAAAAAAATAGGTAACATTAACGTAGAAAAATAACACTGTTTGAACTTATAAAAAGTTTCAAAAGTTTATTTTTAGGCCTAAAAATAAAATTTCAATTTCCCCTCTGGGGAATGCCAAAAGAACGAAAACACGAAATTTGAAGATAATCGCTTTAGCCGTTTAGGCTGCAGCTCGTTATACATACTGACAGACAGACATTTTTTCTCGATCATTTTTTTAAACTTCTCTATGATCGTAATGTCATGTTTCATTGTTATCTCAATTTTTTGTATATTCACGAATCCTAAACTTGCCTTATAGTCCCTATAATCGCAAGGATAAATAACATTTACTTAGAAAAATAACACTATCTGAACTTAAGTATCAAAACCAGAACACTTAACGGTTTTTAGTAAAAATGGAGTATGACACGTCTTGTATAATAACAAATTTATGAAAAAAAGTATTTGGAAAATTCTAGTACGGATTTTGATAAAATCCTGTTTTTTATTTTTAGTTTTTTGAAAACAAAATTAAGTTTGAAATTTTGGTATGCAGATTTTAGAGTTTAAAAATATACGTGTGATTATAAAATTTCAAATAATTTTTTTTGATTGGTTTAAAAAAAAAATTCAAAAATTTATTTTAATTATAAAAAAAAGTCATTCAACATTTTCACATGTAGAATAAATTTGGATATCTAGATATTCTCAAATATAAAATTTGATAGAAATCCAAAGAGCCGTTATCTAGAAAGCCAAGAATTAAAAAAACTGTTTTATGAAAGGTACTGTCAATAGACTTTCCCGGAAATTTGGTTCTTATCAAATAAAAGCTAGCACCAACAAAAAAAATCTCAAAAAATGTCATCAAAACTTTTGGAACCGTTTTTGATAAAAATAAGTTTTTCTTAACGGCTGCCATAAGTACCGTTTTTTTTTACCACTAAAAATAAAATTTCAATTTCGCCTCTGGGGAATACCAAAAAAGCACACATACCAAATTTGCAGCTGACAGACTGACAGACTGACACACTGACAGACTAACAGGCTGACAGACCAAATTTGCAGCTGACAGACTGACAGACTGACACACTAACAGACTGACAGACTGACAGACTGACAGACTGACAGACTGACAGACTGACAGACTGACAGACTGACAGACTGACAGACTGATAGACTGACAGACTGACAGACTGACAGACTGACAGACTGACAGACTGACACACTGACACACTGACATACTGACACACTGGCACACTGATACACTGAAACACTGACACACTGACAGACTGACAGACTGACAGACTGACAGACTGACAGACTGACAGACTGACAGACTGACAGACTGACAGACTGAAAGACTGATACACTGACAGACTGACAGACTGACATAAAGACATTTTTTGTCACTAACTTTTTTAGACTTCTCTATGATCGTAATTTCATGTTTGATTGTCATCTCGATTTTTTTTATTCACGAATCCTAAACTTGCCTTATTAAAGTACCTATAATCGCAATTAAAAATATAAATTGAACAGAGTATAACTTCATTGCTTCCATATACATTTTTTTTATAAAACCCAATACTATCCGTTTACATTTAAAGGTTCACTGTACCTGCCTATAAGCCTTCTTTCGAAGCTCACAATGGCAAGCAATTAATTTCAAGTGGCTCTTGTGTCAGTTGCACCCATGTCATCGCGAAGATGATTTAATTTCTGTCTCTTCCGCTTCTCGGATTCTTCGTTGCCAACATCATGGCTGTGCTATTTGTAGCCTCAATTTCTCGGTTGCCACCATTCAAATTAGGAAACAAAGGATATGGAAGAAATAAATAACTCCACTCTTCGTTTACGTGAAACTTATGCTGTCCCTCAAAATATTGAGGATTTATCATCACCATCATCAGTTTCACTGCTGGCACGGAATCCGGGTAAGCCGACGATGATGGTTTTCGGATCCCATCATCTGACAATACCCATAAAATGCCTCTGTTTTTCTCCGGTTGCTCAGGAGTTCTGCTTGAACGCTTAGCAACTTGATGATAATGAAGAGAAGAGTCGATATTAATTTCATTCGGTGAATGGGAATGAGAATTAGATGCCAGCTTCAATAAAAAAAAAAATCTTTGCTACGAGGGGAGCAAAAGAAAAGCACGCCTTTTAAGATGATTATTGAGTCGTCACTATCGTAGAACCATTACATTTATTATTTTAAATTATATTGTCGGCTGTTAGTTATTTCAAAGATTTGCAGTCGTTTTGGATGGGGAATTGTACTAGGTATGTGACAAACCGCAAACGTGTGAAGTAAACGTGTCGTTAGAATTATGAAGGGATTGATTTCTGTTTGAGAGCTTAGGATTTAAAGAGAGAAATGGATGCCTCATAAAAAAGTGATGATCAAAAATATAAGAATTCTAATGTGGAACTGTTGTACCGTTGGGCTATCTTCTTGAACCTTTACAGTTTCAGTTTATTTTTATAATTACTCAGTAAGATACAATATCTTACTTAGTTTTCGTATGCCTTTATTGAAGAAGTTCTGCAAACTCTAGTTCGAATTCTGAAAAATTATTCAAGGGTTGAAACTGCCAAGGTATAAAATATCCTTGTTTTTCTTTTACTAATATTATGTAAAGCAATATATAGGACAAATTTTGTACTTCAAAAGAACGCTGACTTGAAGAAATGCATAGCTTTTTCAGGGTAAGCCTGGACTGAATATAGGTATCTGACTGAATATATCTAATAAGGGGAGAAAATAAATAGTCAAGATTTTCATTTGAAAAAATGATTTAATTTTAATGAAGACTTAAATAGCTTAAGTTAAAATTCAAATAACACCAATTTTGATAAAATGCAAATCAAAATTTGAATGAGGTTTGAAAAGTTCACGGAGACTGTTTGGCGATTAGGAGCCGGTCTATACACATTTATTTTCCAATGATTGTGACTTCGCAGAGGACATGACATTAGGATAATGAAAAAAATATAGCTATACAATATGGAGTACAAAGCTGCAATATCTCTTGGAAAAAACCGAGAAGTCCAAGAAAAGAAACGTACTTTTGGAGACAAGTTCAGGAGAGCCTAACAAGGCAAACATAGAAGATATTTCAGCACGACCTCGAGCACAAATAATTTTGATTACTATCCCCAATCTGCAAAGTCAGAGCACAACTCCTGCCTCAAGCTACAAGACATCTGGAAATGAAATTAAAACTACAAAAACTTTATGTAAACTCAGAGAGAGAGAGAAGAATTTATAAGAAGGTGCTAAGGTCTGAAATCTATGCGAATATTGACTTTTGAAAATCCACACTATCATCCGAAGAGGATCTTTAAATCCTAAGTAGAGAAAACATAAGAACAGAAATTAAGTTTCACTCACAAATAAGCTTTTAAAAAACAAAATGAAACGTGTAAAAATGTCAAACTTAATGAAAAACTTCTTTACTACTTTACCCCTTTTATTGATGTCATTGAAGTTTACTGGCTAAACATAATGGGCTGAAACGGAAGACGTAGCTGGCGCTGGAACAGATGTCAAAAATGTTGAATATACACAAATTCAATATTGCGAAAACAAAGGGACGCAACTGCAGACGGAGCTGCAATACGGAGACGGAAAGGTTGGTTAACTTTTAATAAAGACGTTTAGTTTTTTTTGACATTTCACAAAAAAAACTAATGGAACAAACACAGTGGTGCATTCTTTCTTAAAAATCGTTGATAAGGTAAGTTAACATTTGTGTCCTTCTTTGTTGGAGTAATTAGCATAGTAAAACATAGACCTTGTTTACATGATTCCTATTTTCGGTTGTTTTCATTCTTTTTTATTTGCGATTATACATAAATAGGTATAAATAATTACGGTGACCATCCGTCCTCTTTTTGAAAGGACAGTCCTTTTTCGGACAGTATTATGTCCTCTTTTTACTTAATTGTCGTCCCTGTGTCCTCTTTTTATCTTTCAAACTATTTTTCTACGATTAAAAACAGATTAAGTACTTCATTCATTACTAAATCACTTAAAAATAAAAAGAAGACAGCACTGGTTTCAATAATTGAATTCTGTCATCTAGTTTTTGCCGGAAGGTAATTCTTATTTTAAAAGATTTTTAATCAAAACTGATCGAAAGGAAAGCAGAAGTTATTTTACTATTTACGGTTAAAAATGTTCTTTAAAAGCTGGAGTTGGAAGGCAATGTCGATTCATTAAGTCTTAAAGCCCAAGTAAATTCCTTTTATCAAGCCTGTATGGACTACTTAAGTCAATGGTATGCAGCGTTTAAGGATGTGGAACATTTTGAATGGGCACTGTTGAATAGAGTTCCATTTTGGAAGTCTATTGAAAAAAGTTTTTCCAAAATAGTAGAAAAGATCCAGAAATCAAAAATGATGAGTTATTTGACGAGGTTACTTGTGTCAAACGATATGTCAGTGAAAAACAGATTGAAAAATGGAAAATGGACCATTTTTCACCAGACAAGAAATGAGTTGAAATTTTCAAACATTTTGATGAAGAACATGTGAAATATAATAATATACTTAAGCTAGTAGTAGTGCAGTCTAATATCATTAAAATGAATATAAAACTTTAGTTATTGATTAAAAAGAATAATTCTTATAAATAAATTTAAAATATATCGCCTATATTTCAGCCATTTAATCATTTAAAATTTATAAAAATGTTTTTATTATATATATCATATATCATCATAAATTCGCAACAATGATTATTTTCTACTAATCATAAAGATATTGGAACATTATATTTTTTATTTGGAGCTTGAGCTGGTATAGTAGGAACTTCTTTAAGAATTCTTATTTGTGCAGAACTTGGTCATCCAGGAGCATTAATTGGTGATGATCAAATTTATAATGTAATTGTTACTGCTTATGCTTTTGTTATAATTTTTTTATAGTAATAATATTCAGCTTCAAATGCCCCGACTGAAAGAGTATTTTCAATTTCAAATAACATTTGGATACCCGAGAAATCGCAATTAAAAATTGATACACTCAGGAAATTTTAATAACAAAATGCAATTATGACTTAAACTGTGCTGATTTTAAAATGTTCTTAAGAAATCGAGATAACATCATGAAAAAAATACATTGCGAAAAAAAAGAACTAAAACATAAATCCTTTAAATTAAATATTTATTATTATTTTTTTTTTTATATATATATGATTTATTTGTTTAAAAAAAACTCATGCGAACTTACTATTTGTTATATGAAGTACAAAAAATTTAAATAAATTATTATGGTCTATTCTTAAACTTGTTTACGATAGTAAAACTGTCCTCTTTTTTCCTTCTAAGAAAATGGTCACCGTAACTATAATGCAAGTTATGCAAAAAAAAAAAATGGGACAAACAATCAAACATGACATAACGATGATAGAGAAACATATTTGAGTTACTGACAAAATTCTGTCTGTCCGTATGTATTTTGGACTACAGCCTAAACGGTTTAGGGTTATTTTGACATTCTACATTAAGCTCAAATATTATTATTTTTTTATTTAAAAATCCATATTTTGAAAACGGGTAGGTGAATTTTTTTTAATTTTGTTTTTAAATGTAAATAATTTTTGTGTTTAGGTTTACATTCTTGAATTATTTTTTTTTAATTAAAAAAAAAATTAAATAAAAACCGGTTTATTTAAAAAACGTTCCTTCGATTTAAAAAAAAAATCACACTTTTTAACATTTATTACAGAAATAAAATGGCGTTTAAATTTGTCTGTTGAAATCTATTTTACGTACTTTTTTCAAACAATCAAAAGTCAGAATATTGGAAAAAAACTTTAAAGTTCGCTTAATATTTTCCAAATTTTATTCGAAGCTGTAACCGCACATAAGAGCAAGTACGTGCGATCCAGTCATGCAATTTAATTTTACAAAAAATGGTTAAAGGTGTAGAGCAGGAGAAAAATGAAGTAATGAATGGAAGAATGAAAATTTTAAATTTTTTTAGGGTTGAGCTTTGACGTTTCTCGTTTGAAAAAGAATATGTTTGACACGGACTAAAAATAAGAACTTTAAAAATTGATTGTAGAGCAAGTGGAAACAGCCAGTACATCCAAAGGTGTGCTGAAATTCGTTGGCTACTTTTCTTCCTGATGAGATATTTTTGAAGAACAGCTGACTGTTTTTCTTTTTTGTTTCGAATTTTGAAAGGTAACCCATCTAGTTGGCATTTCTTTTTTGGACAGACACTTACGCCGATGTTTACACTAATCTATATTATCCCGAATATTTCCATTACGTTCATATATCTACATAAACTGCGCTGTTTTGCAAAATTCTAAAAAAAATCTATTAAAAATTATCCATTACCATAAAAAACATGATTGGGAGTTGTTTTCAATTATAAAATTCATGTTTTTAATCCGTGCTACCATTTTCGTCGTCAAAGCTCAAACCTAAAAATTTTTTAATTCAATTCGTTTTTGTGCAAAAAAAGAAGAAAAATCCTTAAATACAACCGATGTAAACAAGATATTATAATAAACGGGCTGATATTTGACTAATGTCAAAACACTGCACAGCGTCATTGTGGGCACTTTCAAGTTGGGACGTACGTCCTCGTTTGAAAGTTTGAAAGTTCTAGCTCCGAGTTCCAGCTCCGTTTTTGCATTTTATTGGCCCAGTTATTCGTACAATAAAACAACCTTCCTAATGATGTTTTAGGAAATTTGCCATTGCATAGAAAAATAAGATCACTTAGAAACCATTCACTCAAAATAATTGCGTCGCCTTATCATTTCGGCTCCCCTTACATACCAACACAGCCATTCGGTTGCATGAAAAAAGTCTTAAATTTCACTTCAACCATCTGCTTATATTCGGAATCTAACCACGAGCTTAACTCGAGCCATATCACCTATCGTTACTTCGTTCGCCTTTAAAGACATAAAAAACACCTCGAGTGTCACCACATGTTCCAAAATCAATCAATCTCTTGACAGGCTTAAGCCAAACCAAAAGTTGACACTGATTCCTTACTGCAATGTGCTACCGGAGATCGGCTACCAGCTACAACTACAAGATGCGAACACTGACATTTGAGGAGCAATTAAGAAATCTTTCACGCGAAGCAATGTGAAAAGAAATAAGGGGATCAACAAAATGGTCGTCATGTGGTCAGATGATTGAAATCATTGCACACAGCCTAGGAGCTTATGTACGTGTATCAACTTACGCCTATCACTCGAATTGTATACCGCAAACACCACTAAACACCAAAGAACCATTCAGAAGTCACAAAACAGGGATTATTATGGAATAGGGTGTGCAAATAGAAGGGTCTGCTTGGTTTCGATGGCAGAGCCTCTTTTCCTAAGCAGGTATCAAGTAACGATGCAGTGAAGCCCGGACTCGACATATGGCGTGGTTTAATAGTCAGGACCAATTAACACCAAAATATACAAATGAAGCCAACAAAAACCGTCCGAATAAAGAAATCGGCAGTTGAGAGTGTCGACAGATTAACCGACATGCTATACTGCTGGTCTAGCATACCCACTGCAAAGGGTCGAGTTTCTTATAAAGGAATAAGCCTCAAGCATGTCGATGGATGGACATTTAAGGAAAACCGGGTGGTATTCAAGAAGTAATAAGTGCAAACAACTTCCCCACACTAAGATTTCGGCTGACGGGCGCGGTGCGGGTAGAAGTTGTTTATTTACAAAAGAATTTTCTCCCAAAGTTGATTGTTCGTAATTATCCGTTTCCGTTATCTGGGATACAATATAAATGATGACTTTTGTTTTCATTACAATTAACTAGGATGATTTGATGGTTCAAATTGGATTTAGTTTTTTCCCTAGACAAACATTTATTTTCGAATTGATATCGGATTACTAAATACACAAGAAAGAAAAAGCCTAGAATGATGATAAACCTAAACAGCCCGGCGCACAGTGGGCCCAAATGCGGTTTGGCGTCTCAAATCTGTAAGTTGTATGTTTTTTTCGATTAATTAAGTTAAATTAAGAATATACTTCCTTAGATGTTTACATGTTCAACTCAGTTCAAACTCATTTTATTCAAAGTTAAGAAAATGCCATTTCGGCAGAGCAAAATGTTTTTCGGTTTATGTGAAGGTTGAATAGTGATTCAAAATATCGGCTTCGACGTTGTGGAAACAATATTTAAAAATAGTTGTCAGTACTTAGGTTTTAAGTTAAAAATGGTGGTAGTACTTAAACAATAGGATTTTTCCTTTCAATATTTTTTTAGTTGAGTGTTAATTGTGAAAATTATGACTTAAAAACCGGGAATTAAACTATATCGACGCACGTACTTGATCTGCAGTTATATAAGTTGGGTATTGACACACGGCATGATCTGACATTGAAAGTTATAACTTTTAAAACTAAGTTTTATTCTCGCGAAAGAATTAAAAAAATATTATGTTTTGTTTGTGAGGTATTTGCAATGCGCAAATAAATTTCTTTAGGCAATTTGAACAAAGCATAAGGCGGCTTTCAAGTTACGGAAATTTAAAAAAACTAAATGCATATTAACTGCGCTTCTGGTATTGAATCGATCCAAAGGATACTAAAAAAAAACAAATACAATAATGATCAAAATCATTTAAAGTCGTTTTTGGGAAATATAAGCATCATTTTAACGCTCGCATGACAGGTTATTCCTTCATTAAAAAAAAAATAAATTTGCCGTTTTAAGAAATACTTGAATAAATCGCAAGTGTTGGTAAGAGAAATATTGCATTGGTAGCTGAAATTCGAAGAAATAAGAAGAAATGGCGACCTGTATTAAATTCAATCTTGTGGCTATCTTTAGGCTAGAGCATAATTCAAGAAACTAGCTTTATTAACAATCTTACCTGAAGCTACACTAAAGTGTTGTGTGTGTACTATTCCTATTATTAACAAAAGTTACACAAGTACTGAATTAAGCATATTTCAACTTTTTTTCATAGATACTGATTATTTTTTGAGCCCGCTCTTGAAAGAGCAACTTAAAGCTGACCATGGAAAAAGACATTTTCTCTAAGGTCGACCCCAATATATGTAAATGATTGGCTCTGAGCCTTGTTAATTGTCTTAATTCCCAGCTTGAGTATTTAGAAAAAAATGTGAATCGTCCACTGCAATGGAAACAGAACATTAAAAATGTGTGAACGTAAAGCATACCCCTGACTGATAGTAAAATTATTATAAAGAGGAAAATCTTTCGTACGTTCTGTCCTCCAACACCCTCAATTTTTGTTGTCTCTTTTGTACCTATATATTTTACTCATACTTATCCGAAATGGTCAATGAGATGACAGTTCATTCATTGTGTTTTACTCATACTTGTCCGAAATGGTCAAGTTCAAGCTTGTAGGCGTTGTCTAAAAAAGGCAGAAGATTTATCTCTTTATAATATTGTTACTCTATGCTCTATGATACAGAACATATAGTCTATACTCTATATACTATAGTCATAGTTTAACATAAATTAAAACAGCATTAGAGGAAGAGAAAAAGCAAAAAAGTTGGAATGATAATAATCAAATGAAACAAAGCAGAAATGAAATTTAATTTCTGGATAAAATAATTTAAAACAGATATTTTTAAAACATGTTTTTATTTATTAATCAGATGTATAGATAACTAAAAAAAATAATAATAGCTGAAAATTTGCGCTATCGTATTGATTTTATCAAACAATTTTAATCTTTGTAATATATCAAACAGTTGCAAAAATATAAGTGATTGTGTAAGACAGCCTGTACAAAAATGGGTAATTATTTGTTTTAAATAATTATATTCACATTTTAAAAACAAATTATTCAAAAAAAGTTGCCGTAAACGTAAGAAAAAGAGACATGCTTTATGGTTCGTCAAATGGTCGGAATTGTGAAGCCTATACTTTAATTTTGTTTTTATATAATATTTTTAATTTAATTAAGTTGCTTAAAACTAAATTGGTCAGTCTCCAGAATTAATGTTATTATGTTCCAATTGATTATTTTTTTCTCCGAGTGCTTCCAAAAATAATAGAACATTTTTGTCGTGTTAATTCACAAAACAAAATTAATCAGCGTTGATAAGTAAATAATATATACATACCAACTTCTAACCCCGTTTCCGTCTGCGTGGACTTCTGATTAAATGTTTGTATTATTTAAATCAAAACTCATCAAACGAAATTACTCATATTTCTCTTTTATTATTAAGCCTTTCTCAAAGGAACTTTTTTTTCCTGGATAAAATTTTACATACCTCCTTATTTCTAATTTTGTATGTCTATATATCCCTATATCTCTTTATCTCTTAACAACTATATCTCTATATCTCTATACATCTGTACCTCTAGATCTCCATATCTCTATATCTCTGTATCTCTGTTTCTCTATATCTATATCTCTATATCTCTGCATCTCCATCTCTCTGTATCCTTATATACACCTAAATTTCTATATCTCTAAATTTCTATATCTCTATATATCTATATCTCTAAATCTCTAAATCGCTATATCTTTATATCTCCATATCTCACCGCCACCTAGTGGGTAATTAAAATAGCCTTTTGTAACTCCATAAAAAATGAACTTTCCTACTGTGAAAGTACCTTCAAAATTGACCCATAAATAAGTATTTTCGAAAAAAAATGACATCAGCGCCAGCTAGTGTGTACTTGTTAAGTTACTCCTTAAAATATGAGCTATCCGCCGGTGAGAGCCCCGCCAGAATCAGTATCTTGTAAAAAGTTGTTATTTTGATATTGAAAGCAGACACTTCAATTTTATTTATGTGTATAGATTGTTTTTAAAATTATTTTAATTTTAATTGTTTTTAAATTATGTTTGTTTTCCTATTTAATAGAAAGCAAAAATAACACTTACATAAATTTATTAAAAACGTTAAACATTAAAAAAAACAAGACAAGAAAATTTACTTAAAATCATTTTATTTGCAATCCGAAAGCACGGACCTGAAAGCCTATCAAAAACATATAAGTTATCATATAGTATACCAGATCACCATTCCCGTAAAATAATAATCAATTAATAGTTGCTAGATGTTCATGGCTGCATTAAGTTGTTCAAGTGACGACGATGACACTTAGGAAGTTAGTACTCAGGCTAAGGAAACAAAAAAACCAGCTCTGCTAGAAAAAATAAATTGCACGACTGGATCGCACGTACTTGCTCATATGTGCGGTCACATTGTAGAATAAAATTAAAGAAAATTAAAGTGAACATCAAAGCATATGTTCGATTTTTGTTACTTTTGATTGGTCGAATAAAGTACGTAAAATTGTATTGGGTGAAATAATTTAAACGCCATTTTATTTCTTTAGGAAATGTAAAAAAGTGTGAATTTTTTTTTTTGATCGTAGGAGCCGTTTGTAAATAAAACGGATTTTTTTAACAACTTTTTAAAAAAAAAAATAAAAAAATAATTCAAGAATACAAACTTAAGCACAATTATAACGTACATTAAAAAAAAATTCACTTACCCGTTTTCAAAATATTGATTTTTCAAAACAAAAACTCAAAAAAAATTATTAAAAATACAAAAAAAAAATTTTCCAAAAAAAAATTGTGCAAAATTACTTAGGCTACCTACATCTTCTTGATTATCAATTTTGATTGTAATCGGATCACCAGTTTTCAAAAAAATAGGAGAAAAAAACCCGGTCCTATGGGAGATACCGTTGTTAGCTCACCATATTAAATTTTTTGTCCACCAAAATATAATGCATACCTACAGTAGTACACTGATTTTTATTTATAAAAATTCTTAGAGCCGTTTTCGAGAAAGATGAGCTTTTACATAACAATTATATGACAGGTACCGTTAATTTTTTTAGCTAAAAAAATTGAATCTGTAGAATGTCAAAATAACCTTGAGTTCAAAATTTGAAGACGATTGGCCTAACCGTTTAGGCAGCAGTCCAAAATACCTCCGTACAGACTGACAGACAGACAGGCAGACAAACGGCCAGAATTTTGCCAGTAACTCAAATTTGTTTCTCTATCATCGTAATGTCATGTTTGATTGTTATCTCAAAATTTTTAATCTGCACGAATGCATTACTTGCATTATAGAACTTATAATCGCAAATAAAAACAGTGTTGAGCGTGGGCGTATCGAGTCCGGTTGTTTTGTAATTTACGACAAAAGCCAACCAAAAAAATAGCCAATTTTTCACAGCCATCCCTATCTAGCAGCAAATGAATATAAAAAACGACGATGCACGACCTTTTTACTTGAGATTAAAGCTACTATAAGGGTAAGTTATGGGTTCGTAAATTTGGAAAAAAAAACTTAAGACAGCATACAACATTGCTCGATGTCTGTCTGTCTGCATCTTTGTACTTATACTTATATGGTTATGGAACTTATTTATGGTTTTTTAACTTATGTATAGGTATGCTACTAATATCATAAAGGTGAATATATGTATGTTAATATTTAGATTATTTGATTTTAAATATTTGTTCCGCAATCACTCCTCGACGAGTTAACGGTTTTTGATGAAATTTGGTAAGTATATGAATGAGGTGCTGAGTAAACAAATAGGCTACTTTTCATCCTGAAAAATATCCACGGCTTCTAAGGGAGAGGTTTAATGTGATGATGATGTATAAGTAGTTGGAAATATTTTGTTACCAATGTTTTCATGTCTCGTAGAATGCATGAATTAGTAAAATTGGGAAAATGGATAAGTTAAAGGATTAACAATACCACTACAAAGGCTATTTTTATTCCGAATATTACTTTAAACGATGTTTGTTTGATTAATAAAAATCATTTGATTTTAAGTCCACGTCCACGCAGACGAAGTCGCGCGTTTAAGCTATAATATTGTATAGCACCGACGATGCTAGTAAACTTTTTTTCAAGTTATATAATTTTTTTTTTCATGTAACGATATTTTTAATTTTGGACCTTTTCGGTAATGGCTGGTAGAATATTTTCAAAGCTTAATATGTGAAGAGAGGAAGATTTAATTTAATTGAACAAGATTTAATTATTAATTTTTTAAAAATGTATTAAATGTTTTCTTACAAAACACATTCTTTTATATAGGTAAGAAAAAATTATAGCTGTTTATTGATAAGCTCGAAGAATCTGCTTGTGAAAATCTTAAAATATTTTTTAAGCACAATTTTATCAAAATCGATCCTACACTCTACGAAAGACTCATTTTCCTATATTAATTGTTATTTGAGAAAAGTGATGGCATATTTTAGTGTTATTTGGACCCTTCAGAATGGGGTTTCGACACTTTTTTTTCTACACATATCGTATATCTTTTGCTTACATCTTTCTGTAAAAAAAATTGCTTTGGAATGTGATATGCACATAAGAGCAAGCAAGTCCGCCCAAGACATGTCCATATTGTTAGTTGACTGCACGTCAAATGAGTACTTTGTTTGGCTACCTACCTATGTGTGGTACACGTACAATTATCGCTTTGCAAAGATCTGAAATAAATTTTCTTTAGAATCCAATATTGTCTCATCTTTTGTTTGAGCGAGTTTGTCGCCTTATCCTCCAGTTGCAGGATGTCGTAAATTTTACGGCACCTGGCAAGGAAGAAATATGTGAATAGAAAACAGGATTTATAGATTTTCATTGTCCTGCTCGCCTCTAAGTCCATTAAAGAGAATATGAAGATGACAACCAAAACCAATTCATTTTGTGGCAGAGCAGGTGCATTACAAATTGTGCAACCCAAAAAAAATGTTATATCCATGTAATTTGAGGGCACACAGAGCAGGCAATTAAAATTTAAGGGACAGCAGCACAGCCGTAGCCAAGTGGGTGCAATATAGCTCTGAGAGTTGGTATAGAATTTCTGTAATCGCGCTTTTTTGTGAATTTGAGCCCTGTTAACTCTTGAGAGTTAAAATTGGGTCTCGGATAGCTCTGGCCGCCTGGCTCTGGCCTGAGAAAACGATATATGTACAGTATATAGGTATTTATTATTATGAATTGTCCATTGTCCACTTGAGAGCAGTATGTATGTTTGAAATCGCCTTACTCGGAAATCGGAATGGAGAACTTTACTCAGTGCAACGGGGAAGATAGGACATAGGACCTTCACTTCTCATTCTGACTGCCACTGCAGTAGAATTTGAAACTTCTTTTAGCTTTGAGAGAGCGAAAATATAACAGGGTTTCCGCAGTGCGCATTATAGATCATTGGTTATAAAATGTTTTGAAAAAGCATCATTTCCGAAAGCTTTTATTAAAATCCAAAGAAAAGTTCACCAGAATTGATATTATCGTAGAAGTGGTAACTCGAAAAAATGTGCTTGTTTTAAATAAACACAAAGAGCGTTATTTGTAACAAAAAATTCTTGTGTGAGTCTTGCGTGGGTCAGCGGTTAAGTTTTTAATTCATTAGGTATTCAGGAAGTAAAACTAACAACTGGCACTATTTGCAAAAATTAAACACTCCTCTCTCGAATAAGGCCCTTACTGGCAATTTACATATATTTGAAAGAGAATAATAGTATATTTAAGGTGCGTACGGTTTTGGCATGTCCCAATCGTCTTCAAATTTAGTATAGATATGTATAACGTTATTTTGACTTTCCACATTTTGAGCTCAAATATTAACGGTAGGTACCTGTCGTATAAGCGTTAAGTAAAACCTTATTTTTCTCGGAAATGGCCCGAAATTTTTTATGAAAAAAATAAGTGTACTTTTGTAGGTTTGGTTTATACTACTTTCGCGAGAACTACTTAACCATGACAGTGTAATAATTAGCTGCATATTTATAAACTTTAAGAAATATTTTACATAATAAACTAAATAATTTAATTAAATCGGTCCTAATTTTTTTTTCGAAATACTTTTTTCCATACATTATTTGATGTTAAAGTTCATATGGTTTGTAAGCTTTGACATTTTTATAAGTTCAGATCGTTTCATTCACAATCACATTTCCTGTTTCGGTCAGACATTTTAGCAAGGAAGAGCAAGTATGTGCGACGCGTTAGTGCATATTTCATATATGTACCTAACTACCTACTCTTTTTTCAATTATGCGTGTTTTTTAGTTAAAAATTGACTTCCTCCCGGATTATAAAATGTTTTTGTCGAACTATTCTACAAAAATCCGTTAGGTATTATTTCTTGGCGCCTGAATTATCGTACTCTCCCCAGCTTGCTTTATTCTCCCCGTTTTAATACCACCCAGAGGAATAAGTATCGTCACGTTGACCTGCTGTCAGCTAGTTTGACAGCAGACGCGACTCATCCTCACAAAAATAAACAATATATTCGAGGGAAACTTCAATCAGATGTCTGTCTGTAAAATACTCTACCTAGCCTACCACCAACAGCGTGAGCGCTCCGTTATAACATTACTAAACGAGGAGCATGGGTTACGATATCTGGCCGGGGATCGGATAGCTCACACCAGCAATCTATTCTTTACCAGTCACCACTCACCACCACAAAACATACGATCCAGCGGATTCTAATACACGATCAGATTTGTATCCAAGTCGATAGCTATTGAAACTGCGAAGTAGGTGGGTGGGGCATTAGCAGTTTGGTTGAAGTATCTATTTGTTGATTGAAGATTGATTAAATGATTTTATTTATTTTGCTGTCCATCGATGAAAACCTTAGATTCGTGCAACGCATTCGCTATTAAGTCCCAGCTTAGCTGGCCATAGCATATTAATTCCCAGGAAATTATTGGCATGGCAGTGTCAAGCTTTTTTCAAGCTACAGTGATGAGTTTAAAGAATGTGGCCTGGCTCCCCCCAATCCAGGGTTCCTCTGTATATTCATTCATTTATTTATCGGTTTGTTATGGATTTTTAATATTCATTGGATCCATTTTATTGTCGCAGTATGGTCGGGAATATTTAATTGCGGCTGTCGTCGTATCTGTCAGTGACCACATGTGATGTGTGACATCACACAAAAGACTCTTTGATTGGGTACCTAACGTGTGTGGCATTGCTCCCAAGTCTCCAGTGCAATGCAAAGCAGCTGGGAGCTATGACTGATTTTAATTATTCCTTACATTTTTATTTATTCATTATTCAATTATTCAATGTGGATTGATGTAGACGAGGCAGTTGATGGCGCCCATGTGCGATGATTTACGCTGTCGTTGTGTTTGTTGCAAGTAATAATAAAACGTTTAATATAGGCGCTTTGTTGGAATAATTTTAAGTTTATTCTTACATGCGACATACATAATAACTATATAGTATAAGTGGAAGTTATGGATTCATGTCTGTAAACAAAATTGAAATAACAATCGAACATGACATTACGCATAGATAACAAATAAATTGCACGGCTGGATCGCACGTACCTGCTCTTATGTGCGGTCACACCAACGAATAAAATTTGAAAAATATTAAAGGAATCAAAGTTTTTATTCGATTTTTCTAACTTGATTGTTTGAAAAAAGTCCGTTAAATAATTTTCAGCGGAAAATTTTAAACTTAAATTTATTTCTTTGAAAAATGTAAGAAAATGTGATTTTTTAACTTTTTTTCTTTTTTTTATATAATTAAGGCGCGCACAAGCGACTATTTGTTTTCCTTTTAATGTAGAACACACTGCGTGGGAATTAGGAAGATAGGGAGGGGAGAGATGGGATGTGTCGATTAACATTGGTTTTGAATGTTTGCAGATCAAAATGGCAAGGGGAAATTTCGCCGGGTAAACTATTCCAAATTCGTGTTGTTTTGCTAAAAAAAAGAATCTCTATATTTCACGGTACGTCCGAAATTGGGCTCAAGAGTGAACTGATGAGTATTCCTTGCGAGACGAGTATTACGGGAGAAACTTTTAAGGGGCGGAATGCAACTGGCTACTTCGAGTGAACATTTTTTATAAAATAAACGATAAAATAAGGAAAGACATGAAACATTGCGTCGTTATTCGAGAGGGGCGATTTATAGGGACTATAAGTCAAGTTATGCATTCTTAAAAAAAATTCTAAGAATCAAAAATGACATTAAGATAATAGGGAAGTCAAAAAAGTGGGTCAGAAAATTCTGGCTGTCTATCTGTCTGTCCGTATCGATTCTTACAGCCTAAACGGTTGGGCCGATTTGATTCAAACTTGGTATGTAATATTTTTAGAGTACCTAATCTACTTTCGAGGTGGCATTCTAGCTCCAAAACTAACGGTACCAGCTATATAACTTTTTTTTTATAAAACTTTCTGAATGGTGTTTTCTATCTTTTAGTTTTAATGGATTTTTCAGAAAAAGTTTTATAACGGTAGCTCCCATATGACCGGTTTTTAAAATCAGACTTTCACGTTAACTAATTGAGGGATTTTAATAAAATTTTCAAAATATGTAATATTTTATGATTTAAATAATATTGTTAATGAAAATTTTCAAAAACATTTATTTTGTAATTTTTAATATATTTTTAAAAAACTTATTTTGTATTTTGAATATTTTGTAAATGTATAGTATGAACTATAGATTTCTTTAAATTGACATACTGAACAAAAATTTTAAAATATGTTTTTAAAAAGTTTTTCAAAAAAAAAACATTTTTTTGAAAAAAAAAATGGTCGAACGATTTTGAAATGAAAAATTCATAAAATAGAAAACAGTAAAAGAAATAAGATGGCTTACGTTATGAATAGTGTTTTTTTTTGATTTCATAAAGGATTTATTTGTTTAATATTTTCCCCCAAATTTTGTTTTATATTGCTCGGTGGACCCGTATCCACTAGTCAAATGAAAGCAAACTTCGTTATTTTTTTTATTATTTATATATCGTTATTTATTTTAAAGCATTTCATGATCATACCAGCATACAGTATAAAAAATAAGGACGCCTATGATAAACACATTAACACGCAAAAACAACTAAAAAAAAAAAAAAATGTCGATTACCTGAATGCAAAAATTTCAATCAAAAAAACAAAATTGTACACCTGCATACAAAGAACCACTGTATTAAGTTTTGATATTGTCTATACCCACTCGCTTCACTGTGGTTAGAATTGGAAAATATTTATTTTACTTTAATATAGTATATGTATGTAGATACATATACTGTATGTATGTAGATACATACATATGCAGCCACTAAGCAATTATGTAACATTAGATAATTATTATTTACATTTTATTCGGCGATGTGACCGCACACATGAGCAAGTACCTGCGACCCAGTCGTGCAATTTTTTTCAAATAAAAGGGTTTTTATTTAACAACTTTTTTTCAAAAATCAAAAAAAAAATATTTAAAGAATGCAAACTTAAACACAAAAATAAACTTCATTTAAAAATAAAATAAAAAAAATCACTAACGCGTTTTCAAAATATCGATTTTTCAACAAACAAAAATTTTAATTATTAAAAATAAAAAAAAAAGATTACAACATTTTTTTTGGTCGAATTGCTTTGGCTATCTATTTTCCTCAATATAAAATTTGATTGTAATAGGTTAACCAGTTCTCGAGAAAATCCAAGAAAAAAAAACGGTCCTATGGAAGGTACCGTTTTTAGCCAACCATCTTACATTTTTTTTTTAAGATGATTGGCCAAACCGTTTAGGCTGTAGTCCAAAATACATACGACGAGACAGAGAGAATGACAGAATTTGCCAGTAACTCAAATATGTTTCTCTATCATCGTGATGTAATGTTTGATTGTTATCTCAAATATTTTAATCTACACTAATGCATAACTTGCATTATAGTACCTATAATCGCAAGTAAAAATATGTATGATTCTTTGCGTCCATCTGCCTTTCCGTTTCCGTCTGCTTGTTCGTGTTTTTTATGCAACACTGAACGGGCCTCTGGTGCAGTAGATTAGATGTTTGCTTGTAAAACGAGAGATCCTAAGTTCCACTCTCAGTTTGGAAAGCAATTTTTCTATCTCTTAGTGCAAGCTAGAGCCGTCCGTGAGTTTTAAGGGAGAAAATAGTCACCTGATTCTCGATCTACTGCGCCGAAAAAAAATTATTCCTATCTCTCTAATTCTTCTAAGTAGTGTCGTGCAACATCCGGTTGCATTGTAAAAGGCATTGTGCCTTACAGACACATACATACATATGTATTATTATCTAATTTTGTCTTGAAATAAAGTATGCCAATTTCATTCAGCATTATTCAGCTTTATTATATTTATTTGAGTTGAAAGCCGTGTATTAATTGGGTCACCCCTAAAGAACAACACACGAATGCACCACTTAAAACTTACGTAACGAATTCTATGCGTCGACCCCTTTACCTACTCTAAGACCAGCTGGTCTTCCTGATATATTTTGAGAACTATAATTCTCCCCCACTCTTTCTCTTCACCTCTCAAAAATATTCAGTAAGGTATGGAAACCATCATTTAAAAGCCCCTTTGCCATAATTTGCATGCAGTTTTAAGTTTTCACCTACAAGTCTTTTATTTCCTAGATTTATACGTAGATAACATGGTTTTCTAGAATGAAGGTCCTCAACAATTCACATCATTAAATTTACCCTCTCAGCTTTACAAAATAGTAAGGAAATCGGTCTGCCTTATGGGTCTTTCTAGCTACTTCCGGTGTCAACTTAATCAAGTTAATTTTTCTATCTGGTAGGTACTCCAAAAACATAGCATTACCGAATGCCAATCAATTACCTTTTCAAGTTAACCCATAAGATCACGACTTTATCTTTCCCACATTCAACCCATTTTCCTGTTGAGGCAACTCGTAAAATTATTGAAAGTTTTTGTTTTTGTCTACAAGTTGTCGATATATATAAAAAAGAAAATTAAAATACAACATATGTATATAAAACAAGTTATTTACTTTACCTTTAGTTTTCAGAATATTTAATTATTTAAAATTTTTAAAACAACATTTATAAGTTAATTTTCGCGATGCGTGTTTCGGACTTTGTGCCCACCATCGGGCTGTTTATATATTCCGATGATGGGCAGAAAGTGCGTGTTTTTAAAAAAAATTGAAATATGTAGTTAAATAATTTGAAATATATTTTATTTTTGAAAACCGTAAGTTTTGTGGTTGTGACATATTTTATAAGTTCATACCGTGGTAATTTTTCTACGTAAAGGTCAATTGTTTCTGTCAAAGATTTTGCATTCTAATGTATATAGTATAGGCACATAAGAAGAGCAGTTCGTGCGACCCAGTCGTGCACATTTATTTGTTTTTTGTTGATAATTTAGGCAAAATTTTGAAACATTGTATAACATGTAACATATACAAATGCTACATGTTTTACACACCACCAGTTTCTATGAAAGGTTCTTGTCTTACATAATTAAGGACATAATAGAAGTAAGTATGTATATGCGACGTAGTCATAGTCCTACACATTTTTCTACTTGTTGATATAACGTTATACTGCTCCGAAAAAAAATCAAAGAGTTCCTTCCTTGTTGAAACGTGATATTATTCTTATTTGACCAATAACTTAAGCAGATAAAAAAGGATGGGTAGGTAGCTATGTATACATAAATGTTTTTTTGGCGGACCACTTTACTTAACGCAGCGGTTACAATCGTTTCCAAAAATAAGGGCGCCTCGTTGATACCAACGAGGAGGATGGACATCTTTACTTTCCCTTTCTTTTTTTGAAGTCTGTTATATGTATTTACGCCCATAAGCCATAACCATAAGCAATGTCCGGTTGATATTAGTAGGCGCCGGCATATATCCAGGTTAGACATTTTTCAACGGGTAAGCCCAATGATATTGTTTCCGAATGTGATTCCGCGAAGAGCTTATGTATAATAATCTTTTATTCTTTTTTGATTTATCCAAAGCCCTTTATAGAATATGGCATAATCAGATGAGCTCTATTTTAGTGCGCTTTGATGGTATCTTCGACAGAAGGGTTCCTCGAGTATTCCCCTTCCCAATCAAATTTTATTTCATACGAACATTGCCACCTACCCTCTTTGTAGAACGACTAAATACATTTCAACTAAACCACTAAAAGTACCTCTAATATAATATGCATTTCACCTCCATGTAATTCAAAATTGTAATTTTTGTTTGTACTACCAAGGAAACTGGATTACAATGTTATTTATCTATTCGAATTTTGAAAACTTGGAACGGCATGAATAATTACGAGAGCTCCCCGCGAAAATACCACAGCAAAAGGAAATCAATTGATTCGTTGATCCTCGATTTTAGAGGAGTTCGGGTTTGGGAATGATCTAAAACAAGAGAAAATGATGGAGTGGTAGCTGGCAAGTAGAGTTAATTGTACATAGAGAACCATTTCTCATTTCTTTTGAGACGAATGGAGAGGTTTTGGAGTGTGTTCAGTGCCGATTGGAGAGCTCCACTGATACGTATACACTTTGTTTAATTTTTTGCAATTGTTTATTACAGATATCTAAGGTATTCCACAAGGTATACCACCCAGTAAGTGAGTATCGGTCAGCTGACCACAGTGAAGAGCCAGCGAGTGATGTATGGAGTGGAGACATGCCCCATTTGTTCTCCTCAGCGTTCTTTCTCAACTATATCCAATCAGCACATTAGGTTTTCGTTTTAGCTCTCTATCTAAAATAAGAAAGAGGGCCTAGTTGCGGAATATTTTGTTTCCTTTAGAATAGGAGTAGTTGAGTTTTATGTGGGCTTACACACAATTTTTTACAATATTTTGGTGGGTATTGGCTCTCATTTTATAAAATCCAAATTTGCAGGAAAAGTCTATTAACGGTACTTTTCATATAACGGTTTTTTAATTTTCGACTTTCTCGGTTACGGCTTTAGTGTATTTCTATACAATTTAATATTTAAGAATTTGAATATTTTTTTATGTTTATAATTATTTTTTTTTTTGGAAAATTCAATATTTTAAAAAATAATTTAAATTTTATTTAAATTTTACGTTGAGCTGTATATTAATAAACTCTAAAAAACTGCTTATCAAAAACTTAAAAAAATTGTTTTTTTTTTAAATAAAAAATAAAAAAACAAGATTTTATCAAAACCGGTCCTACAATTTTCCAAATACTTTTTTTCATAAATTCATTATTATATAAGACAATAGATGTGTGATGGCGTAAGCCAATTTTACTAAAAACCGATAAGTATTGTGGTTTTGACACTTGTTATTAGTTCTAACTGGGTTATTTTGTCAACGTAAATGTTATTTGTTTCTCAAAGATCTTGTCTTTCCAATGTCATTTGGCATATAAAAGCGACCCAGTCGTGCCCATTTTTTGAAAAAGAATTAAGATATACTAAACATGGGAATGAACTCTACCTTAACTTCTCTCCATAGCATAGTGAGGGAATGTGGGCTAGTTTTAAATCCTTTCAGAATTAAATATCTCTAAATGGTGATCCATTAAGTTCCATTAGCTTGATGAAAAATTCCCTAACACCAAACTTTCAAATGAGCCCCCATTCATCTTTCCAAAAAAAACATAGAGTGTTTCGGCATACAAGGTCAAACGACTACGTGACGGTTTGACAGCACTAAAATAGATCTAATAAATTACCGTTTCCAGTTTACAATAATATTTTTTTAACTCAAATAACAAAAGACAACTATGGGCCATCTAACATATTTCAATTCTAAGGAAAAACAACAAAATACAAGCCTCAACTCAACATACACAACATGGCACACAGGACAATATTGTTGCAGATGTGCTGAGTTCTGCCTCTCTGACAAATAAGAACCCATTCTTCTTCCAAAATGTATTTTAATTCTAAACAAGATCACATAGAATAAAGCAAAAAATTAGCATTAGTGTTGCACCCCTAAGTAATTATACTGCCATTCCTGAAATCGTTTAACAAAGCATACACTTCTTTTCTAACGAATTTATTTATGTCCAAAATGTACATCTATTGGGTGATCTAATATTAACTCTGGTTCACAGCAACTAGGTTTGCTTCAAAAGAACACAATTATACATATTTATTTTTAATTTTAAAATGAAAACCAAACTGAAGAAAAAAAACATAAAGCATTGGAAAAGGAATAAAAAAAAACGATTGTCACCTCTGGCACTTCCTGCCGCAATCCAAGCTCGGAGGGTTGTATAACATAAATATTTACTTAGGTCTCACCGTATATTTTCCATGGTTATTCCATTGATGTTAAAAAAAAGATTGGGTGTCTGAATATTCTTAAATTGGTATCGCTCCTTGTAGTTGATTGTTGGCATTGTTTGAAATGATCCTATAAATCCTTTCCTCATATTTATGGCTGAATGTTGATTTTCTAAAGGACGCGGTCAAATTGCAAAACCTGATCGACATGTTGACATCTGAAATGGGTTGATGATGTTTTCCCAATCGTAAAATCCTGTCAGGATAATCAGGAATTTATGACATTTTGATGGGTCCTTGTCCAAATACCAGATGAGTGATGGAATAGCTGAGTTTTTTGGGCAGAATCTTTTCGTGCGCCGTTCTTTGTTTGTTGGAAGGATGTTTAATCCGACCATAATCCTTATTGAATATTCCCCGGTAGGGCTTTGTGAAGAACCATTTTGTTCTGAATCTCAATTCAACTGCAAACGACCTCAGTAGCAATTTTTGTGTGCAATGGATGTCATCAAATGTCTTGAGGTTCAGTATCTTCTTGTATTTTAGATTGTTTATTTTTCACTTTGAACTCACCAGTACAATATAAAAACAGAATTCAATACACCACGCCAGCAAATCAGGATGACAGAATCGATTACTTTATGTTGGTGTTTCAGATGGCAAGAGATTAAATGCGGGACGAGTTCAAAAAAAGTAAATTTTGTGTAATGAAACTCGAAACTATGCTAGTTTGCTAGGTGATGCGGATAAAAGTCCAACAAACGTTAATTGAGGTAAAAAAGGAAATAGAGCGGGAAAACATAGAAATGCCAGAAGGTTTAAAAGGTTCCTGGGTAGGTATTTAGCTTATGGATTAGAGAAAAGATCGAAGAACATATAGGTACAACGGTTTATAAGAGGATTCCTTTTCCTCCCTTGTTGATAACAGGGGATTAAAATGTAACAAAAACTCCAACAATAGGTACCTTTATTGTAGATATTAAGCTTAGTAGAGGTTGGGTAAAAATAGCTAAATACATCAGAACAGTTTTTTTCCCCATTTCTTATGCCAACATTTTTTTGTTAACTATGTGCTCAGGTACCTACTATTAATAGGTCTTGCTGTTTAAAATATGCTTAAACAATAAAAAGGCATTTACTGATTTTCTTAAGTAGGTACCTATTGTGAATACATCGAGAAATCTTATAAAATGCAAGTTTATTAGTATTGTTCGAGTAAGTTTGTTCAACATCGATTTATCAGTTTTATAGAATAAAACACAAACTAACATTTCGGGCCCAATTTCGCTTAGTACGACTTTCCAAACTTAATGTATCTACTTTTGCAATGCCAGTTTCTTAACAACTAGTGCAAATAGTTTTGGGAAATCCAACAAGGGTCTTACAATACGAAAATAGAAAAACTATAAATAATTTTAAAATTTCTTTTTTTGTAATCTTAAATTTAATTTAATTAATTAATTGTTTTATTTTAGCATCAATTTTGAACATTTCATCTTAAACTAAATTGCACAATTTTCAGAGATTTGGTATTAATCTACCTTACTGCTGTTAATAATATCATTAATTTCTAATTTTAAATAAGTTTACAATTTATCTTTGATTTGAAGGAAAAGCTACAAAAAAAAACCTCCATTGAAATACATATGAATGTTAAGGTATGTGAGAAGAACTGAATAGAAGGGTGGGCGTTGCGATGTTTTATTCAAACCATACTTTAGTTTGACAAATACCTGTCAAGTAGATAATAAGTAAGCATGTATAACAATTGGAACATAAAAAACCGTTTTACAATTGTATACATATATAATGAGAGCTAACATATAAGTAAATAAATGCTTAAACTGACACATAAATATAAATATGAACAGAAAGGTATATAAATAAGTAAATAAATAAACAGTTAAATAAAACAAAAATAGTAAATATATATACAAAAATTAATAAATAATTTGATTAAGAATAAATAAATAAATAAATAAATAAATAAATAAGTAAAGACATCACTTGAAAAATAATTAAATAGATAATAAATAATGAAATAAATAATAGACGAATAAATTAAATAGTAAATAAATCTTTAATATCACAGAAGAAAATTTTGTAAGTATAAATAATTTGATAAATGTGTAAATGTTAGTAATGTTAACATGTTTTTTTTTTTTTTTTTTTTTTTTTATTATTATTAATTTTTAATGTTATAAGAACTATTAAGTAAGGTTTGAAATTAATGTGTTGTCGGACAAAGCACATAACATAAGGTATCGCTCATTGAGTTTTGAAATTCTTTCTGACACCAAATCCATCTCTAAAATGGAATGAAGTTGATTTGTTGAAAATGACCATGGTAGCTTGAGAATCATTTTTAAGATTTTATTTTGAGTGATTTGCAGTCGCCGTATATGACTGATGGCACATTTACCCCAGGCTGGTGACCCATAAAACATTATTGATTGAAATACTACTTTGTATATTAAAAGTTTATTTTCATTGCTTAGCTTCGATTTACGATTAATATACGGATAGAGAATTTTTATTGTAGTATTCATTTTTTTAATAACATTTTGTATATGTAAGCCAAAAGACAATGTTTTGTCTAAATGTACACCAAGATATTTTACATTAGAACCCCATTCTATATTTGCATTCCCAATAAAAAGATTGTTCCTCGGTAAAAAACAGGATTTTCTTTTTCGAGTGAAAAAGATTGCCTGAGTCTTACGAGCATTAATTCTAATTAATTATTAATAATATTCAGTGCTGATTGCAAATTGGCTTCTATATTGAAACCAATCGAATCGGAAGAATAGACACAAGTGTCATCAGCGAAAATGGCTGTATTGCAATAAGGTAGTCGAGGAAAATCGTGGGTGAAAATTGTGTACAAGACCGGACCTAACACTCATCCTTGCGGAACACCAGCTGTAACATTATAAAACCCAGAAAACCAGTTGTTAACTGAAACCTTATATTTTCTTTGGAGTAAGAAAGATTGAATGATTTTTATTAAATATATTGGAAAATTCAGTATCAAGAGCTTATGTAGGAGAGCGTTATGCCAGACAGTATCAAATGATTTTTCGACATCAAAAAGTACCATGCCCGTACTTTTACCTGATATAAAGTTAGTTTTTATATGTTTTGTAATTCTATGGACTTGATGAACAGTGCTATGGTGCGCCCTGAAACCAAACTGCTTAGCAGGCAAAATATTGTTATTCGTTACAAAGGAATCAATTTTATATTTTATTATTTTTTCAAAGCATTTGCTCAGAGAACTTAACAAACTTATCGGTCTGTAGTTACAAGGTTGACTTGCGTTTTTACCAGGCTTAAGTATAGGTATTATTTTGGCTTTTTTCCACTCATTGGGAAGATTTGCAAAAATTTTATTCCTGACGATGGCAAATTCTAAAGATACAAATTTTTAATTCGATCAAGGCCAGGTGATTTTCTTAATTTAAGATTGTTAATAACGTATTCTATGTCTTCAAGAGAAGACTTCACTTCATCCTGGTATACGTTTAAGGATGAGTTTATGGTATCAATAGTGTTATTGACTGTTGTTTCAATTCTAATATTACTCATAGTCCGATTCGCCAAATGTTTTTCACAAAAAGTTTCTGCTAAGAGATTTGCTTTTTCAGTGCTCGAGATAATGACATCGCTATCTACCTTAAAAGCTGGAATGTGTATGTTTTTCTTTTTAATAATCTTAACAACGTTCCAAAAAGGCTTACATCCTTTATCTAAGCTCTGTAGTTTTTGATTCCAGGATCGATTTCTATGAGCTGAAATAAGATCCTTTATAAGATTGTTAATGGAATTTATTTCAGTTAGAAATTGAGGTTCCCTTGTTCTAATCCATTTTCTTTTTTACTATTTCGACGCCTTATAACATTGAGTATATGAGATGGTAATAATTGCTTACTTTCGTAATGAATTTGTTTCTTAGGAACTGATTGTTCAATGCTTTGGTGTACAGCGTTAGTGAAATATGTTATACCTTGGTCTATGTCTTGTTCGTTGGTATAATTACCTGCTTGTGAATCGATGTTCGATAATCTTAAACGCATTTGTTGTTTATATTTTGGCCAATTTGCTTTTTTTATAACTAATACTTCTATTTTTCTCTCAATCGGTGATGTGAGAGAATTTATTACGACTGGTAAATGATCAGAGCCAAGCTCATTCAATGTCAAAGGCTGATCAAAAAGATTCGCCATATTAGTCAAGAAAAAATCTAAAGTGGATGGGTTAGATCTACTATTTATAGGATAATATGTTGGAGTAGGAGGGTAAAGAATATCAAACGGATGTCTAGAATTAAGATTTTCAAGAATATTTCCCCAAGCATTCGCTCTTAAGCATCCCCATCTTCTATGCCTGCAGTTAAAATCACCTCCAATCAGAAATGTACCATTTAAACTTATTAATTTTCTTAAATCATTATTTAAGTGATAGCGTTTGTATGGGGTAATTGCACCACCAGGGAAATAAACAGATAGAACTTTTAAAGATGAGCCATTTTCAAAACGAATATTCACACCTATGTTTTGTATGAGTTTTGTTTTAACAATTGGAATTAATTCGTGTTGAATAGTTTTTTTAACTACCACGGCAACACCGCCCCCCTTCTATCATCTCTATCACAACGATAGCAATAATAATCTTTACTACTTAATTTATCTTCAAAGGATAACCAAGTTTCAGATACTAAACCTATATCTACTTTATACCTACATAGAAAAGCAAAAAAATCTATTTGTTTGCATCGAATGCTTTTAGCATTCCAACATATAATTTTCATTGATGTTCTACTCATTACTTATTGTTATATAAATACTTAATTGCAAGTTGCGCAATTGTGTTGAATTGATCGGCCTTCGTTTTACAATTTCCCAGCAATGTTATCATCTCTGCTGTGAGCTTGTTGATTTCATCCATTGAGAAGAGATTACCAGTGCTATCACTAGCAACAATGTTGTTGTTTGCCCAGGTTCCACAATCAGTGCGATTTGTAATTATGGGTGCAGAGACCGGTTTTGAAAACGTCGACCCCCTGGGATGAGTTTGGTGTGGAGGGAACTCCGAAATGTTAGGTGCATATACCTGTTGCGTTTTTACTGCAGCATGTGAAATGCGTTTATTTTTCGAAGATAGCTTCTCCCTCATTTCGAAAAAGCTCTTTCGACTCATACAGGATAGGTCAGTAGATTTATGTGTTTGGTTACAATTGCACATTTAATGTTCTTAGAGTTGCACTTACTCGTCTCATGGTTTTCAGAGCAGATCGCGCAGTGTGTCTTAATGTGGCAATTTTTTTCTCCATGCCCGAACATTTGACAATTGAAGCATTGTGTGTATTTTTCCTTTTGATGGCGAGCAAAATCCCACTTGCTTGGGTTCTAAATATGGATCTTATGTTTTTTTTTTAAATCATTAAGACGGATGGATGCGCGCTCAAGGAACACTATATACATTATATCAGTGAAATGGTCATGTTGTTTTTTAATTAGTTTAACATTTTCACATTTCAAGCCAAGATTAATTAATTCCTTTTTTAATGTTTCTACTGGCAATTCGTCAAGACCAAAAAGAATGACTTTGAATGACCTTGCAGATGGAAGGTCGTGTGTGAAAAATTGCCAATTTTTAACTTTTAAAGTGTCACAAATTAACTTATGATCTTCACATCGGTCACAAATTATTTTAATGCCAATAGACATTTTTTTTATATAATAGTTTTTCATTTTAATTTCATCAAGCAATGCATGGACATTTCTCGGACTTTGTTGTAAGACACAAATGGAAGGAACTTTAATTTTCGGTTGGGAGATAATCGGTTCAGGTTCATCGCAATCGATATCAGAGTCAGAGCCCGGCCGACACTGTAAAGGGGTAAACCGCCCGTACTTAAAATTATGGTCTTCCGTGCCCATTTTTCGATTTTTTTGTTGAAAGACAAATAAATGTCTTCAACTAAAGGTGGCGAACGTGTTCTTTTATGAATGTTTGCTACTAGGAACGTACTGCACAGAGAAAAACGTCTGGATGCAACAGACACTCGATTAGTACTCGTAAATTTAATTTAGATTTAATCAGAACTAATGAGAAGTCGAAAGGTGAGCATTTATCAAAAAATAATCCGAGATCCGAGGATAGATTACAAGACATACAGATAAATTTGTCTGTGTTTAAATTTACATCATTTAAATTTAATAATATATAGGAATATTTGAAACTATTGGGAAGAATTAAATATCATCAGGAAATGTTAGGCATTTACAGAATTTAAATATATTCGTATGACTTTATAAATGTCCTCGTACTTAAGAAGTTAACGAGAAAAAAAATTATTAAAAATTAGTATCTGCTGTCTATATACTTGCACATATTCTCTGAAAAGTAGTCAGAGTAATTATGATTCCAAGTGAAAAGTAGTCTTGGAGACTCATATCGTTATTACCGGTAATTTATTATGTAGAACTAGCTGTTACCCGCGACTTCGTCCGCCTGAAATTTATAAAAGTAATTCAAATAGCTTTAGTTATTCCTTTCAAAATGAGCTCCTTGCCTTTAAAAGTCCCGTCAAAATCGGTCCATAAATAAGAATTTTCTAAAAAAAACGACATCAGCGTCACCTAGTGAGTAATTAACATAACATAAGTTACTCCTTAGGATATCAGCTACCTGCCAGTGAAAGACCCGTCAAAATCGGTGCAGCCGTTCCCGAGATTAACCGGAACAAACAGACAGAAAGACAGACAGACAAACAGACAGACAGACAGACATGCAGACAGATAGACAACAATTTTTTAAATGGTGTTTTTGTTATAAGTACTGTATATATTTTCGTATACATCAAGTAAAAAGCTGTTATTTTGATTTTAAAAACAGACACTTCATTTTTATTTCTTTGTATATGTAGATGCAGATCTTCAAAAAATTATTCCTATAGCGTCTATTACCAATTTTATAAGAACAACTATTCCCGAACACCAATTTGGCTTCGAAGTAAGTACTTAACAGTGGATTAAGTATACATATTATGTAGAAGAACAAATGAAATTGAAAAATCTCTAGAGGGAAATATATATTCAAGTGCTTTTCGTGATGTTTTCCAAGGTTTCCATAAGGTCTGGTACGATGGCCTAAGATTTAAATTAAGACTGTTTTTTTTTTCCAAACAAATATATATGCTATATTCTGGAATATTCAAAATTTTAAGAAGGAAATGCTGGTGTTCCCCAAGGAAGTGCCCTTGGCACGGTGTTGTGGGTATTTATACTTTAGATATACCTCAAGAAGATGACAAAGTCCAGTCGATATATCGAAAAAAGTGATGGTGTCTAGAAAGCATTCCGAAGTTAATGGAACTTTAGTGGGTTGTTTGGGGTACATTAGGAATACTATCCTAATGTACCGACCCCACAGATCATGTGCTAACTTGGAGGGGGGCAAAAACCCTCAACAACAAAGTTTGTCTTTTCCAAGTTAACTTCGATCAGCACGAACCACAGAGTATATACGGCAGCCCCCAAGCTCTATAAGATTTTCGCAGCTTAAAAAAATCTGCCTGCAATAATCAATTATAGATAAATAAAGAACTACTGTACCTACATACCTACTTCCTATTATTTTATTCCTATATCTATTAAATTTTCTGATCCATTTTCATTGAGGTTCCAGTATGTAGGAACTTTATCATGCAATGTGTTCCACAAAATGTGCTTAGATTAAGAGATATAAGACAAAAACTGAAAAAAACCCGAAAATTTGAGGGTTTTTTAACCCCGCCCCCCTTTGTTAGTACAGGGACTTCGAGGTCGAAAAAGTATTATAGTATACATAATGTACAACCCATTAAAGTTCCATTAACTTCCAAATACTTTCCAGCAAAAAGTACATAAATGCTATTTTTCACATTTAAAGAAATTTTGTCTAAGTTTGATCAGCTGTAAATCTCTTAATATTAGACCAACGACAGTTCAGCTATAAGTCTTATGTTCCTTAACTTTGTCATGCAATGTGTTCCACAAAATGTGTTTAGTTTAAGAGATTTTGGTGAAAACTGGAAAAAGTCCGAAAACTTGGGGGTTTATGCCCCTCCAAGTTAGCACAGGATTAGCGAGGTCGATAAACTAGGATAATATTCCTTTTGAATACCTCCAAACAACTCATTTAGGTTCCATTAACTTCGGAATATTTTCCAGCAAAAAGTACATAACTGCTGGACTATAAAGCCACATACGAAAGAAATGGAGCACTTTTTAAGAGCCCAAAATAACACGTGTTTTATTAACTCGGTACAAATACAGTATGCTTATGCTAACGAACAATAGTTATAGTAGATAGGCATGATGCTTTACTAAAACGGAAGATGCACGTTAAAAAGAAACGAGAACTCAATTTTAAATAACGAGAACTAAACTGGCTTATTGGAAAATACTCCAACAACAAACGACTTAAGAACTTTGGTGTTGTAAAAAACTAAGCAAAGCTCGATATACTCCGGTGGGCTAGGCACCTAGCTCGAAGGAGCCAAACCAGCTCAGAAAGTCTTTTGAAGCTCTTTTTTATGGTAGAGGACAATGGCCCAGGAAATAAGACCCCAATGAAATAACTTCCCAAAATTTGTATGGAGGTGGTGAATTGTTTCATATGAAATAAACCCCCAAAATTGGGGATTTATTTCATGGATTTTTGGGGACTTATGTCGTCCTTCAAATCGTTTTTTTTTTCATGATGAAACAGGTCCCAAAATTTAACTATAAAAGAAGTCCATAAATTCGGGGAATAAACAGTGAGGTAGATGTTTGGGGCATGCTGCCCCCTGCAACCCCGTGCCGGGGATCACTTTTATTTTGCTTTATTTACTAAAAAACTTTAAATTCGCTGATTATTTTCAAAACAAGCCTTACATTGCCTAGCGTTTGTGGTTTGAACAGAATAGTTGACATATCGCGCGATTTTTTTTTCTTACGTTGTAAGGATGGCTCAAGCGTAGTCCTATGCCTTGGGTTGCGCACCTGGGATGGCGTTTATCGGGCAGTAGTCGGGATGTATGGAAGAACTTGTTCAACGAGGCCCGAACCGGATCCCGGTTGATGATGTTGTTGAGTTCGGATAACGAGACCGTTCGACTTAGCGTAATAAGACCATAGAAAGCTCCCTGCCTAACATTATTACTTTCACTACGGGCGGTAATATTAATAATATTAAATAAAGTGTTTGCTTGTTAATTCAGAGATGGTCAGTTCGAAAATCAGGCTTGGTAGCAATTTTTCAAAAACTCCTAGTGAATGTTAGATGCAGTTCCTTTTTTTTTTTTTTTTTATAATTTACACGCGCGAAAGGGGTTTGTGTGTACCCTTAAAATGTTTAAACACCGCACGAGCATTAGCGAAATGAGGAGGGATAAAAGAGGAGATACCGATGCACATTAGTTTTAAAGTTCTGCATATCAAAATGGGAGGGAAAAACAGAGCCTGACAAAGCATTCCACATTCGTGTGGTACGAGTAAAGAAAGAATCTCTATACTTAACAGTACCTCCGAAGTTAGGCTCAAGGGTAAACTGATGGGCATTCCTAGCAGTTCGAGTATTAAGGTTGAATCGTTTCAGGGGAGGAATGCAGCTGGCTATTTCGCTAGAGCATTGTTTGTAAAAATAACGATAAAATAACGAAAGGCACGAAACATTTCGGCGGTGCTCAAGAGATGTAAACGTTTCTGTTATTGTTCGGTCACCTATCATTTTCAAAGCTCTTTTTTGAATTCTATCTAGAAAACTCAAGTGGGTTATAGGAGCACCTGCCCAAATATGGGAATAATACTCGAGTTTCGGTCGAATATATGCTTTATATACTGTAGCCTGATCAGACGGGGTGAAGAACTTCTTGCATCTTCGAAGGAAACCTAAACACCTCGCAGCATTCTTTGCGATGTCAAATATGTGGTCATTCCACAGAAGGTGGTCTGTAATGCACACACCGAGAACTGAGAGGTGTTCTGTTTCTTCAATGCAAGTGCCGCTCATGGATAGTGGCATTGGAGGTATGTTTTGCTTTAACGACAAAAGAAAACATTGACTTTTAGAAGCATTAAATTCTACGCGATTTCTTATTCCCCATTGTACAATGCTGTCAAGATCAGAATGTAATAAAATTATCATACGCTGCCGTTGCAGTTCAACATCCGAAGAACATGGATGTGATTCTGGAAACGAATATGAAAAGCTGATAGTAGTGTCGTCAGCAAAACAATTGATTGAATTAGTTGTTTCAGATAATAAGTCATTGATAAATATAAGGAAAAGATTCGGAGACAAAACAGAGCCCTGGGCACACCAGCATTTATTTTGTGAATATCAGATTTGAAACCGTCCAATACAACTTGAATTGAGCGGTTCGAAAGGTAGTTACTAATCCAACGAAGAAGAAATTCATCGAGTCCAAATGCACGCATTTTCGATAAAAAGGCTTGATGCCAAACTCTATCAAATGCCTTAGAAATATCAAGTTGTAGAGTCGTCTTAATCTCTGGGAATCTCCTTTTAAAAAAAAGAAGAAGACGTGTATTTTCGTTTCTATTTTTATTTATTAACAGAGATTTTATTCTTAGAAATATTACAATTTAAAACAAACAAACAAAATATGAACTATGTAGTAGTCTGAGAATTAAGGAAGAACCAGGAATCGCCTAGCTCGCTCCTTACCTCTCAAACTATTTCCTGAAACAATAAAGATAAATACGACCTTCTAGGATTACCTTAAAGTGCCTTATTATCCTCACTGCTTCAATGCTACAGACAGAATGAATAGCTGCCTTCTGTGCAGCCTTTTATATACAAAAAAAAAGAAGCTTTTACACAAATTCAAATGCGTCAGAGCGATAGAGCTTTTTTTGTAAAAAAAAAATACATGAAACAGTATCAGAACACACATAATACATAATTATAATTTAAGTATATTAAACTGAATTTAACTTATTATATTATGAATTAGTATATTATGATATTTTTATATCATATATATATTATGAATTATTAAAAGATAGAAAATCCTATTTTATATATATGAACACATTTAATTAAATTTAAATACAAAACAATAAATTAATATAGCTGCTTCATTATCCTATTTTATATATATGAATTCATTTAATTAAATTTAAATACAAAACAATAAATTAATAAAGCTGCTTCAAAGTGCAATAATTTTGCTTTCCCCAAAACTATGGAGAGATTGGTTCCACTTTTCGGTGAGATATACCATCAAATCACCAGTGGACCTGTTGCTACGAAAGCCGTACTGCCGGTCATTAAGAAACTTTCGTTCTTCGAGATATTTCTTAAGCTGAAAATTAATCAGCGTTTTCATGACCTTAGAAAGAAGGGACGTTAGTGCAATTGGTCGGTAGTTTGAGTTTGCTCATGTAAAAATTTGGTTTTTGGGATATGAACATTGCAGGCCTTTCTAGCTTGCTGAAACTTTTTCCGGTTTTCCTCAGTGATGTTGGCTTTGTAACAACGGAAACTTACATTTCTTAACCTGATAGCCTCTCTGCAGCTCGAATCAAACCTTAGGTTTGATACTCTTCGACCTGTTTGGGATAAAATTTCTCATTCCTAAAAGAATTAAATTTGTAACCATGTCTGCGCTGGAATCAATGTCACTATCGAGGAAGCATAGTGACCAGTTAAAGGTCCTGAAATAGTTATTGAGGCCGTCCCAGTTGGCTTTCTCGTATTGCCAAACGTTTCTCCTTGGGTTTTTTTCTTTAAGTGAATTGAGTTGGCACGAGAAATTTGCGGAGATGACACAATGGTCAGATGTGCCTAGAGGCGATAATACACGAATTGTGCATTTATCAGGATCGGAGGTAAGAAACAAGTCTAGAGTGTTGGCGGTTTGACCTGCAATGTCAGGAATTCGGGTTGGCTCATCAACGAACTGAGTAAGATGGTTTAACTCAGCGAAAATCTCAACATACCTTCCTTCGGGTGTTGTCTGTGAATACCCATGCAAGGAAAATTCCAAATGATCGGTATTTTCCCCAACTTGTGTTTCACTAAGTGCCAATACAGCTGGTCTGTTTATCACAGAGTGGACATAGGCAGCATAGAAATTTTTCCTAAGTCCACGAATGTTTGCATAGTCGACTATGAAATCACCTACCATTCTAAAACACAGAACTAAAAAAAACTAAGACGGACAATTGCCTATAATCAATACTCCACTTAATCCCAATTTGAGCTTCTCAATACAAATTATTCACAGTGTTATACCTTGACAATAAAATGTATTTCATCCGCCCCTGGTCATTTAGGGAGCATTAATTAATCTATCCGATAACGATTAGACTTGTTCATTCGGATTTACCGCAATGTTCAAGTAAAATCGTCTGTGAGTGAGATACGGAAAGGAAAAGTTGCAAGGAATGCTTACTGCGAGTATTTTTTTCGTTGGTGGGTATTCTTTTTTTATTTGCGTGATGCCTTGATGTTGTAGCATCAAATAAATTTTCACAACATTTTTATATATATATTTTTTTTTCTTTTTTTGTATTTTTTTTTTTTTTAACGCACAGGCAGCAGCACTCCGCGGCTTCACTTTCTCACCGTGCACCCGTGTGGTGACTTCGACGGGCAGATCGACACTGGGTTTTGAAGTGAGAAAATACAAAATATTTTCGTTCCTAAGTACAAAATGAGTCATAATGCTTGACTTAAGCTTTCCATTCTCAACAGGATGCATTCTATTCATTCATTTAAAATATTTTCCTTGATATAAGTATTTTAAAGTAGGTGCTTCAATGATTATTGTATTTAAAAAAAAAATGTTTTCTTTACAACATTTTTAAAACTACACTGATGCATACCTTAACATACACGAATCATCATTTTATAACACCAATTCCGCATGACTAATGGTTATCACTCAATCATTGCCTTTATGTAAAGCCGCTTTATTTAATTTGTGTAGCCTTAAATGCTGCTGCACCAAAAGCAACAAAGAAATATGATCAGCCATCAATTAAAAATCTCACCGGGGTTTTGTAATAATTTCGACGTAGAGCACAAACACAGCACACCGACAAAAACTACGAAACTCATCACAATTTATACATACATATCTTTCATAAACCATGCTGTAGCTAATGGTCGAGAACAGTTAGGTTATAATCAAATTTAAATTAAATAAACAGGGCGGTGGGGCCTGGTCCTGCTGAGTATAATATTGCTGCTGAGGCATTTTAAAGTGGAGAAGTTCTCCATACTTCATCACCACAATAAAAATCTATGACCGAGCGCTGAAAAAAGTCTTTGATCTCAGCCTTCGGCAGTCAAATGGACTTGTTCCAAATGTGTCTGTAGCCTTCATACATAAGTCAATCCCTGGAATAGCATTTGGGCTTTCCCGATTCCTTATTCATCTGTATCAATGTGTACACGTATGCGTGGTCCTATTCCTTCCCCCTTCGGAATTGTTCTTAGAGCTCGGAAAGGATTTCACTTGTCGCACCACCATCTTCAAAGATGTTTTCCATCAGCGCCAGTGATCAGGATGTATACAAACAACAAACAGATCAAAAGCGAAGCGCATTGGGAATGAAAGCTGCTACCGCCACCACTCTTATCCAGGTGCGTCGAATGCTGTGTGCTTGAAGGGAAACATGGATAGCTCTAATCTCTAATAGCAACACAGAATGTGATGTGATGTGATTGATACAAATATTTGGTTACTGATGGAAACTTTTTGTGGCTTCCAGATTGAACGGTAATTTTTTATTGGCCTGATTGCTTGATGTGGGAGCTGTGCTTGTAGGTGGAGCGGTGCGAACTCATTTACTAGCACTCAAATATTTTTAGGAGATGACAAATAGGAATGGAAAATTATCATTATATTTAAATTAAATGGAATTTTATTATAAGAACTGAATTTGATTTCATAAAATTAAATACATATTAAAATACTCATCACATGTCACTTGAAGTTATGTTAATAAGCAATAAATTTTTAAGCACTGCCTCTAATTGGCGTGAATCATGGCACAATTATAAACATAACTTTAAAAAGATGGAATAAGGCACACCAAGTCATGGCACACAATCTCCCACTCATGAGGTCGTATATATATACATAGTTGATTACTTTTTAAACAACGCATAATCGTCGATGATATAATAGTCGCTGTTAAGTTTCAACTTTAGTATTCCGTTAAACCTTGGAAGGGTATTGAATAATTGTATTTTTTAATTAATTTTTGTAGATACGGTAAGATAAGAAATGAACAATTCAATATTAAATATAATTCAAGAATACAAAGTTAAGTACAAAAATAACATACATTTATAAAAAAAAAATTAAAAAAAATCACCTACCCGTTTTCACAATATAAAT